>CAHIKZ030000613.1:2060000-2157500 GCA_903632075.3 Acanthosepion pharaonis | reverse complement strand
GTTATATGGTATAGGCATTTTTTTTCGAATCTCGCTGTCGCCATAAAATATAGGCAATATTTAATTAATATGACAATAATCAGGTGGAGAATTATACGACCGCAAAGCACATCGTCTGAAAATGAGTAAAAACGAAAGTATTAAAAAAATGTTTGAGAATCCAAGTCTGAAGAATTCATGGAATTAAGAAACTTTCTCTATTATAAATTGATCTAACCTTACTTTTTATTACGTTTGTCTTTTCTCTCTTCCATTCCTCTTTGAATTAATAGACTTTTAGGGGAATTTTTCAGTGCGCCACGTCGCTACCTTATGTAGCAAAAGATAATAGTTTAATGTGGATTTACCGGCAATTGCGTGGAAATATTTCTCAAGCCCCTTCGGTGCATAGCTGTTTGGGGACGCCTCAGCCGCCGTGTAACGACCCCAGCCTCTTCCAGAAGGAATGGTACCGCCCGAGGGAATGGCCCCTTGGGGCTTGAGCTAATATTATTTATAACTTCCCCGGCAGAAGTGAACTTCTGGGCCAGGTAAGGATTTTTTCAGTGCACCCAATTCGCTGCCGAATGTGACATAAGGTCAATGTTTAATATGAGCCTGGAAAGTAGAAGCTGTCAGACCTGTAGTTGCTGATTGTGTTCATTGTATAATATTAATTTTAGGAAAGTGTATTCATTTCTTCTACACTCTCTTTTGCAAACTAAAGATAATAAAGATATCTTGTTAGTGTTCAAGAATTTTTGTTTTTTTCTAATTCTTCCAACATCTATGCAAATGTTAATGATAATTGCGCTATCAATTTTCACTTTGCTACTTATACTTTATAAAATTAAGCCTACTACTATATTTGCGGCAAGGTTCCATCATTTTATAGTTGCAGTGGATCGATGTAACCGTAATTCTCATGTTAACATTTTCTTTTCTCATACTTCTCGCTTGTGAAAATCTCTTCTGGTTTCTAACTTTCCAGTCGACTTTGATCTTTAAAAATATAAATGAAATGCCAATTATTATCTTCTGTCATCTCAATCTATGCTCTTTATTGTTCTCTCTCTTTTAATAATGTTTTTTTTTTCTCATTTTTTCTCACACTCAATAACTCCCTTGTGTCTTAGTGGCTTTATTACCTTGCTTGAGGTGAAATGATTAAAAAATTATTGCAAAGTCCAGATCTTTGTCAAACTTAATAATTTTCTTTCAATGTTGGAACAGTGGCATCCATTATCTGTTGAACATTGTTAGACTTATTGAAGATAACGATGTGCTTGTTTTGACTAGAATAAAGAATTTGTTTGCAGTAAAGAATTATTTGCTTGATTTTATATTTTAAAACCAATAAAACTATGACCAACTTCCGGCTTGTGGTCATATCACGTTAAAACACCTGTTCTCGTACGATCACTGAAGTTAAGCAACGCCAAATATAGTCAGTACCTAGATAGTTAACCAGTCCGGCATTGTAATTCTGGATGTGCATGTGGTGTAATGGACAATGGTTCTGAATTGGACATCGGAAAACCGAGTTTCATTTTCACTTTGATATATTCACTTCCGCGCAAATACAGCTGAGAAACCATTGAATCCACTCCTCTACCCACTATGTGTTAAATCGTAAGAATTTTATCAGTAAATTATTTCCCTGCTATTCATTTTGAGGTTCTTGACAAAATACAAGAAGGATATGCAGTGTAATCGATCCCGATTTTCATGGCAACTTCTGTGACGAGCTTTTCTCACAGGTGCCCCGACTACATGAATTTAACTGTATTACTAAATTGGCATCTAGGTCCTACTCTTTTACTGCTGAGGTATTTAGATGTAGATACCGCTTTTACTCCAACAGGTTTTTTCTTGCACTTCCCGCCAGTAGAACTCTCTTCCGTTCCCTTGCTTCCCTGATAACCATAATCTTCAACAATTTAAATGTAATCTCACTTGCCATCGACTATCTTCTTAAATACCGTTTATCGTTTATCCTTTCCTTAACACCCCAACCCCGTATATCCAGTCTTTTCTCTTGTTTTTACGCTCTGTAAAGCCTTTCGTCCTAGTGGCATTTCCGACTTGCTTAGGGTGAGATGATGGTCCCATTTGCTCTCGCATTTGCAAGTGGATCAAAAGTTTCCACTAATCATATCTACGTTTTTTTTATTTCTGAGTCGAATTCCTGCAGTTTTTCATAGGTATAAGCCATAATGTTTGTCAAAATGACCTGAAAACAGTTTCCCCATTTCTGTGAAAAATTAAAGTTATTAATATCTTTAAAACCTAGAAAAATGGTCGGCCGCTTATATCCCTACAGGAAGTTTATGATTCCTTCTCTACTACGTTATCTTTACAATGGAATAATTCATTCATATGAAGGATACGACTACTCAATCCCGCATCTCCAGTGTTTAAAATCGTTTACGCTGGAAGACTTATTATGAAACTCTTCAGCCTTTTCCATACAGACGCAACGTAACAAGCCTACCACTAAGTTATCCCTATTTCCATGGCAACAGTTCTGATGAGCTCCATTATTTAGTTCTATCATTTCAGAATTTCAGTTTAGATCCACTGTTCTACTTCAGCAGGATGAAAACTCTTTGAAACAAGGTAAGAAGAAAGTTACATTTCGACAGATTTTTCCTAGAACAATCTCCGGCGTGGGTACTTCCCAGAACACTACACTCTTACTTTCTTCAAGTTCAGGCTTACTCACTAATAATCTCCTTATTCTTGTATTCTTCACTCGCTTCCACCTGCTCTTTCATTTATATTATACACCTCGCTCCCCATAAGCAGCATTGAACTTTGATTGTCTCTACTGTGTTCTGTTGGGTTAATTCTAGTATAAAAAGTACAAGGATATAAGAAATCTAATCGAACTTATAATAAGAATTGTCTGCAAGTAAATAACTGTTTCTTAGGAAGATTTCAAAGAACATTTTATAAACATAAGCTCGTCTGACGCAATGTGATAATTTTAGAGCAAGAGATCTGGATCATCCTCAGAAAAGTACTAATCAACTGTCATTTTATTTCTTGCATAGAATTACTCCAAGATTTATCTTCAAATAGTTATTATTCTTATTATATCAATCGACAACAATTGTATGCCTTTCATATCGTACGCGGTCTAATTTCATGTAAATGATTCCAGTAACATCTAATAATTTACAGTTATCAGAATAAAAGACAATGCCTATATATTAAAGTAACATAGTGTGTCATCCTTTTCTTGAGTAATGAGTTAAATCTTGTGATTCTTTAGCATTTTACCCGATTATATTCGGTGGAACTACGAATTCAACAAAAAAATTGACTAATGTTCTATCAATAAAGACAGAAAATCACTTGTATCTATCTATCTATCTATCTATCTATCTATCTATCTATCTTCATTCTGTTCTCCTTTGTAATCGAATAGCAGTTGTCGAAATGTCAGTAGGTAAGCGGTTCCTATGACGCTCACGAAGCACAACACTGATAATGAAATGTTAGGACTGAATTTCCGGGAAGCGAACAGACACTGTTTTTATTTAATAACATTGAGAAACATTTGCAAAACACACGCGCACTTTGAAATGTTATCCGTGGTTTCAGTTATCCGCAGTTCAGTTCAGAAAATAAATTTCATCATTTTTAATTATTGTCCTTAATAAGGAGAGTTGTCAATTTTTATGTATTTTTCCTTTGTTTAGTTCAGCCTATACAAGTCCGAAGAGTAAATCAAGGTAGAAAGTTACTAACTGAGACTGTTCTAAAGGCAAAAATTAGAATGGTAGCACGAAGTAATGTGTGTATATTATGAGATATGAACGATGGATATTGGTTGACCTTAGACTTGAAGAGGTTTAGATTTTAGTGGTCGGTGAAGCATTCTCTTTTGGTTTCATTCCATAATGTAAAAGTTCTAGGGAAGAAGCTGTCCCAGTGGAACTTACTCCTTAAAAATAAAATGGGAAGGATTTGACTCCGAGATCATGGCATGACCCGTACTACCTCTGAACGTGTGAACTGGTAACACAAAGAGATGTAGTTCGTTTGAACATTTACGTTAGTATTAGCAAGAGAGTAGTGAGAGGTTGGGAATGTTTTGTTTGTAGGATAAAGTGTTGTAGGGTGGAAAATAATTCATCACCCACAAGGTCACGTAATTGATTTTGAACTCTGTCAAGGCTTGACAATGAAGCTTGACAGTAGGCAGCATTAAGTTCTTTTGTCGTATCTGGCTATTGTAAAGATAGAGAATTGCAATAAGTGTCAGGTATTCTTTGGAGCCACACAAGTAATCGACCATACTTCCAACATCTTTAGCGATGGTGTGAATATATTGATTCCATTTGAGAGCTTTATACCGAATAAACGTTCGAGTCAAGGGGCTTCATGGAGAATATTCTTGCTCATAGCCTGGGGAAAATTTAGAAACTGATTGGTGGTGATGAAACATTACTAGCTTCATTTTCGAGGTATTGGATATTACAAGCCAGTCATTTCCCCATTGAGCTGTAAGTGCTAGTTCAGAGAGTTAATTTTCATGTCGTTGTCAGTAAAATATTTAACGACTAACGCTTACACTTTAATTTCATCTACCAGAATCATGTACTTAAATTTTCTCATCTGATCTAGAATTTCATATCGATGACATGGATATCGCCAACAGTATTTAGAAATAAATACATCGTTGCTCGTAAACAAAGGCTTTGTCAGAGCATTGTTGAAAAAGAGCTAGGGAAACGTGTTCGTCTTAGCGAGAAGCATGCTTCTTTGAACATCGTGAACTAGCGTTCGATAACTGTAAACAAAGAACTCCACCTGATAACAAAACATGACTTTAAGAAATACAAGAACAACAACAACTAAAGTGCATAGCGCATGTAACTCGAGATTCTGACGTTCCACACTACATGCAAGAAATGGCAAAGCCCCCATCAATACTGGAAAGAGTAATAACAACTACTGTTTTCCTGAAGGATTACTGTAAGAGAGAGACATTATAAATGTATAAAGACAGTTGCACTGACTGCTCGCTCAATAAATACTATATATATATATATATATATATATATATATATATAATATATATATATATATATAAAAATGGAGATATTGCGAGGTCAACACCCAGCGGCAACAGTCTGTTTCATGCTTAAGCGCAATCTTCAGTCCATGTGTGTCATGTTTTGGCTCGACCATTTATATATGCTGTGTAATGATTAGTGTATACGGAATAAATTTCAATGACCAA
Organism: Acanthosepion pharaonis; assembly: GCA_903632075.3. Lineage (NCBI taxonomy): Eukaryota > Metazoa > Mollusca > Cephalopoda > Sepiida > Sepiidae > Acanthosepion > Acanthosepion pharaonis. Next base: position 2,152,267 of record CAHIKZ030000613.1, on the reverse strand, counting down.
GAATTAATATTTTTAACAGAGTGCTCAGTAGAGAGTAGAGCGAATATAATTATTTATTTAAAATTATAACATAAATATTTTATAAAATCACTCCAAAAATAGCCATTTTGTTTCAACACTTCTTGTGTCTTATCAAGTGATGATGTTGAATATCACTTGATAGGAGACCAGAGGTGTTGAAACAAAAATAAAATGATTTATAAAATATTTATGTTATAATTTTAAATAAATAATATATATATATATATATATATATATATATATATATATATATATATATATATAACGGACATATATAAATTTTCAGTTTTCAAATACAATATACGAACCTACAATTCTGAATCAAAATATCAGTTGCTTTCAAATAGATTAAACGGTTTTAAATTGTAAGTAAATCTGTGAACTATTAGTTTTATGATAACTCGAAAAGTTATCCTGAAAGTAAATAATTTCAATACATCGTCGTTAATATAGCATTTTTTATTTGGGGAAAAAAACTGCGAAAAAAAGTCGTTCAAACAAATATTTGAGGTAACATTTAATTTATATGGGCAAACAACAAAAACAAACGACACGGGCCGAGTTTAAATACAGACGATAAAAGTATTGTTAAAAATAAAATGAATGAATTACACAAATTAAGTCCATTGTGAGCCAAATGATATCCAATAACATGTAGGTGAAAATAACATGTAGGTAAAAATTATCAAATAAAATGAAATATTTCTTTTTACAATAAAAATTATAAAGCTACATAATGTTCTCAGAAAAGAAAACTACATAAAATGAAGGAGAAAATACATCTCTGGATAGTTTTCAGAGAATTGGTAAAATTTTCGAAGTTCGTGATAACAGCGAGGAATAGAACAAGCACAAAAGACGATATTACTGGCCATTTCAATTCTCGTCAGGTATTTCTCTAAGTTATGCGTTTTTTTGTTGTTGTTGTTTCTTGACTGGTGCGACTTGTGTTCCTGCAGCAGCTGTTCGTCGACTTCAAAGATTAAATCCAATGTCCCCATTAAATAACCTACAAGTACGTTCCAAATACAAATCCAGGAACATGGGTGGAAAACATTTTTGTTGGTTTTAGATGAAAAACCAACGCAGCTCTTTACACATAAATCGAGATGTACGAAGAATATTTTCGAAATTCAAAAATTAATTAAGCGCTAAACGTAGCTTCTGCTTTCTTTCTGAAAGGCAGACGATGCACACTTAAACAGCTTAAATTTCTTATATTAAAAAGGTATGGTTATATTCCCTTGCTGCCTATTAAACGATGTTTGATAGAGGATAAGAAGAATATATATTTGCTTTGTCAAAATAGATAAACAAATTCTTGTATTAAAAATATGACAACTAAAAAAAAATTATGAATAAATTGGACACAGAAAAAAGATCGACATCGATTTTGCGGTGAACAATTAGTGGAAGGGGAATGAATAAAAACAAAGATTTATTGCATTGAAGGGATCATTTTCTTGTTTCTAAAAACATCCTCCAAGGCATATACACATGAAAGTGAATGTGGTTTATAATCTAAAAACAGAAGTCTACGGAAGTATCTTCAAGTATGAGAAAATACATAATTGTTAGATGATATATTGATATTAAAATATCATCGATTTTGTTAATTTAACTGTTATCAGTAATTGTTATCCAAGAAAACTGTATTTATTTCTTTGTTTAAATATCTGAATCTGTGTGTGCACATTGGCATGACAATGGTCTGAAACATGAAAGCCACATTAGAATAGGTTTCAAGGGACACAATATAAGAAAAGAGAGTTTGGAGAGTTTGACACTCACATGATATATTGTAGGCGCAGGAAGAACCAGCTAGGATGCAATCTTCAAAACGCATATATATATATATGTGTGCGTGTGTGTGTGTGTGTGTGTGTGTGTGTGTGTATGGGTGGCAAATGAGTTAGAAAAGCTTTGAAGCAGGTGGTTTGCAGTTCGAAAAATATCATTAATTATTTTGCTACTGTTTACCAGTGCATTTTATTGCTATTAACCACAACCATTTTAATAATAAAATTCTGTTGATTAAATGCTTTGTCTTAATTTTTATTGTAATTAACTGTACAATGACTTCATTTGCCCCTTGTATAAATATACACGCATACACACACACATATATATATGTATATATGTGTGTGTGTGTGTGTATGCATGTATGCGTATATATACATACAAACATATATATATATATATATATATATATATATATATATATATGTGTGTGTGTGTGTGTGTGTGTGTGTGTGTGTGTGTGTGTGTGTGTGTGCGCGCATGTGTAATAAGATATAGTTTTAATTTAATATAATTATCAATATATTTAGGGGTTAAATTATTCAATAACAGAGCATCTGAAAATATAAAAGTAGAGATTGAAGTCAACATAGGGAGTTATATATGCGTAGTTTACAAAATGTAATTTGGGCTTTTGAAATCATTTTTATGAATTCCGATCTCATTTTCGTGCGTTTGAAATACAACTAATTGCAAATCGGCGTTGTTTTATTACATTAGATTCCCATGGGAAGCTTTCTCGTAGATTAACTCATCCCTTATGGGGACTTCGTGAAATTCATAAATTTATTGATCATCATGGACCTGTGGCCGAGTATGGACACGTGGCTGAGTGGCTAGAACGTTCGCTTTCTGACAATGACACCCACGTCGATTTGTCAGGAAGGTGACTTCCTGGTGTTATCGAACTGAAGGTATCGATCCCAGCGTGCGGCACGTTTGAAAATGTGTCTAAAAAACATACCACAGGTTGATCCACGCCTTGTTAATGAAATTGGGTAGACGGAACACGTGGATGCCGTCGATAGCTTTTATAGCACAAAGTCACATATTATCGAGGGCTTTGGGGGCCTCGTTCAAATTGTTTATCACGCGAGATAACAGAAACTGTAACTAATGTCCCAGCATAGTTGCAGTATAAAACACAGGTGGGCTCTGTCCGTGTTGAATAAACGGAAATGCGCCTGAGCAAACGTCTGCAATAGGGATAAGCTAGCCGCCCTAGTATACTGGTATCCTCGAATATGAGTGGCCAGCTATATATATATACATATACATTGATCATCAAAATGCACATTCAACCAACATACAAAATTAATAAAAATTAATATTATTAGATAATAACAAAATATTACAACACACACACACTGTAATGACTATTCTAAATATTCTAATATATATATATATATATATATATATATATATATATATATATATATATATATATATATATTTTTCACAACAAGAGATTGCATTTTAAATGTTCATGAAATAATAAAAAGACACACAAAATAATCAACTGTATAATATACTTATATAATCGATTCCGATGTTGTCAAATTCTGTGAGATGTTCTACACATAAAGTCCGACGTATATTACCAATTCTTGTCTATGATTCTGACAATATTTTCTGTCTGATAATAATGAATACAAAAACAAAAGCAAGAACAAAACAAAATCATAAAATGTCAATAAAAACTTAACGCGTTTGTGTAAATGGATGCCAAGTCATTGACGGCGTAGCATAGTAAGGGCACAAATATTCCATAAAGTTACGAAAGATGGGTAGTTATGGAGGGCCCTGATTACCGACGTCCTGACGGGACATATAATATAGAATAGATCGGAGAATGTTTATTTTTCTGATAAAATTCTGAAGTCAAAATATTATTTCTGGTGTTACAAAGCTTAATAGCAAAGGATGGTTTTCTGCCTCTTGTTTCTACTGTTTCGACAAGTGAATGTTCATCCCATAATGCAGAATTTGTGGCTAGAGAATTTAGATATGGCAAAAATAGTGATCCCTTTAAGGTCAAAAGTGATCTACTCAGGAAAGCGAAAATATATTCTCATTACAATTCTTAACACATTTGGAAGATTTTATCTATAATATTAATAATGGAAAAAACAACATTAAATTTTAAGTTTGCTACACATTCCTCGCCTGGTGACTTATGTCGTCTCTAAAATTAGTGCAGTTTGTGCACATATTGGTCATCACATCACAAAAAATACATTATTAACTTAAGTACAGAACACGAAAATATTATATAGCTGTCATTGCAAAGAAAGACTCAACATTCTAGAAGCCATTATAATACAAAAAACAGCAACCCACATTAAATAAGTATTTCTCCACAATAGATTTTATATTGAAGAGAGTATAGAATATTGAATATGTTTTCGATATATTTCACCCTTTGAGCCCTGACTACTGCTTTACCACCGGTAGAGAAAAATGACGTAATGCCCAGCCACCAGTTGAACAGTGGTAAAAAAATGGCTTTATACCCAGCCACCAGTTGAACGGTAGGTTAACACTTGCGTCTTCTGTTGCTATTGATTGTCTTCTTTTGAAGAACCAATCGGGAAATCCGCAATATTCTAATGTCATCGAACTTTATTACAACATGTCCGCACCTTTTCATTGTGTTTTGTGGATGTGTTTTGAAAAAAATATCCTTTTTACCATGAAACGTTCAATGCCTTTTTCTTTTTTTTTTGTAACTATTTGTATATCTACCGTGACATATTACGTACCAATTATTTACGAATTTTGACTCAGGTGCTCAGGCAGAAGTGTTAAAATTGTTCAGGAACGCAAGGCTCAAAAGGTTAATACGTATAATTATTTACAAGATGTCCCATGTAGCAAGATGTGGCACAAGGCCGAGTTTAAGAGCCTCATCTGCGGGATACCCTCTGACATAAGCCAGGTAATATGTATAAAAAAGAAAACACGTCAATATATTTTATATATGCATTTCTGTTTAAGCGTTATGTATGGCGTCACATTGAAATGCTTCCACATCCAATTCCAGTGAAAATAATTCCGCCTAAATTTAATCAGAAAATATTATTTACCATAGTGATAACGCCCACTTCTTTATAATAACTGAATTATTCGAAAGTACTTCAACAAAACGAGAATAAACATGGACTGTTTATTATAATTTCAATCCCGATATACATAAAATATCGTAAAAAAATGAGATAGACTGACATAGTTCAATGTAACAATTGTTTTTTCAGACATCAGCTCGAGGATATGGAACATATGGAAAGCGTGGAAAAGGTTATATATATATATATATATATATATATATATATATATATATATATATATATATATATATATATATATATATATATATATATATATATATATATATATATATATATATATATATATATATATATATAGGAGGGTATTATGATATAAATAAAATATATCTGTAAAAACAGTATGATATTTTTCCATTTGTCTTTTATATATATATATATATATATATATATATATATTCTAGCAGAGCTACCCAGCCTTGCCCGGGAACTAAAATATTCAAAATAAATTTGTAACAACAATATAAATTCAAATTCATTTTTCAAACACAAAAATACCTTTAAACATTGTTTTACATTACAATACATTGTGGTAGACAATATTCTTTGTCTTTCCTTGTGTAACATAAACAAAGAAATTGGTTTTACTTCCCAAACGTGAACAACCGTCATAACATTGCCCATGAGAGAAACATCATTCTTCTAACTGCAGTGCAGTAACTGAAAGAGTTTGGACTTCTCCTTTGTTAATAAAAACAAAACTCACAATACTTTTTTTGTGAATAAATGGCTTTTTAAAAAAGTTTTTGATCCAGTGTATATACTAATCTTATAGGAATCTCCATTAATCTACCGAAAAAAGGCCTACGTGTTGTTTCAAAATGGAAAATCGTTCTTGAAGCTTTCTTTTTAGCTTTCATTTGTTACATGGTTAATAACTTTGGGTTGGTTTAGTAATAATCCTGACTTGATATTCTTTGAGCGCTATTAATTCACCCGTTGCTATATGTATTTGTAGTGTAAGAAGAATCCTTTTCCATCTTTTTTTATATTGAAAACAGAATGAATTAAAACTTACAGCAATAATATAAACAATAAAAATCTGAAACACGTGTTGACCTAAATTGCAAGAATTTGTTTTTTTTTTTCTTTTTACGGTGGAGTAATGAATAGACGATGAGACTGAGGAATCGGAGAGCCGAGTTCAAATTCCACTCAAATCCATTACATTCATTTACGTGCTAATACCCTTGGGAAAGTTATGAAACCTCTTCTTCTCCCTCAGCTATGGGTAAATAGTAGGACAGACCGGGTTCTATAGCCTTTGTTCGCCTACTTGTCTACCGCAGAAAGACGTGGCAACCTACTGCGGGAAAAGTCTGCTTCGTCAATCATGTATCGAAAGACACATGATCGCCTAAGCGTGTATCACGCATAGCACATAACTGACTGATGTCAATTACAGATTATTGTTATGATGTATGTAAAAAATGTTCTCAGTGTCTTTGTTTTAAAAGTCAGTGCTTACTTGGTTTGGTTCCGAGAATTTCGCTTGTGAGGATGCCTTTGAAATCGTCTGTTTCCGATCTTAATGGAGTGCTGGCAAAGATGTGAGTTTCTGTACTACTACTACTTGTCTACTGATCTATTGCTATAGGGTATCCTAGTCTACATTAATCTACTCTGCTTTATTCTATTTACTCTCTTGTGATAGAAGGGTCGTTTTTATAATGATGAGGGTTGTGATGAGGAAGTATCCTTCTATTCTATCATCACTGATGACAAGGTTATTTTAGAATGTTGAAATATCCTTAATTTTTATCATTACTGATGGCAATGATATTTTTAGAACGATGAAATATCATCATCATTCTAGATCATAACAAATTCAAAAGTAAAGAAATAAATTTATTGTACCCAGTGAGTAAAATACGTTGGTGTCTTTTAAACCGAATTTATATTCAGTGGAATAAACTGTTTTTGTTTTCTGGAATATAAATGATGGTTGCAATTTTGAGACTTTTGTAAACAAAAGTTAAATTATCCGTTTTAAAAATTTTGTAAAAATAAAATAAAAAATATTTGTCAAAGGTTTTATTAAGTAAAACTAGAAATTTAAAGTTTTTAAATTAATTAAATTAATTTTTAGTTTTTAAATTAATTAAATTTTAGTTTTTAAATTAATTAATTTTAGTTTTTAAATTTAGTTTTTAATTTTTTAATTAATTTTTAGTTTTTAAATTAATTAATTAAATTTTAGTTTTTAAATTATTTTTAATTAATTAATTTTTAGTTTTTAAATTAATTAAATTAATTATTAATTTAAAAGTTTAAAGTTTGAAGATTTTTTAAGTTTTTTAAGTAAAACTAGAAATTTTAAAGTTTACTTTATCTAATTACAAAAACAAACAGTATTTTTACATAAGGAAAACGTAGTATAAAATAAGAAAAGTATTTCTCAACAACAGTGACTTGTTTGTCAGGTATTCCTTAATGGTATTGACTGCTGAGAGCAGGAAAAGTCGTCATATGGATGAACAGAAGGGACAAATTTTAGGAATTTTATGTGGACTTATTTTAGTACCCAGTAATTTTTACAAATACACATATTTTCAGCAACCTAATGTTTTATTAATCATAATTACTTTAGTTTTATAGCCTTACGTTTGAAAATGCTTTCTGGAAAATAATAATAATATTTAAATACTATATAACAATAAAATAAATTTAGAATTTCATTCATTCGATAATATAAAATATCATAAAATATCATAAATAAGTGAGGTACCTATAATTTTTACTTAAATCTCGGACGATTTCTATGTTATTTTATTTATTATTAAGTTTTATATTATCTCAGTTATGGAATTTTAAACAACTAAGACACCTGACGTTTCAATGATGATGCCATGTATGAACATCTGTATATGTTAAAAATGACATGACTATACACATCCAGAAACAATGTAGAATTCTTTATTCTATTATCATCATTTGCAGATTGTAATAAATTCTACATTTATGATTAGTAAAAATAGTTTTAGTAAATAACAGTAAATTAGGACTCAATTTCAAATGATTTAACAACTTTATGAAATATTGAAATTAAACTTTTAAAGAAATGAATACAATTCTGATAAAAATTCATTTTTTATCGGAAATTTATCTTTGCTTCAGACAATAATATCCTTAACTATAACATATAGTATTCATAAAAGCAATTAAAAGCTTTTCTAATTCTATAATCTCTTAAATTTATTGGGTTTCAGTCTCGGATTTTATAATTCAGAGCTGATTTTCGACAACTGGTCGTTCAATATTAGGTTGATTGTTTTTTATATTATTCTTCTTTTTATATTTTACTTTTATTTGTCATTAGTTTTATTATGGTTTATCCTTTATTAATTTGTTTTATATTTGATAATTTTCAATTATTTTTTCATATATCAGTTACTGTTCTCCAACAATTTTCTTCCTAAAAAGACGTGCACTCGGCCGTAGTACAAACAAACGTACAGAGAGACACAATCTTCCTTTTATATATACGTTTTCAATAGACCAAAGAAAATTTCACATAGGCTCGGGAATTTCTTTGGTCTTTTTTCATCAGCTGGCCGGTCTTTTTCTTCGAAGCCAAAGTTTTCATTAGTCCCCCACCCTGCCTAATCACACAGGCTTTCCGTCTTTTTCCTAAGCTCCACGAATTTGAAAGTAGTGAATAAAGGGTGTTGTTAAAAAGACATTTGCTCGGTCATTGTACAAACAGAAATACATGCAGACAGGCATATAAACACAAACATTCATATATATATATATATATATATATATATATATATATATATGGCCACATTCTGGAACATCAGAACTCTGTCACATTGCATCTCATCTTTATCTGTGAGAGAATTGTTTAACATTAACTACCCTATAAAAGGTAGATATTATATAGTTGTTCGTAGCTTTAAGTTTTAACAATAATTTCTCTTAATATTGGCTTAGTTTTTGGAAAGCATCTTTCACTATCCTGCTAAGTTTTTAGATTTATATCTAACATTTTCTGTTGTCAGTAGAAGCGTCACAGATAAATGACGGTTCTTCTGACGCCTCCAATTAGTAACTTATCCATCAGGTTTGTCTTTTTTTGATGAGGATTACACATTTTGTCTTCGTAAAGTTCATTTAGGAGTACTTGCTGCTTTCTTTTTTAGCGTGCCAACCGTTTCCTCTGCATGTGTCATGTCGCGAAGAATTTTCGCTGATAATAAACACTATTAAATGTTCTTGTTACTTTATGATAGGCTTCGCTGTATATTTTGTTATTCATTTCACTCTGAGCGTAACTCACAGATAAGAAAGTAGTTTTAATTTGTCTACGATTCGGCATAGAAAATCTTGTTTACGAATCAATTAGAAATACTTCTCTTTCAGATGTAAAAGAAAAAGGCAAAATAATTACAATTTGAAGGTTCTCTAAAAATTCACTTCGGAAACGGATAGACATACATGACATTTCCAGATTGAAATGGATAAAAAATACAGTCATGTTCGATTGGGAATTATATTTTCTTGACTGAATAAGGCCAGGTTGTGTTTAATAGCTTTATAAAAGTTATATAAAACGTCTATCAAATTAAACTATTTCTTTCACTATCATTACATTAAAAGAAATATTTGAAGTTTACTTAATTATTTATTTTTAAAGTTTACAGTTTTAATTCCATCATGTTAGAATATGATGAAATTTCGTGTCAGACGAAATATAATTATTTATATCTTTTTCAATTTCCTATCAATGCAGCTAATATGAAGAGAAACTTAATATTTTATTAAATGTATCACCACTGGTTCTCTCCCTTCTCTCTGTTTCGCACTTTGTACAAAAGCTAAAAGAGAAACGATTGTTCTAATTGGTCCACTATCATTCTACATTTTATTTTCAGTAAAAGCATGAGCCCGATTTGCAGGTCGGAGATACTAAAATCAAGCAGATGTGGAAGTTTAAATATCTGGGAAGTGTTTTGACGGAGAACGGTAAGTGCGACGCTGAGATCCGAAGACCTTTTGGGATGGCCAAGGACGCATCCCAAAAGCTGGACAGAGTATTGCGAGACAGGAGGATTACTTTGGTAACAAAGAAAAGAGTACTGAGCTGCTACATAACATCTGCCTTTTTTACGGCAGCGAATGTCGGACGGTCTCCTCCAAGATGAAGAAGAGACTCGAGGCAACAACAATGCTAAGGATATCAGGGACCGAGAGTGTGAGCAGCGATAAGGTTTTGCAGAGGATGCAAACAAGGAGGAAGCTCATACATTTTATCAGGAAGAGGCAGCTGAAATTTTTGGGACACCCAATGAGAAAGGCAAGTGGATGAGAGAGCGTGGTCTGAGGGAGATGCCAGAGGGACGAATCTTATTGAGATTTACAAGGAATAGGAGGAAGTACAGAGACTTGATCGCCTGCATCCTGAAGGGAAAAGAAAAAGAACTTGAGATATTATGTTAATCGTCCTTGACCTTTGTCATTTTTTGTATTCGTTATTCCAGCATTTGAAACACTCCTATAGAGGATGATAAATTTGGACTTAACAATACCGTATCTTCGATGACAACTTGAAAGTACTTATAAATACTCCCTGAGACATTTACTAATGAGAGAAAAGAATTTTAATGAATGCGGATTAGGATAAATCTTTTAACAGTTTTTAACTCAATTATATTATTTACCGCTTGATTTGGATTTACATCTTATTAACCCTTTATCGAAACAGTTTAAATTATAAGAATGATACTTTATTTTTGCAAGCGAATATAACATTAAGGATTTTAAAAGAGTAAGAAATATTTTCTAGATATAACTCTTACTATTTAACACTTAGCCGGGAGACCTCATTTTATACGTTTCGCAAATATGCACGTAAATGAATGTAACGAACCAGACTGTCATACTTGGCCCGGTGTCCCTGCTATATATCCCGACTTCATAGTTTCTTTCATTCTCAGTAACCGCCTGCGCCATAGTGGGATCGTCTCATTGCTTGAGGTGAAACAATTAAAAGACAAGAAATCTTTGATCTCCGGTTCTCGAGTCGAGCCGATATCGATTACACTGCTCGCATCACAATATTTAGCTGAATCATAAAAAAATGGATATTTGTAAGGCTGATTCACTCATCATTTCCTGTCGCCTTAGCAAAATTCAACATCTCAGAAGGCAACAGGTATCCAGGAACTTTAGGCATTAAAACCCTGTATATGAAACATAACAAACACACCGAAGTTCGTCCTATACAGAGAGCTTGTACGGTGTAGTATCATCCTACCAGAGACCACCTCATTTTATATAATTTTTTTTTTCATAGGATGTCATTTTCATTGATACATATATATATATATATATATATATATATATATATATATATATATATATGTGTGTGTGTGTGTGTGTGTGTGTGTGTTGTTGATTGCCACATCATACACAGATTAGAGCTACCTGCTCACACTTCACATCACATGCAATGGCTTCCGTCTTCTTTAATCGTCTATGTCCTCTAAGATGACTCTTGAGACCTGTATTTGATTTAATAGGTTTCATGCATCTATGAGAGATAAATTCTGTAACCTTGATTGGGTTGGTGGGATCTGCGTGGCCTTTTCCTTTCAAAAAATCACTTTCTCACTTTCGTTTACTAGACATTGAATGATGACACTTCGTGTCACCAATAACTTGCCTGACATATCAGCTAATGTGATAAATATTTCCCATATTTAAAAGATTTTAAAAAAAAACAATAACATTTTTTCTCGTCTATGGATGATTGTTACAAAATCAAATCGTCGCATTTGTCTTGAGAAAGTTCCGCAAAGAATGAAACTAGTCATCAAATATGTTTTCCTTTTGTATGTATATATATATATATATATATATATATATATATATATATATATATATATATATATATATATATATATATTAAGTAGACATTTAAGTTAGCACCCATAGACAAGATTCTGTTTCATACTTAAATGCATTGGCCTGACGGTTGGGTTTAGACATTAAACAGATTGTCGTCTCCACTTTATATTTAAATAGGCTCTATCTCTGCTATTTAACAGTTTACCCCAAAAATATACCATACCGAAAAACTATATTTTATCATATATATATATATATACTGACACCAATTCAGTCGGGTTTCGATCCTAGCTAGAGGCAACCGGATGTCTAGTCACACTGATGAGCTGTGAAACAACGAAACAGTCTGTCTGTGGATGAAGTTATATCGGTTCCTGAAAAATTAATTTCAGTTGAGCTCTCTGGGGAGGAGGTGTGGGTTGGTAAACAGTGACTATTTATAGCTATATAGCGAGACTCTTCGCGAAAGAGAATTGAGTCACTGTCGGTCACTGGGCGTGTTTCTAAAAATAAATACGCTAAAATCCACCTTCCTCCCTACTGTGCGCCGACGGCTTAATGGTTAGAATCTCCAATTCAGTCAGGTTTCGATCCTAGCTAGAGGCAACCGGATGTCTAGCTAGCCACACTGATGAGCTGTGAAACAGTCTGTCTGTGGATGACGTTATATATATATATATATATATATATATATATATATAGAGAGAGATAGAGAGAGAGAGAGAGAGAGAGAGAGTGTATGAAAATACTATTAATAAATTTAGGGTCGAGTTCCTCACACTAAAACAAAAACAGAAGTCCATATAAGCATATGTCTGAAAATCATTCGTTTTTGAGTTATTAAGCTTAAAAAAAGTTTACGGTAGATGGCCCTGTGTTGCCATGGGGACTAGGTTACATTTGTTATTCGTGTACATTTTTGGCTAGTGTGTCTTCAACTTTTAACGTGTGTAGTAGTGAGTTAACTGAGAAGTATTCCTTTTAATAATGGTGCGATATTGATATTGTGAGCAGACAGACATATTTGCATACGACTGCGCGAATGGTAATGGAAATTTGTCTGAACGGGTGTATCCAATTGGGCTTGCAGACAGAAAAATCATTAGAAATTTGTAGTCTGAAAGAAGTAATTTGTTCTTGCTAACCAGGTACTTCCAATGTAGCTAAATAGTACAGCACTTCAGACTATATAATGTTTCCGTGTAGGATACAGGTTCGATTCCTGTCAGAGGACACATATTTTTCTATTAGATTTCACGTTCATTCAGGCCGATAATTGTTGTTAATTCATTTTATTATAAACATACCATTTACTTATGTATAAACATAACATTTAAAAAAAAAAAATATATATATATATATATATATATATATATATATATATATATATATATATATATATATAAAAATTAAATCGAGTGTAATTATGTATACATACATACATTCACTCGATTTGCTTCCTACTAGAAAACGATATTTTTTTCTTTTTTTCTGTGTTGGCAATCTTTAAATACATATAATTAATTTGTAATAATATATTTTGTTTTCCTTATGTCAATTTATTATTTTGTCTAAGCCAAACATTTTCCCCATATTAGGCGAAAGAAAATGAGATAGACAAACGTAACACGGTATGACAATATCACTAATTGGCCTGTAAGTTTGATCCTCCCCAAGCAGTTAGAGAACTTTCACCTATCATGATGAATACTTTTTCTCCCAAGGATGTCAATACATTTTACGTCAGTTAGGACTCAAATTAAATCACTCTCCAAGTGAAACTCATACATAGGATCCATCTCGAAAAATGCATGTAAGATGGTTGGTTTTTTGTAACGCTACAAAAAGTAACTAACAACATCTGTCATGCTCTTTCGTTGCAAGAGACCAGATCAGACCAAGAATGGAAAACTGTTGCCATATTTGTTCATTTGAATTCCTCGCATTTTAATTCGTAGCTTTTGTTATATACAAAGATAATTTAGTGCGCTACGAGAAGAATAAATCGAAATAGGGCAGAGAATATTGTTGGATCATGTTTATAGTTGGTGTCATTCCTACTTGGTAAAATCTTACCTCAGCACATTCACAATGACAATCCCTAGAAGAGATGATCGGGTAAGTGTATTATTGTTTGAACTTCAAAGATAAAACATCATGGACTTCCTTAAAAAGTACCTAGATCGTCCTTTTATGCTCTATTTTTGTCAGATCATAGCAAAAATGAAGTATTGCTGCTATATCTGAGCTGTGTGTGCCCAATCCACACGTTCTTGGCTTGAGACATTTCAAAATCATGTAAGGGGTCGTGTGATGGTTAATTATTCCCAACCCTATTGCTCCTTTCCTTCTGACGAAAGATCGCAAGTCTCTCTCTAGTCTACTGCTATTATTCAGCAGATGTTCAAATGAACTAAATTCCTTACTGCCTCCTGTTCAGAAATTTACTGCTAGAACAGACCACACCACGCCATGTACACAGAGTCGAATCAGCACCATTTCCTTCGTATTCCATTAGTAAGAATCCAAACCGCTACTCTGTGTAACAAACTCCCAGATCGCTACAACCTTCAACACTTCAACTCTAGCTTCTACAGTTATCTATCTTCTGTACCCTCATATTTTGCCATATTACATCCTTTTATGTCTAGAAATGCTAATTCACTAACACTAATTTGAGTGGCTCGTGGGCCGTGTATAGGGTGAGTATTTAAATATTTTGTTCTCAGTAAATAATTGAATCGGAATTTTTTAAAATACTTTCAATAAGAAACGAATTGGCATTACTCATCCTCATGAGCATTGTCGTTCTGTGGCAATCTAAATAAAAATACTTTGAAATATACTATTGAAAATGTATTGACGTACTGCATTCATTGTTTTATCTGGAAAACGAGAACATGTAAATGTCAATTATGTTCACACCTATAGCAGACTCTCTGACAAATGGATTTGATATTTAATAAGCGTCTGTAGTGGCTTGAGGAATCCGAGTTTCTGAGTTCGCATTCAAGTCAAGGTATGAAACCATTTCATCTCTCCAACTACAGGTAAATAACAGGACAGTCTGGGATCTATAGGCTTGGTAGTCAAGTAGACTAGAAGAAGGTAATCTCTAAATTCAAACCACCTGTTGCTTTGTAGGTCCTGCTTCTTTAACTTGGTGGGACGGGGTGAGATCCTTATCCCTGTTGCAAAAAGAAAGCGGCAAATCATTGCAGTATTCTGTCTTGAATGTTACCACGAACCATAAATTCTGGGTATAGGAATGGTAACCACAGCGGCGCATATTGCACTAACTTAATAAATGTTCATGAAAGCGTATTTAGGAGAGTATATGATCAAATATAGAGAAATGTGCGAAAATTTGGCTTATGACATTTATTAAAGAGGTGAGAAATACTTCAAAAATCAATATTTAACGTTTTTGCTTTTACTTAGATTTGATCATTGATGTCTGACATTAGTGAAAAATACAAAGTAATTATTTAATTCAACAATAGTCGATATAACGAAATCACTAACATCTTATATTCTTGTGGTGTACAGATGCAAAATAGGCCTACGATCGTATGCCGACATGTTTGTCAACACCAGTTACATTCGAGTTTTTTCCGTTAGCAACGTGACAGTTTGGCATGTCTAGCTCGATACGGGCCACTCTGTAACTTGTCAAGATCCGGGTTTTTGTAAGATGCCTCATGCCTATAAAAGCTGGGGGAAAACAACCATCGGCAAAACACGCTGTCCTGTGTATTTTTGTATACATAATTGTACTTATTAAATATTTTATGTCCTTGGGTGTATTGTAGGTTCCGCATGAACTTATGGTATTATGGTATTATGGCATATTCAGGAGGGAATGATGAGAGAAGTGTTAAGTTTTGAATGGATAAATTGCAATGAAAGTATGGGTCGTAAATCTGATTAGCTAGGTATAGGATAGCTAGTGTCGACCAGCCTTAACACATCTCCCTCTCTTCGGTCTTGTAACACAATTATAGGTATTCAGTCAGTAACAAATCGTAGACACGGTGTCCTGTGTAGTCAGTCCCGTAGGTATTTTTGTTCCTCAAATTGCTGCGGTTTTCCGAGGCAGTGTTATTTTTTGTTACGTCCCGTCTCTTTGCATCCTCCCTCCCTATTATCTCTGTAGTTGTTGGGGGATAAATCGGTTAGGTGTTTCTCCCAATCTCAACAGAATATTTGCTTAGATTACAACAATTCTTTTAGAATTAACTAAAAAATTTAATGAAATCGAACAGACATTCAATTCATTTCATGACGTGAGCCAAAAGCCACCGAACAGAGAACACGACTGATATACACTTGTAAATAAGTAAAAGTCATTTACACTTATTTGTTTTGCTATTTTCTGTTGTTGGCTTTTTACTTAGTTTTTAGAATATCAGATCTATACTGACAAATATTTTGTCTTTTTTTTTTACCGTCCTGTACGATGTATGTCTTTTCATAATGTCTCTCGTTTCTGTTGTTTTGACATATTTTTTTCTTTACCGATGAGCTGAAGGCTTTTTCATGTGTTTGTAGATAGGAACAATATTATCTCTTCGGGAAAAAAAAAACGCTGTTTTCCGTCTTCAAAGGATGATTGCACAGAAATTACAGGACAAAAATATCTTTTAAACAAAGACAAATCCGAAAAACAACTATTCTTATAACAATAACAAAACTGACAAGATAGTCATAACAGGTATAGCGACAAAAAAATAAGGATAAATATTATTACACTTATGATAATAACACAAATAGTTTTAGAATGGGCGTATTGTGAAGCAAGGAATCTGTAAATATTTCAACAAGCTTATATGTTCAAATCAGAAGTGTTTAGTTAATGTCACTGTGGCTGCAATGATAAGGTCCTATTCTTATCGAATCTCCAGTAGACAGTCTAGAAGTCTCGCTAATCTTTAACACTCTGGTTCTCCGAACATCCAGTTCCGTCAGTATTACCCCAAGATGTTTGGAGAAGCATTAAAAGCGTTAGATCTTTTAGGCGCCCTCGTGACACATATTTTCTAATAAAATGTCTCGCTGGGTTATTTTGCTTCCGATTTCCAATTTTAACTAGAAACGCTGCGCGCATATTCAGGTAGAATTTGTTGCATACTAATAATGAATAATTTTCTTTACAGGAAATGGTTTACCTGGATCACATATTCCGAGAATATTCAACTTTGGCTTTATATCACGTGCAGGAACTTTTCATAATCATGTCATAGTTACATTCACAATTTTCACGGATCTTACTTTACCATGTTTGTCTTTATATATTTTTGAGACAATTATACAAACACACACACGCGCACACATGCATACACACACACACACACTCTCTCTCTCTCTCTCTCTCTCTCTCTCTCTCTCTCTCTCTCTCATACACAGACACACACACATATATCATTTCAGATATATTGATGACATTTTCTTACTATGGACTCATGGATCAGAAAAATTAAAAAATGTTTTTCACTTTCTGCAACTTCCACGATACAATTAAATTTACCATGGAGCACTCATACACTTCCATCCATTTCTTAGACGTTATGATAAAATTAAACAAACATACACTTTCTACCAGTCTATACAACAAACCCACAAACCAACATAAATTCCTGCACTTTAACAGCTGTCATCCCTTAAATTAAAAAAAACTATTGTATACAGCTCATTTCTAAGAATCAAACGCATATGCTCAGACCATCTAGATTTTCTATACAACATTAATAACTTAACAAAACAATTCCTAAAATGTAAATACCCAATAAAAATAATAAAAGAAGCACTAAATAAAACTATCAACATAAATCGTGACACACTTCTCACATACAAGAAAAGTAAAAACAACAATCGGATTCCCATGGTTTTTAATCACAATCAGTATTCCCACACACTTATTCACAATTTAAAAAAGGATTAAAAGTACCACCAGTTAGACAAAAAGATCAAAGACATTTTCGATAAACCACCCATAAATGCAAAGAAACAATCACCTAACCTATCAGCTATCCTCACCTCTACCAAATATCTAAACAATACAAACCAATCAGGAAATTACAAATGTAACAAACCTCGTTTGCAAACACTTAATAATAGATAATGTATTTTCTCTACCCAATACCAATGTCAAGATACACACACCTCACCTCACCTGTGATAGCCATAACATAATCTACTATTTATTCTGCACCTTATATCCTAATAGTGGATATATTGGTAAATCTGGAAATAATTTTAGATTTCGCTTCAACAATCATAAACAAACCATACGTCAAAACAATCCTTATTCCCCCCATAGCTGAAAACTTTAATCAGGACACACATTAGAAAACTGCAAATGTTTATTGATAGATTCTGATTTCAGTTCCACATACACACGCCGAAAAAAAGAAAAATACTGGATTTTAAAATGAAATACAGATAAACTAGGGTTAAATAAAGACTTGGGTATTTTAAATCTTTATAAATATTTCAATAGTTAAACATTTTTTTAGATATAGTTAAAAAAAAAATATTTTTTAAAACAACATCTAAAATATTATTACAGTTAGATTTACGTTAAGAATATTCGAACACAGTGGCGTTCTATATCACGTGACGTCCGCATCTCGAGACGGACGCTACTTGTAAACAAACAGTTATTTCTGAAGAAAGATTGAGGTCAATCCGAAATTTCAAATATATATATAAATAAATATATACTTTCATAAAAAACATTATTATATTTTAATTTGCAACTTTTTAAATATATATATATATATATATATATATATATATATATATATATAAGTTTGTGGCTGGAAGGGATAATGCTGAGGAGTATATAAATCCAGGGTGAGCTCAATAGACTACAGAGTATTATAATGATAAGAAGACGAAGATATTAAGTATCCATTTCGATTATAAATTTATTTCGTGAACATCTCGATGTTCACAAAATAAATTTATAATCGAATTGGATAATTAAAGTCTCCGTCTTCTTATTATCATAATATATATATATATATATATATATATATATATATACATACATACAAACGCTTCACAAATAGAAATTTTCCCACTTTGTCGGACATTTTTCCCTCATATTTAAACAATTCGCCCTAGCTGTTACCATCGAAATTTTGATTTCAGTTTTTAAAACACGTAAATTTCAGATATACGTTATTCCAAAAAAAAATTTCGCTTGAAGATGGGACAGAGCTTATTTTAACTCAATTTAATTTAAATAATTATATTGAAGTTTTCGGCTCTTGTTTTGAAACATGAGACTTCTTATGTAGCGTTTTGGAATCAAATTTTTAAATAAATAATTATATTTATGCTCTACTTTTTTATCGAGCACTATTTTTTAAAAATAATAACTAAAATACTAAGGGACTTTGGATTATTTACCTAACCAGTTCCTTCCTATTTTCTATATATTTTCACATATATATATATATATATATATATATATATATATATATATCAGGGAAAATGCTTAAGTGGGAAAATTTTTATTTGTGAAGCGTTTGTTATATTGGTGCGATTACAAATGCACAACGAGGGATGCTGGGAATTTTTCATTTTCATTTTTCTTTTTCTTTTCAATCTAGCTGATTTCATTTAGTATTTTTTTCTTCTGCTTTCCATCACTTTTGTTAATAGATATCCTACACTGTGATAATAGAAGTTACGACATAAGTGTTGAAATGTTGTAAGAGTTCGGGCGCAAATTTACTGTAGATGACCTTACGATTAAGTCACCCTCTACACATTTTCATCGTAGTGAATAATGTTTTCTTTGATTATTACGTCAAAATTGTCATCAGTCTCGTTACGGACGATAACAAACGCGTTTGTTGCATTGTTTTGTAAAATCTCTCTTTCTACTTCATATTATATTTAAATTCCTTGAACTTTATCCTATGTATTTTTATGAAAATTATTACAGTAGATCGATTAAATTCCTCCTTTAAATCTTACCATATTGTAGTGTTTTGTATTGACTAAGTCTTTTATGTTTTGGATGTAGTTGAAACTTTCTAGACTAGACTGCGTTTATCGCAAAGCCATATATAGTTTGTAATTCATTCTGTCATATTATCTATTTCCACTCTTGTTTCTTTTTATTTCCTGAGGAATGGCTGATTCTACTTTGTCTTATATTTACTTTTATCTAAATATATAAAACAGAGGATGTCTGTGTGTCTCTCTTTGTGATATATTTTCACCCGAGATCCATCGATCCGATTTTGACCAAACTTGGTACATACATTTTACAATGGAGGAGAGAAGTTCGTAGCGTAAAAAAAATGGTAATTTATTTTTTAAAAAATCAATAATCGATAAAGCCGATCAAAAATCATTAAAATCAATTTTTTAATTCCTCTGATTTCATTCAAACTCGGTATGTAGGTTACTTACATGATAACGTGCTCAACGATACTTCATTTTTTTTCTACGCAACTGCATTTAGCGAAAAACCGCAAAAAAAAACGATTTCAACAGATATTTTAAACGAAAACCTCCCTCAATTTTCAAGAAATCTAATACAAACTTCATTGAATTGTAGCCAACAATAGGTTGATTGCTTATCAATCAATTAAATTGATAATTGAGTTCACCTATATAGTGAAAACCCACATAAATAGCAAAAATGGGGATTTTTACTGATTTCTTTCTTATTTTTTGTTGATCTTTCAACCAATTTTCATCAAACCTAAGAATTGCTTTATGAACGTATCCTCTTTTACAGCCCTTGTAGCACAGTGACAAATTGAATTTCAAAATCTCCAAAATAATTGTGGTCTGAAGTGGTTCCTCATGTTGTCTGTTTTACCCCCTCATGTCCTCGGGTAACTTCGATTGAATAAATACAGACTACTTCTGTTGTATCAGTAACTGCATTAATTCAAAATGTTTTTGTTTTTTTAATGAAAGTATTTTAAAGTAATTGAAGATAGTTTCTGTTACATCCAAACATGATGCTGTTTTTGCTTCATTCTAATTGAACGCTTTTTCTGATGGACCAATTGCTATGGCTGCTACAGATCTCTTAAACAGATCTGTGTATGCTATTCTTACACGTCCACATTTCGTGTCCGTTTCCAATGAAACTGTACACACATGTTGCAGATTTAGCAAGATATGTCCAGATCAACTTCTCATCTCCAGGCCCCTGGGTTTGGCAGAAAAAATGATAAAACAGAAGGTGGGTACGACTTTTTGCAAAAACCCAGGGAAAGTTACACGCGAACAAACTTTTTATTGGATAAGTTTATTTTCTTTGTACTTAATGCAAAACATAGATTATGTTATGAGGTTTATGGGGTGTGCATGATAGCTTTGCAGCGCCATTGGCTTCACACAATAAATTGCAAAATATCGGGTTGTTCATACTACATAAAATAAAACCTTGAATAACTTCCTCATTTTTATTTCGATTTTCTTCATGTCGCAAAAACTTATCACCATGCAAGCAATAAGTGTGGTTTTAGTCCTGCTCGCTTCCATGAGTATAACGAAAAACCTAGAAAAACTGTTCAAAAAGCCCTTTTTAAGTGAGGAGTAGTAACTTAGTATACCAACGAATAGTGCATGCAAGCGGGAACGCAGGCAGACATTTCCAGACAGGAGTATGTGGTGATATAATTACAGGCAAAGCCGGGTATTTCGCATGATGTAGCTGTGGATATTAGCAAGCATATTTGGGTTGAAATAGGGTAGTATTTACCTCCTAAAATATTTCTCCATATTTGGAACTTCTGAAACGTAATGTTCTTTTGTTGATTTTCGAGTGCAATGAAAAAAGATGCAGTGATTTGCTTATATTCTTCAAGATTTCATTTCGTTCGCTTACCTTTTATTAATTGATTTGGCATTAAATCACCAATGTTTGAGTGAATCCGGTTTTGCTCATGAGGTGTCGCAATGTTGGTGGAAGAGTTTGTTCCAGTGATAGAGTCTTCTAACAATAGTACTGATTCCTCTTCAAAGGACACGGCTCTTTATCCGGGTAACAACCGATCCGGTATGAATTATTTGTTTATTATTAGTAGTATTATTATTATTATTAAAATTATTATTATTAGTAGTAGTAGTAGTATATTTAGGTTTTTGCTATGGACACACTACCTACCAAATCTTCGGGAAAACCTAAGTCAAGTAGTGGTTCGTTGTTACGGCTCCATTTCCTGACATGTTTTTCTAACTCCCATAACATCACAACATTGTTACATGGACATTTTTTTCTCTTAAGCTGGGACGTCCAGGGATTTTTCAACACGTTGTTATGCTCATTTTTTATCATTCCAAGCGCACCTACTATGACTAGTACAAATCTTGTATTCAATTTCCACAATAACCTGTGCTGAGTGATTTTCATACCAGTGTTTGTTAACAACTTTTCCAACGTGTTTACACATTTCCCTGTGGAAATATTGCCCCACTCTATCATGACGATTTTATATTCATTTGGGGCAAATACAGAATATCCTCAGATTAAATCGTCCATAGTTTCCTGATATTTGCCACAGAGCCTGCATTTTGAATCCACACTATTATGTGTGATATTTGTCTGAAATTTTCTAGTGAAAAGAATCTGGTCTTGCGCTGCAAGAATAAAGCATTCCGTTTCAGCCCTTAATCCAGTTACTCGTAACCATCGATGAGTGTTAATATCAGCTTTATTAGCCTCGTTCTGGATATTGACCATGCAGAGGCTTGTCTTGCCAGCGATGTTTCATCTGTTCAAGAGATTTGTCTTTGGCTTTATTTTCATATTTTTTGCTACAACAGTGAGTTCTTGTGTTTTTTTTTTCGGTTTTCAGCAGAATCTTCTAAATGTAAATCTCGTTTGTAATTACAATCTTCTTTCATGATTAAATATTTTATTATTATTATTATTATTATTATTGATATGTCCCGGGAAGGGATATATTTGTTCGAAGTAGCAAAGTGGTTTTGGACTACTGTAACCGAGTAGGACAATCTAGCGGGTAACCGTTATGGACTGGTCCTCGTCGTAGTGGTAAGCAATAGGCTAGGCAATAGGGGAAGCCAATAGGCGAAGTCAATAGGCGTCCCCTTACCTCCACCTCAGGCTGTATTTATGGCTGAAACCAGCCAATCATATTACTGTGAGGGGGAATCTAGGTGTATGCATATTCATTACATCAATTATTATTATTATTATTATTATTATTATTATTATTATTATTATTATCCCAGTACAATCCGTTAACGGGTCATTACTCGAGATCCGATGTAAGACAAGATAGTATGTGATCTGTTGGCAGAAATTCCAATTTTAAGCGATATTCCCATCCGCACACACACACACACACACGAACATTCGCACGCATGTATACACACACGCGCACAGAGAGAGAGAGAGATAGAGGGGAGAGAGAGAGGGAGAGAGAGAGAGAGAGTGACACACACGCATACACACAGACACATGGACGCATATACACACATAGTCTTTTCTTTCTATACAATTTTTTGAACGTCATGTAAACAGTGGAAACTTTTTTTTTATTTCTGTTTGCATATGTTTTGATCATACACAGTGCTCCAATTATTATCGATATAACCGTAGTATTAAGGTGCCATATTTTTTTCATTTCCAATTTCAATATTCACATATTTACTCTTTTTTGCAGACTTTGATCCCAATTATTATTATTATTATTATTATTATTATTATTTCTGCTATGGACACACTACCTACCAAGTCTGCGGAAAGACCTAAGGCAGGTCGTGGTGTGTTGTTATGGCCACATTTCATGTTAATTTTTTTTTTTTTTTTTTATCTTTATCCGATGAAGTTGCTAGCGTTACATAAACAAAGTTCTCCTTAGTGTGTGTGCTGTACTTAATAAGACAATTTTCTGTATGTCTCTTAAGCTGGGGTTTCAGGGATTCTTTCAATGTGTTGTTTTTTGTTCCATTTTTATAATTCCAAGTGCACCTATTACCACTGGTATTATTCTTGTTTTCAATTTCCACATTTTTTTCTATTTCAATTTCCAGGTCTTTGTATTTTGATAGTTTTTCAAATTCCTTGGTTGCTATGTTACAATCCGCTGGACAAGCCATATCAATTAGTAGGCAAGTTTTTCTTTCTGGTTTTTTTGACAATAATGTCCGGCCTATTTGCTTCAATTTTTCTGTCTGTGTGGATGGTATAATCCCATAGAATGGTGACATCTTCTATTTCTGTAACCGGCGCTGGCCGATGTTCATACTCAGTGTTTGCTTACACATTTTCCAAAGTGTTTGCACATTGTCCAGTGTAAGTATTGCCCCACTCTATCGTGACGATTTTTATATTCATTTGGGGCAAGTATAGAACATCCTGAGATTAGATGGTCTATTGTTTCTTGGTATTTGTCACAGAACCTGCATTTTGGATCCACATTATTATGTATGATATTTGCCTGAAAATTCCTAGTGAAAAGACTCTGGTCTTGCGCTGCAAGAATAAAGCCTTCAGTTTCAGACTTTAATCCAGATGCTCGTAACCATCGATGAGTATTAACTTTATCAACATTGGGTTTATTTGCACGTTCTGGATATTGGCCATGCAGAGGTTTGTCTTGCCAGCGTTGTTTCATCTGTTCAAGGGCTTTATCCTTGGCTTTCTTTTTTCATATCTTTTGCTGCAATAGTTGGTTCTTGGCTTCTGTTTTGATTTACTACAGAATCTACTAAATGTAAATGTTGTTTGTATTTACTGCCTTCTTTTATTATTGAATATTTTTTTTTTTCTGTTTTCATGTTGTTTCACTAATTTTATCATCCAGTCATTTGTTGTTTCCATGTAAGTTAGTAAGCCAATAGTTGTTGTCTTGTATGACAATTCTAGCTGAATAAGACCTCTTCCACCTTCTTTACGGGGTATGTATAGACGGTCTACATCAGCCTTTGGATGATGCATCTTATACTTAGAAAGAAGCTTTCTTGTTTTAGAATCCATTTGTCTGATGTCATTTAGAGTCCAGTTCAAGATGTTGAAACTATATTGGACCACTGGGATGGCAAGGTTATTAATGGCCATAATTCTGTTCTGAGAATTCAATTCAGTTTTTAATACCAGTCGTACCCTTCTATAGTTTCTTTACGCACTATTTCTTTCATTTTCTTATGGTGAATTCTTCACTCTCATTTACACCTAGGTACTTATAAGTTTCTCCTTGTTCTAAATCTTTTATTGTTACAGGGGTCTAAACTAATAGAGGAAGTTTGTTGTAGCGATCCTCGTAAAACTGTAGCTTTAGCACATTTATCCAAATTGAATTTCATTCCAATGTCTTCACTGAAGCATTTTACAGTTTGCAGAAGACCTTCCAGCTCATTGTCATTCCTAGCATACAATTTTAAGTCATCCATGTAAAATAGATGGTTTATTTTCTTTTGAGCTATTTTGTAACCGCATTCTGTCTTGTTAAGTTGGCTGGTTAATGCTATAAGTGATATGCAAAATAATAAAGGAGACAAAGTCACCTTGAAATATTCCTCTATTGATGTTTATTTCGCCAGACTTATAGGTTCCATTTTTATGATTGAGGTAAAGTGTAGTTTTCCATATCGACATACATTGTTTGATGAAATTGATGATAACGGGGTGATACCTTGTACATACTTAAAGACTTTAAGATCCAGGAATGTGGTACACTATCGAATGCTTTTCCACGATAATCTATCCAGGCAATACTAAGATTTTTTTTTTTTTTTCCAGGATCATCCTATTAATAAGTAATTGGTCTTTCCATCCGTAGCAGCCTCGTTTGCACCCTTTTTGTTCAAGTGGTAGTATGTCATTTCTTTCCAAGAAGAAATATGTCTGTTTTGTTAAAATAGATGTTAACAGTTTGTATGTTGTTGGAAGACATGTAATTGGTCTATAGTTTTTCGGAATATTTGTGTCACTATTTTTGGGTAGAAGAAAGGTAACTCCTTTGGTCATCCATGCAGGAATTTTAGTTGGATCGGTAACCATTTCTTGAAGTTCTTTGGCGAGTTTTTTGTGTGCTGTATTTAAATAATATAGCCAGAAGTTAGAATTTTATCTATTCCTGGAGATTTCCAGTTGTGCATTTTCAGTGCACATTTAACCTTCTTCTGTGATTCCCGCCCATGTCTGTTCTGGTTTATTTTTCATTCGTTCTAACTCTTGCGCAATCCAATCTGCCTCTTCGTTGTGTTCTTTAGGGCAAGCCCATATTTTTCCCCAGAACTGTATAACTTCTTCCATTTTAGGGGGACTGTCACTTCAATTCTTTGTTTACCTATTTCCCTGTAAAATTTCTTTGCATCGGTTTGAAAGATCTTTTCTGTCTATAGAATCTTGATCTTTTTTCTCGTAGCGTCTTATTCTTTTGAGCCTTCAGTTGTATTGTTTGCTTTATTTTTTCTTTTAGTTGATAGGACTTCATTTTCATTCCTGATATTGTATTTTCTTTTTCGACTCTTCTGCCTTTTCTAGTTCTTACATTTACTCCTCTTGCTAGTTCATCGAGTACTGATAATTCACTTCTAAGGTGTTCAATTTCTTTTTCTATTTTTCTTTTCCAAGGTGGAGCTTCATGTCTGTGAGACTGCCTTTTTTTACTTTGATGTTCAGTTTATTTGTTGCTGCTTGCTGATGCATATATTGCTTCATTGAGATTTATATCTTCTTCATCCAGAATCAATTTGAGTGCTGCATTATAGAGCTTAATAGTTTTGAGGTTATGCTTTGTTGGTTGTAATTTTGGGAGTTGTTCTCGTTCCTCCATTGCAATATTCTGTATCTGACTTATATGGCTCATGATTTCATCCTTGGCTTCTTGTATATTAATCTTGTTTTCTGTGAAATAATTCTGTTCGATGAATTTTGAACTCGTTTTATTACCGTCTTGTGACTGACTAAGATCATACCTTTCCAACATTTCTAAATTTTCAGCATTATCTTCACAGTGATTTGTGTGTATTTCGGTTTTTTTCATTATGACCTGAGGCTTGTGTGATGTTATTACTTTTTTTCCCGATTCCGGTTCCTTTTTCATGTTTTGTTGGTTCATCTATTCTTGTTGCAATTCTTTTTATTTCATTAATTTCAGCCTCTGTCAATCGGTTATTTCTTTTGATGTCCTTCTTACATTGGCTAGTTTATTTTTTGTCTATGTACTTTCTAATTGTTTGCCCAACCTTTCTCTCGCCAAATGTCATATGTTTGGCAGTGATGTTTTTTGAGGTTTGAGTAACGCTTCATGGAATGCAGTCATTTTGTACTCCTCACGAGACCATTTTATTTTTTCTTTCCTTAAATTTACGGTTATGGATCTAGCTGGAGAATTTACAGGACCATCATTAGGATTATCCTGGTTGTGGGGACCTGAAGATTCATTCTTTTGTGTGGAGTTTGTTCCTATGGCAGATTTTTTTCGACCTCAGGTAGGTTCCTCCTGAAGGACGGGCTCCTGTTTATCCACTGGAAGAGCCATTGACGTTTTGTTTCTATTTTTTAATTTTCATATTAATCCCACGAGTGACGCACGGGTCCAAAAGCACCCAAAGTTGCCCGGCACGTTGAGTAACGGTCTTTTACAGACAGGGTTCCGAAGCCTGTAGGGGATCGTTCGCGACCTCATAACGCAGTAGCCATTCATCTCCTCCTCGGCACGATTAACACCTTTGAGTTGCGGGTTGTTGTTCACCCTTCTCCTAAATGGGTTGCCAAACAATAGACAGAGACATGATTGGAAATCAAAGAGAATGACGCTGGTTAAAAAAAAAAAAAAAAAAAAAGTTTACATTCGTTTGTCTTTGTGAAATTTAAAAAAATAATTTATTGGCCCATCTGTAAATTCCACGATATTCCTTCTTAGAAAGATCGCATTTTCTTTTCATAAATTCATAAAATGTAATATGTAAATGTAAATTCCGTTATTTTTTAAAGTCGTTGAAAATAGCGTTGTTTTAAAAAAAAAAAAAAAAAAAAAAGTTTACATTCGTTTGTCTTTGCTGTGAAATTTAAAAAATAATTTATTGGCCCATCTGTAAATTCCACGATATTCCTTCTTAGAAAGATTGCATTTTTCTTTTTCATAAATTCATAAAATGTAATATGTAAATGTAAATTCCGTTATTTTTAAAGTCGTTGAAAATAGCGTTGTTTTAAAAAAAAAAAAAAAAAAAAAATGCAATCCTTCTAAGAAAGAACATCGTAGAAATTGTATTGTTTTTACCTGTAATGTTTTTTTTTTAGGGTGGATATTGAAAACTAAGGGATATGTGAATGAGAAAATTAAATAATTGATTAATCTATCAGTATTATTTAAAGGAGAACCAAATAAATTAAATAATAATAATACGAAGAAAAAAATCATGCTTACGCTAAAATAGTAAAATAACAAAAAAATTTCATATGCGTTAAAAAAAAAAGGAAGAAACAGCCGCTCAACGAAACAAAACATCACTACACTAGAGAGTATTTATATTAAATTTTTTTTTTTTTTTTTTTTTTTCGCCATCACTAGTCCTAGTAACAAAAATAATTGTCATAAAAAAATTAAAAGTTTAAATTCGTTTATCTTTGCTGTGAAATTTAAGAATAATTTATTGGCCCATCTGTAAATCCCGTTATTTTTCAAAGTCGTTGAAAATCGCTATTGAAAAAAATACGCAATCCTTCTAAGAAAGAATATCGTAGAAATTGTATTGTTTTTACCTGTCATGTTTTTTGTTTTTTGGGGGATATTGAAAACTGAGGATATATGAATAAGAAAAATTAAATAATTGATTAATCTATCAGTATCATTTAAAGGAGAAACAAATAAATTAAATAATAATAATACGAAGGAAAATTCATGCTTACGTTAAAATAGTAAAAATAACAAAATTTCCGTTACGTTTGGAAGAGCTTCTTAAAACACGTCATTTCGTTGTAATCCCAACCGCGTCTTCCTTATTATTATTATTATTATTATTATTATTATTATTATTATTATTATTATTATTCATGAATTGATATATTTACAACAGATGACTGCAGTTTGTTGTTGGTGAACAAGAGAGTGAAAATCCATTGGAATTTTTACCACCTTTCCAATACTCATGCAAACATTTCATTTTTTTATTATTGACAATCATAACCGTTCTTAAAATTTGAATTCTACTAATTTGACTCTTAGTGTACTCAACTCTATTTCCAGTAAACCATTTAGTCAGTTGGATGATTTGATCCTCATATTTTACATCTGTGTGAAACCTATCCTGATACAATTTTAATTTTCAGGTTTCTTTTTATCTTCTTTCTGTTATTTCCAGAAGTCACGATCTGGCAGAATTGCTTTTCCTTGTTTGCAAAAACTAGATCCGATCCGCTTACTTGAATCGACTGATCAGTCTTTTTTCGAGAAAATTCAAATAAAATACGAGTGATTTAAATATATATATATATTCAAGTAAATTAAAAAGTAAGAAAAGCCAATTAAAAAACAATGGAAGATGCTTTAAGACATAAGAACAGAATAGTTATATACATACAGTCACTGCTACAGTTACTGCAAATGCTAGTTTTTTGAATTAAATACCAAATTCCTCACTTGTTCAAATTTATTGAATTAAGTATTTTGGTGGATCGGATAGGTTGTGATTCATTCAATAATGAAGACAAGAAAAGGGTGCACTCAGGACGATTACGAGGAGTGTAATGGATAACGAGACGCTGGAATATGGCAGGTTCAGATTTCTTTTTTAAAACAAAAGCACAAAAAGATGTGAAAATAACTGTCCAGAAATTTCAATAATGCCACAAAAAAATTTAATTCAATATTTTAGAGAAAAATGTTTAGTCTGCTTTGGAATATTTCTCTTAATCCTGGCAAAAGTAGCCATAAATATTTCCACACTTATCTTGATGCGGTTGATTTTACAAGGAAGAGGGTCACTTGTTTCGTGTGTTAGTTCTCATATTCCCGCGTTATTTTTCTTTTCTTTCTGCGGTAGACCAGTTGCCATGCAAGGCAACCCTGTCTGTCCTGAGCTGCGGGGAGAAGAAGGGGATTCATACTATTATCATATTAGCACGTAAGTGAAATATAATGGATTCGACCGGAATTCGAACTCGGCTCTCCCATTCTTCAATCCGAACCGCTATTCATTACTCCACCGATAGCGTACTCCATAAAAGTTCGTATCTTTAACTCTGTAATTTATGCAGGCTAAATTTGGGTACCTCGTGGCGGTGTAATGGTTAGTAAGTTTGTCTTGCTATAACAATTACAACTGGGTAGTGAGTTCGATCCTCACTAGGTGCTCTTATTTTCGTCCTTGTGCCACATCTAAGCTACGCTTGGTAATTCAGTCTAAATTTTTTGGTCGTAATTAGTCACAAGATATTATGGGATTTATCGGTCCAGACACACCACGTGATTGAAGCACCATGACTTGATTAGAGGAAGGCGGCGAGGGCTGTATGGATAATCAGCACGGAAAATGGAATGGGCGAGTCGATTTGAGTCCAATGCTGGTATGTTGCATTTATTTATTTTGGAAAAGCATTTATTCATATTTTCATTTATCAGTTAAGTTTCTCTAGTCCTATATGGCAATCAGTCTAAGAGAAAGATTATTTCGAATACAAAACTGTGGAGAATGTAACGGGGAATTACTTGAATATCTTTTCTAATAATTCATGGCAATTCACAGATATTAATATGAAAGGAACGAGCCTACCAATTTATTAAAAACATAAGGAATTTTAAAATTATGCAATAACACTATGTAACACTATTTTGATTTTTTTTGTCTTTTATCAGCGAGTATTATTTCCTAATTGCATACTCTCTAGAAAGAATAGAAATGGCTACAATCCTCCTCAAAGTTTGCTTTTGTGATCTAGACATCGACGTGTTGAAGCTAACTTATTTTCCATTACATTCCAGATTAATTCAGCGAGGAACGTTCTAGAAGTTTCAAGAACTTTCGAGAAGTTTCTAAAAGTTTCAGGAATTCCTAAAATGATCTGGCAAAATAGTTGGTAGTATAAATACAGGGAACCTAAGTTCAATAGTTCAGTTTACTTCTAGCTGTAAAAGTGAAGATAATTCGTCGTTGATAATTGAGTCCGTCATACATGGCATTAAGAGGTTGTAAGCATCCAACAGACGCATTTTGCTATGTCTGTGGCGAACTTATCACGACCTTGTGTCATCCATCGCACCAGTGACATACTCTCCTAACGCCCGCGTACACATTTCTCCAAAGAGAGGGAGCATCTGGGTTAATTCTCAAAAAAACTACTCATTTGCGTAATCTTAACATAGATTTTGAATCATACGTGGTTATGTTTTGCATTGGGTGAACAAGAATATTCTCATTCGCTAATTTCCCCGTGTGAATAGGTACATTTCAGAAATAACATTATCCTGATCATAAAAGCAATGTTTAAAGGAAATCTTTGGTATTGTTTATTCTTTCTCAGTAAACACAATTAGGAAATATCTATTGCTTCCCAAGGACAAAAGTCGTATTACACACTGTAATGCTTCAATATACGAAGGAATCTATTTTTTATTAGGTTACTATTTTTCGGAACTCAGGATTTTGTGTACTGTTAAGACAGTAACGAAAGAACGAAAAATAATGTTTTTGAATCGCTGTTATGCGGTCTGGAACACAATAAATTTAAACAAGGCTGCCATGGTTATCGATAATGCACCTGAAGAACCACTTCCACAGAATCTGAGATAATATTCTTTGTATGGCCACTCCGTGATATGATCTCTTTTAACCATTCGATTTATTATGTCATCTACGTAACAAGTTTGAAGAACACATGGCCGTAAGTTGATCTCAGATGAGAGCTGACCCCCTTGCTGGAATTTCGCAAATATATTATCGGCTGGCTCATATCAAATTTGATTTGCATTCGTAATGCGCTATGTTGATGACCAAGATATTCAATGCACTTCTTTCAACATTTTACAGGGGCTTTAATGCCATATCTCTTCCCAACGTAAGCGGCCATGGTACTCCAAGGCTTTCCTTACGTTAATATATATGAAATGTATGACTTATTTGAAAAGATAGTGGTGTAGTTTCCTGTTTCTTAACCCTAACCCTAATAATTCTTACACCACGGTTTGTATCTCAGTTTTCATTCTCTGAAACTGTTAACTACCTTAGTCTGTACAGACAACCCTGCTATATAACCGTTAAAAGGTAGGAGAAGAGACATATCCATGGCATTCCCAAGGGCATTGGAACGAATTGAACGGAACAGACACATTATTCTATAGCAAAGTCGACAGAATACATACGTATGCCGAATTACTTAAAATATTTTCATTATTACAGGAATTATGAATTAATTTTGTGTTTTCATGGTTTTCCAATCATTCTTCCGATGGATTAATGCATAGCAGCTCGGATTGAGGAATCGGTAGAGCCGAGTTCGAATTCCAGTCGAATCCATTACATTCACTTACGTTCTAATAGGGAAAGGTATGAATCCTCTCGTAGCTGTAGGTATAGGTAAATAGCAGGAAAGACCGTGTTCTATAGCCTTGGATGTCATCTGGTCTACCGTAAGGAAGAAATGGCAACTTACTGCGGGAAAAATCTGCTTCGTCAGGCATGTATCGAAAGATACATGATAGCCTAAGCGTGTACACGCATATCACATAACTGAATCACTTTTCAAATTTACTCTTTGAATTATTTATTACTTTAAAAAAATATATTACTAGGCACATTTTATTTTAATTAATTCTTAAAAAACGTATTTAAAGTGACTGTAAACTTGTATACGAAACACGAGTGCCAGCAAGATTTATAAATGTCCTACAACTTTCAGTCTGACACGACATATATTTAGTTTTGCAAGCTTATTATTTTCCAAAATGTTCCCGGCATTATTATCCGAACTTGAATATTTACTAACACCTTGAAGACCAACCACAAGATAAATCGTCGTTGGAAGATTTTTTTTTTTTAATGACGCCCACCACTTATTTACGGGGTTTTGCCAACAAGGCTGCATCCATGAGCTTTTTCGTTGTTTTTAAAGGAGTCTAAGTCAGTTGCAAACATCATACTGTCAACTAAGAAAATATTTTATGTGAAAAATATATTGAAAATATAAGATATAAACGAAGCATTTGATTGTTGTATTGCCAAAGTTGGTTCTTGCAAAGTTGGCATTTGAGGTCAAATTTCGTAATTAATCTTTGGCAGTCAACGTGAAAAATTTACGGCAGACTATTTTAACTAACTATCTGAATTTAAATTTTTTTTAAAACTTATACTAGCTAGAATATACAAGACAAGAAAAAATCGAGTCGTAAGATGATATGATGACAAATGTTCATTGCTTCAGTTTGAATAATTTTAAAATGTGTTTACCGTATTTTTTAAATAATCAGGGAATATGTATAAATCTAAAAATCACAGAGATTTTTGAAGTTTTGAACCGGGAGTTATACTGACATGATTGAACATAAATCATTTGCGCAATTATTAATAATGCAATGCTCCTAACCAGACTGTCTATATTCTGTGTTCATTTCAAGAGAGCATGCATTCTCTCATTGTTTGAATTTGTGTGGTGGTTGTTATTGTTAGTGTGAAGAAAATATTTAGAAAACTTCTATGACAATTAATGAAAAATGAATAATAAATTACCACGAACGTCAAAACAATTTTTCTTGATGTTAACATAATTATTACTGGAAATTTGAATACTACCAATGATTAATGTCATTTTCAAACAATAAAATGCACAATAAGAATGTGCTGTAAATCGATGGCTAACATGCAATCTCATTGACCACGTGTGGAATTTGGCTCATCAATTTTTCTGGACATGCGGTAGAATAAACTAAGTTTGGTGAATCTATTTAGCGATTTCTTTTTAAATATCTTTCTTGCATTAACGCATTAATGAAATTCTATTCTCGATGGCTGTTCAAGGTTTGTAAATATTAAAATCCTTCAACCTAAAACAATAGTTTAAGGCCTACAGTATCATCATCTGTATTAAGGTACCAACGTGGGCCAGTCGTGTGACTCTATAAAAAAAATAATATAGTTGATAGTGTGAAGTTATAGACGCGCACAAATATGCGTTTAGGGGGTTGTTAAGAATAGACAATTCCGTACAGATAAACGTGTTCAGATAGAGTGTAACGATAGAATCTAGTCCTGGGTATGACGATAAACTACATATGGCAGCTAGGCTTTTGATCAAAAGATTGGAGATTTTAAGGAGCGTGGAACTACAACAATTACTGTTGTTACTAGGTTCACCCTAACCCGGGGTAGTAGGACCCGTTAGTGTCCCAACTATGGTCAAATAGTGAACTTCCCAACAAAAAAAAAAAAATGCATGAAAGTATAAAATTACATTTTTTATGTTAAACATACCAGTAAAACATTTATATATATATATATATATATATATATATATATATATATATATATATATATATATATAATTACTAACAATACCTATTTATAGTAAAATTACCAACAGTATCTATTTATAGCAGTATTTCCAACGGTACGTTTTGTCTATATTTGAAGCCATAAGATTGTGTTCAAAATATTTAGTTTCCGGCAATAAATAACCCATACAGCTGTTGATATGCCACAAAACAAAATCAACCAATCAGCAATATAATCAAGTGTACGCATATTTTTAAGTGTTTTTAATACATCATCATTTCTTATTGCTACTAACGTTATTTAGCGGTTAAAAGTATTTGTGTTGACGCCCTTGATATATTTGTTTAAACAATGAAATTTATATCAAGATCGGGAAGTCATACTAAATAAAAAAAATATTCCTCCCGTAAAGAATCGAACCTGTTCCCCTTTTTCTTCAACTCCTATAGACGTTTATCGTGACCAAATTAATAGCGTCGTGATTCGGCTAAAGGTAGGGTTTCCCTGATGGAAAAAGAAGATACAGGTTTAATTCAGGTTCAGAATCGCATTTTTCTTTAGTAGGAATTCTCGTTCTAGGCCGGTTGATATTAATTTCCCTGTTTAAGAAAATAAAGAAAAACAAAACAATGACATCAACTGAAGTCCTCACTAAAATAAGGCTTATGGTAAGAAGAAATGTGTGTATATATATATATATATATATATATATATATATATATATATATATATATATATATGTGTGTGTGTGTGTGTGTGTGTATAAATATATATATATATATAAATGTGTATATATATATATATATATATATATATATATAATTTGTGTGTGTATATATATATAAATGTGTGTATATATATATATATATATATATATATATATATATATATATATATATATATATATATATATATATATATCCTGCAGATAAGGATAGATAGATAGATAGATAGATATATAGATAGATAGATAGATAGATAGATAGAAAGTGATATATAGATAGGAAACGACTGATAAAATAGATAGATAATAGATAGATAGATAGATAGATAGATAGATAGATAGATAGATAGATATATAGATAGAAACGATGATAAAATGATAGATAGATAGATAGATAAATAGATAGATAGATAGGAAGTGGGTGATATATAGATAGGAAACGACTGATAAAATGATAGATAGATAGATAGATAGATAGATAGATAGATAGATAGATAGGAAGCGTGGGTGATATATAGATAGGAAACGACTGATAGATAGATAGATAGATAGATAGATAGATAGATAGATAGAAAGCGTGGGTGATATATAGATAGGAAACGACTGATAAAATGATAGATAGATAGATAGATAGATAGATAGATAGATAGATAGATAACTGAGGGTGATATATAGATAGGATCTGACTGATAAAGTGATAGGGACATATTAATTAGATTGCAGATACATTGATATATACAAAAATTCATAAATATGTTTCATTTTTGTGGGGAAAGTTTGATTGCAACGAAAAATCTTTAATGGAGAAAGGCAAGTTTTTGCTTGAGGGAAGAAATTACCTTTACTTAAAAAAAAATGTTTTTTTTTTTTTCTGTCTCTCATTTTTCTGATTATCTTTTCGGTCATCCTGTTGGTTTTATTTCATTTTCTTTTTGACTATTTACTTAATCAGTCCTTCGGTTCCATCTAAAGTAACGAATCATTTACTAGGCAATTCTCTCCACTCTCTCTCCTCTCTCTCTCTCTCTCTCTCTCTCTCTATCATTCTATGTAGAAATCTATGAATGTTATTATACTCATTCCAGGCTTTCTATTTTTCAGTTGGTTTTCCCTTTATTTTGGCACGATTTCTAGAATGGTAACATTGACATTCTCCCTTTCATTTTTGTTTTTAGTCTTTAACACTGAAAATAGTCTTTTTTATATGGACAGGGAAAGATAAATACTTTCATTATCGTTGGCAAATGCGTAATCAGTTCGCTATACATTTTAGCCCTGCAAAAGACACCCTCTTCGTTAGCATCTTGTGTACATCAAAAAGGATTCGTGTCTGCTTATTCTTTTTTTGTTGTTTTACCAAAAGAAAATTGCAATGCTAAATGGAAAAACTTAAAGAAAAAAGTAATGCTGTCGAAATGGTGATATCAAATTACTCACATTTTGTTTTCTTGCAAGGCCTTTCAGTGTCTGAGTATCTGCGAGGGAAGGAAGGAAGATAGTTTAGGAGCCTTGATTTCATTCTTTTGACTGACCCAGTTTTCACGCCTCCATTTTTTAAACAACTAATTTAGGCTGGTCGTCGCTGACAATCGAGAGACAAGGAAAGAAATATTCGTTTTCTTCATCATCTAAATCGTCTGTTGAAAAAATTGGAATAAATGTTCTCGAAAGCAAGCATTTACTGTCTGGCCGTCGGCTATATCGATATATTTGCTGAAATCTTGGAGCTAGAAATATTTGCTCTGTCGAGAAATACAACTTTCATTTCCCAAATCATGTTTTTCATGCATTCTTTTTATCCACAGTGGTTTAACGTATGTTTCCTGTTTACATTGCCAGAGGCGTCATCATATGTTTAATATTGTATTTGTCAATGTTTTTATTCATTTATTTTTATCTTCTTGAATGGAATTTTTATTACTGATATTCGTTGTATTTCCACACCAGAATTATCTTGTAGCTCTTACTGGAAATTAACTAATAGCAACGTTTCTAAGTAATACAACTGTTTTCCGAGATCTTGCTGATTGTATCAATGTTAGAGTTTAGATAATTTAAGATCATTTGTCTAATTATTCTTCGAGGTTTTTGGAATGATTTAAGGGCTTTATTGATAACAGATACAGTTGACATGTTTATAGTCTCCATTCTATTTTATTCGGCGACATGCAAGACGCACCGACATAGTAAACGTAACGCACATTAAGCAGAGAATAATCAGGAAAAAAGTATATAAGGTTTAAAGCAAACCGTTAGAAAACAGTAAAAAAACGCACGTTAGTGATATAAACAGAAATCACTATTTATAAAAAGCAATCTCTAGAACTGAATACAAAGTAAGAAATCACAATGTTGAAATTATTTTACGACTGGCTATGAAATTCCCTTGTATCTCCAGATCATTCATGTACGTCTCCGTCTATCTCTCCTCAATTCTATAAGCTAGCTCTTTTTTCTCTATCGCTCTCTATCCTCCAAAGACTGTGGTGTACTCTATAGCATTTCCGATAATATACACAACGCTATCTACTGCACACACATATGTGTTCGGTGACTTTAATGCCCACCATACCACTCGGTAACTGACCTACCTGTCATATAAACCCTTAACATTTCAATCATTCAATCTCTCACACAAGTGGCTGACTTTACTAAACGTTTCCCTAGTAACCATGATGGCAAGCTTTCCCTTCTCGATTTCTTTTTTAGCTTCATTTCCGATCCTTGTCGTGCCACGCAGCTTCTGTCCTCTTGGTAACTCTGATCATGCCGT
Source organism: Acanthosepion pharaonis (assembly GCA_903632075.3). NCBI lineage: Eukaryota > Metazoa > Mollusca > Cephalopoda > Sepiida > Sepiidae > Acanthosepion > Acanthosepion pharaonis. The sequence goes on along the minus strand of CAHIKZ030000613.1, from coordinate 2,114,532 downwards.
CGTGTCTATTAACATCTCTATCTACTCCCACCGCAGTAAAGAAACTCCCACCAACAGAACGTCTTTCTATTATCAACGAGCAGACTGGGACTCGTTCCGTGATTTCCTTCGTGATGTCCACTGGATTAATCTCCCCGTCCAAAAATGTGCGTCTGAAGTCTCATTCTCGGTAATAGCTGGAATCGAGGCTTTCATCCCCTTCACGAAAATATAAAGTGAAATCACGTTCCCCAACTTCGTTCTCAGTCGCTTGTCCTCAAAGAAGCAAAGATACCCTTTGTTGAAAGAATGAACCAACGTATTACGTTTCGCAAGATTGGTTCTAAAGATAACTGGCGACTCTGCAAGAGCGTGCTGAAAAAACAGCAAACATACGATACCTCCTTTATTCAATCGATTTGAGGTCCTGACTTCCTCATCTGATAAGACTGAATGCTTTGCTCTGAAATTCTCATTCAATTCAACGCTAGATTCAACTGGTGTACCCACACTTGATTTCCCCCCTAGAACTGAGGCTCTACTGAGTGAGATGCACATAACCCCAACAGCGGCATTGGACATCATCTCTAAATTAGACTCCCATAAAGCTACTGGTGGAGACGGAATATCGGTCATTGTCCTGAAGAAATGTGCTCCTAAACTGGCTCCTGTACTCTCGAAACTTAACAACTACTGCCTTACCTACGCTTGTTTTCTAGCCTCTGGGACTCGTTCCGTGATTTCCTTCGTGATGTCCACTGGATTAATCTCCCCGTCCAAAAATGTGCGTCTGAAGTCTCATTCTCGGTAATAGCTGGAATCGAGGCTTTCACGAAAATATAAAGTGAAATCACGTTCCTCATCTGTTGTGACTGCCTTTAAGAACTCTAGAGACCCCTCTGATCCATCTAACTACCATCCTATCAGTCTCTTACCACTCTTCGGAAAGTCTTCGAGGCGTTAATCAACGCCAAAATAGTTAAGCACCTTACATCCCATGATCCCATGACAAGCAATATGGTTTCCGCTTTGCCCGAACTACCGCTGAGGTGCTCATAGCCATAACTGAATTTGTATACAAAGCACTACACAATAACGGATAAGCTCGAGCTATGGCTCTAAATATCTCTAAAGCGTCTGATAGGGTATGGCAAGTCGGTCTTCTTCGTAAGCTTCAGGGATATTGCACTACAGGAGGATTATTTGACTTAATACAATCATTCTTGTCCGTGAGATGACGGTCGTCCTAAATTGGTTCTCCTCTAGCTCTTTTATCACGAACGCCGATGTTCCCCAAGGTTCTATCCTGTGTCCTACACTGTCCATGGTGTCATCAGATCCCAAGTAAGCATCTACGCGGACGACACTACTATTTAATCTAGTAAATCTGGTATCGTTGACAAAACTAACCTGACCACTGGTCTCGAAAAGGACCTCCAATCTGTGGTTGACTGGGGCAGGAAATGGCTTGTAAACTTTAATACCTCCAAAACGAAACTGATATCATTTACCCACCACAGAGGAACCCTCCCTGCTTCCCATCAGATTTGCTGATGCCCAACTCCCTGAGAGCTCACCGCTGCGTCTGCGTCTGCGTCTGACATGAGGCGGAGCAAATACATTGAATCAATAGCTTCATCTACCGCAAGAAAGTTGGTTCTATCTATCTATCTATCTATCTATCTATATATATATATATATATATATATATATATATATATATAATTCGTACATGCTTAGAATTCTGCTGTCACATATGATCTGCTGCTCTTGCCATATATCTACAGGTCCTTGATAAAACCCAATGAAGAATCAGCAATGTTATTGGGATGAGGAATAGTAAGGACTTTTATAGAGACATAAGAATGATAAGTAAGAATGCTTTGTTTTGGTGTTAGGAATATTGTGGTATCTCTGGATTTAAATTTAAGACAGAAGAAGACCATCCTTTTCCCGATTCTTCATTTTGGCTTTGTGCCAACATTTTTTGTTTTCACATATAAATATCACTCTTCGCCTAGACTGAATTAAAACGCAGTTCTAGTTTAGCGACGAAGTCTCTCAAATATACAATTGAGTTGGCTAGATTTAAACGTAAGTTCTATGCTAACAAATTCCTTTTCTCGCACTTCACGCTTATGTTTGGGCTCTATTCTTTCCAGTCAATTTTAATTTTCAAAAATTTAAATGCAATAATATTCGCTTTCTACTGTTTCTTCTGATTACACTTCTTTCGTTCTTGCTTCTCAGCAAATTTTCTGCTTTCTAAATCTTCCACACACATTAATCTCTTGTGTCCTAGTGGCTTTACTGCCATAGTTGGGGTGAAATTGATCATATATATATATATATATATATATATATATATATGTGTGTGTGTGTGTGTGTGTGTGTGTGTGTGTGTGTGTGTGTGTGTGTGTGTGTAATTATTCAAAATCCCATTCGGATTTACCTTCAAACATGAAACTGACATCAACCTTTTTTGCGGGCAGGAAAGACGTATTGATCGGACTGAGAACCTTTCTATAGCCATCGTGTTATCGTGCATGTATGCATTGTACCTCACATTTCATACTGTCCGTTCCTGATATAATTCTCCCTTGGAAATATATGATCGCTGGAGAAAGCCCGACTACAATTTTTGTTGTGATTTATATTCGGTCATAACACAGTAGTTGATTCAGTCGAGGTTAGTTTGTCATGTGGACGTAGTGCTATCGATTGAAACATAAATTTAGAGTTTTGGACTAGTGGCTTGGAAATAAGGATATTTCAAAAGAGAAGCAAGAAAGCAACACAAACTCCATCAATGGCGTCCAACAACAGCCCGAACTTTTTCAGCGACATCTAAAGGTTCTCTAATGATTAATACCTATCTTTTCGTTGCAACAAGAAAAGTGCGACAATTAGTCAAATGGGTCCCATATAGATTGCCGGAAACACAGAAAATTGTGTTGATGCTAAATTCGCTGCCCTGTGTATGTTGGGTAAAATAATGCCTTATTCCTTGGACTTGTAAATATTTGTCGTGAAAAATTACTCGTTTTCTATAAGTATAAATATATATTTTGATGACCTTAGTTTTCCTCTTCATATATTTTTTTTTTTTTATTACAAACCCCCGACAGTTTATGCCCTACTATATAAAAATTACGTTTCGTACTTTTAACTTAACTTTTTTGTGTAAAATTACAATAAATAAATGCGTTTATCTTCCAATGCCTTAATTATGTATTCCAATAAACATTAGTCACTAAATGATTTGTAAAATACACTACAGTTCAAAAGTTTGGCACAACCACTGGTAGTGTTTTAAATTGGTCCCAACAGTATCTGCTTTGTACTTTAAACAAGAGTAAATTATAATACACGGTTAAAGAATATTGAGGCGTGATTTTTATTAGAAATTTTATTATGAGAAAAATTTTTTAAAAAGGCATTTTGGGATTAAATTTTGCTCTCCTCCTCTTTTATTCTTGATTACTGCAGCAAAAATCTTTGTCATCCATTGCAAAAGTTGACTCCATTCTTTTTTTTAATGACTTCAATTTTTCATTTTGTTATTCACCCTTTTGTCAAGTTTATTCCATGCTAATTCTGGTGTTGGCTTCAAACCTTTGAACTGTAATGTATATATTTTTAATTTTTGAATCGATTCAATCTTTCTTATCAAATAGCGAAATTAAAGTTGTTTTGAACGGACACTATTCCAGAAGATCTGCTTTAATGAAAGTTTTCCCCAAGACCTTTATCACGTTTTTCCTAATCTTCATCAACGACATTCTTGTTATTATCAATTCTCAACTTAGTATGTGTGCTGAAGACACAACTATTTACTCCTGTCTTAATAGTACGTTTGATCGGTTCGATAAGATCAAATTGGTAGGTGATCTCAAAAATCACTCTCAATCGCTTGTTAACTGGGGCAAGAAATAACTCTCTAATTTTACTACCTCCCTAACGAAATTGCTCTCTTTTAAACGTCTCAGATAACCTTTTTCTCCATCCATCAGCCTGGTTAATTCTAACATCCTGAAGATTGATCATTACGCCTTATCGGCCGAACTTTTTTTTTCCGCTGACATGAAGTGGAAAGATTATATTGAATCATTTGCTAGGTGGGCTGCTAGAGAAGTTGGTTCACTGTGCCATCATATACCGTTTTTTCTCTCTAGAAACTATTTTTACATATTTATAAGTCTAGCATTCTTCTGTGCACTGAATATTACTGTCAAATCTGGTCTGGTTCTTCTGTCATGCATTTTGCGATTCTAGATAAAATACAAAGAAAAATCTGCAATGTTATTGGCTTTTAACTGCCATCTCGGTTTCGATCAATTTCCCACCGCTGTAACGAGGAGTCTCTGTGACGTTTCTACAAATATTTTCATGGTAATTATTCTGATCAGCTTTCTTTTAGTCTGTAAACTTTATAGATTTAAAAGCATTATTAGATTACCGTTAGGGTTGTGTCATTTTACAGTTGAAATGGTTAGATGTAACCGTAAGTTCTATTCTAACAGTTTCTTCTCTTACATCTCTCACGTGTGAAACTCCCTTCCTCCCACGTTATTACCTTGCTTAGAGTAAAATGATAAAAAGTAATAGATATATAATAGCTTGGAACATAATCTTTTAAGTGAATTACAAAGACTAAATATATAGATTTCTAGATAGTTTTATTCAGCACCATTTCGCAGCACTACCGTTTGCCAACACTGAGGCAGCTTCCTGATACCATATTCACATAACTTGGAATCTTTCTGGGTAATAAACTCTTCTATGTGGTTTTTACAGGCTTTTAAAGAATTAAGGTTATTCTTATCAAGAGAAAATTTTATTGATCAAAATAAGAAATGTTAGGTAGGATCGGTGTGTGTATTAGGGTATCACGACAAAGCTATATCAAGTTCTACTGGCATTTGAGAGCAGATGGAAATTCAGTCAATAGATTTGTCCCGTTAAAGCATGAGACACCCAAACATCTTAGTTATTAACGTATGAACTTGTTTTCAAAACCATCACAAATGTAATATGAGATATGAGAAGTATTTCTGTAATGTGCTGTGTCGTGGTGATCCGGATTATTTTCTATCAACAATTCGATTTGGTCTTAAAAGAACTGTAAATCTGCCGAAATATTCTTGCGCTTCTAGATAAAAATATCGGGAACAACTTCCAAACTTTATTCTGATGTATGGCACTATCTTCATAATCGGCAGTCTTATTCTTACATATCCCGTATCCTTTCAAGACGTTGGTGATCATGGCTCTCCATAATTTCCTATACTTTGTTGTAAAATCCGTCCTTTTTTTTCTATCTCTCCTACACCCTGTTAAGCTCGTTTTGTAGATTATGCGCTGTTTTCTGTCCGTCTTGTCTTCAATATGTCCTGTGAGTCTCAAATTTTCCAAGCGCTCTCTTTTCATGATATGTAACCAGAAATTTTAACTGTCTATTTCTCATGTTAAATATAAGTGTTCTTTTTGTTTCCTCTCTCTCTTTCTCCCACTCTCTATCTCTCTCCTCCCTCTCTCCCCTCTCCTCCCTCTCTCCCCTCTCCCCTCTCTCTCTCTCTCTGTACAGATTTATTTCCTTTTCTGGAAAGAATGGAGAATGAAATATCTGCATCTCATTTTAACCACAAACGCTTTCAATGAAAACACATTTAAAATCTAGAATATATAACGAATTATATACAAAGCCCTTTAAAATGGCATCTTTTATAATATGTATATATGTCATAAATTTATGTCACACGTAATCACGAGTTCAAGAGCCGCCTAATATGAAACACTACAAACTTTTGTCTCAACCCGAATGTGTATATATATATATATATATATATATATATATATATATAGTCGACGCTTTCCGTCCTCTGGTGGAACTTAAAAATACAAATGTATGGATATGCATAAAAAAAAATTATCAAATTTATTAGTCACACGTAGAAATAATTTCAGTCGCAAACTTCATTCTAAAGATGGCGCATTTATTAAAAGAGAAAGTAACTTAGACAGAAAATTCTTGAAAGAGCCGCTTTTAAATCTTGACAAAATAAAAATATCTCCTTTCCTAAAAGAAATACCTCTATTCCCAGCCAGCATATTTGACTATATTTTTTTTATTAATTATGCGAAAACGTTTAAAGTCAAAAACTTCTATTTAGCATAATGCATAAATTGAAATTTCTTCATGTGCCGTGTCCCCTAAGGATGCAGACAATCATAGCTCTCCACAATTTCCTGTCTTTTTGTAGTTCTTTATAAATTGTTTCTTTTGTTATCACTTCTAAACCTTGTTCCGACATCCATTTACTCATGCTCGGTAGATAAAGCATGCCTCATTTACTTCAGTCTCACTTGACTTCAATCTGTCCTGTGAGTATCAGTTTTTCTGGGCTCTCTTTCCTCATTATTTGTCCTTGATATTTTAGCTGTTACTTCCTGTTGTTAAGTATATGTTTCCTTTTGTTTCCCTTTTCACTAGAACTTCGTCGTTGCTCACATGGTATCTTCAGCATCATTCTGTAGAATCACATTTTGGTGCTTCAAGTCTCTTTTTCATCTTTGATGGGATTGTCCAGCATTCACTGCCATATAGGAGGACAAATATCACATAACAGTTCATTAGTCTTTTCTTTGTTTCTAATGAATTTTTCCTGTTTCTAATGATTTGTTCCGATGGAGTTCGCATTCATTTTCACGTAGCTTCTTAGGAAGTGTTACGAAATTGGATACAGTTAGGTCTTCTGTTATATCACCACTTATTTATTATTTATTATTTCTTGATTCTTCTCTATGTCGAAGTCATCAAAGACTATCAGCGTATCTACTACGATTCCGATTTGTCCTACAGCTTTGATACTGTTGAATTCGGTCAGTGCAGATTCTACTTCAGATTTTAATACTTCCGGTCCATCAGTATTATCTATGAATTACTGGTTCTCCTCTTTCGTCACGGAAGAGGTCTCCGATATTTTCCATCCATCATTGACTCAAACTAAAATAATATGACTAATAATTACATTATTAAAAAAATCAACAACAATAACAAGATTTACTCATTTTCGTTTATCAAACTTTAAATTACATCACTAAAAATTTTCTTTAACATTTATGAAAACTAACAGTTTTATATTTGCTTTGACTTTGACGGTCAGATGACGAAACACGCGAAAATAATTTTTTTTTTTGACTTCATATATATATATATATATATATATATATATATATATATATATATATATATATACCTGCTATTGACGCATCGCTCATTAGTTATGAATTGAGCGATGTAGGCTACTGGCGTTTGTATACATCACGTCTATAATACACTAAAAACTTTCCTTTTCTCTGCCGTGCGCGGATAGCTTAGGAGTAGACTGATGCCAAATCGGTCGAGTTTCGATACCGGCTTGAAGCAATCGAATGTCTAACTACACTTTTGCGCTGCGAAACAGGCCTGCATGATTTTATATATATATATATATATATATATATATATATATATATATATATATATATATATATATATATATATACATACACAAATTTTGCAAATCTAAATTTTACCAACTCATCAGACACGAATTATTACTTTTTATTTAATATATATATATATATATATATATATATATATATATATATATATATATATATATATATTGGCTCTCATGGGAGGAACGTTAAATTATACGCAGATTTACAGTTGCTAATATTTAGTTATTTGATTTAGCCACCTCAATACTACATCCTTCTCCATTGAGACTTTTCAGCATCTTCTTGGACGTGCCTGTAAATCTGTGTCTGTGTGCGAATGCATCCCCTATTCACATCCCCTGTACACTTGTGTACAGAATGCGCGAGTAGCTTAACAGTCATCGGTACTGAAAGTTGCATCCATGTTGGTGGTGGGGGTTAAAATCGACCAATGTAATTGCGTTCACTTCCGCACAGATATATTTCAGAACGGTATAAGACTACCTCTTCTTCTTCTCCCGTGCTATAAATTAAACAGCCTAAGAAAGTGTGTATTTTGCTATAGGCTATCATCTCGGAAACGGACATCATTGAATTAAAAAAACAAAACAAACAAAAACAGCCTAATTATGGATTGGTTAAAAAGGACATGAATAGAGGCTTATTCGATGTTTCTTGTTTAGGGAGGGTTTCTGGTTCCTTATAAGTTCTATTTCAACCCTATATTTTAACATCTCGGTCTAAACTCTTATTGGGTTTTCTGTTCTTTCTCATGCATCATCATGGCGTTATCACCTGGCTTGGGGTGAATTGTTTAAAACAAAAGGATTTGCTGCTACGGGTGCCGTGAATATGGTACTGAAAAAGCCTAGTGGGTAATGGGACTTGTATTCTTCAGCGTAATACGGAAATTATTATTGCAATTTGTGATTTAGTTTCATAAAAATTATCAGTCTGATGCACTTCATCCAATTTAAATCAAAATGGACGAAAAACGTGTATATATACAAATTTTTGAGCCGGAAGGTAATTGCTTTTTTATTGATTCCCACTGATTGTTTTATTTTATAGACTGATAATATATTATATTGCTTAGGAATAAATTATTTCCAAAATATTTGAACACTTTTCACAGGTTTTCATACATTATTCAGATTAATATATTTGCTTCTGATTTAGAGAAGCAATAAAAAAAAAAAAGATGCAACTGAAGATGAATGATAAACATCAGAATCAGGACTGGAAACCAAAATAAATTCTGCATACGCTAAGCACACAACGGACAGAATGAAAATTAGAAATAAAAATGCCACGCTTTTATTGAATCGTTGGATCTGGATTTGATTGGACTACATCAAATATATGATGTCATAAAATATATTCACCATAATGACTACTCTTCGTAGGCAACGGTCAAACATTGAGATTCTGAGTGTCGCTGTTTCGGGATATACATGGGAAGCGAACAGCAGTAAAGAAGGTTTGTGGAAGTGGAAACAATCTTTATCGAAATCTTTATTGACCGTTTTACATCCAGAGCATCACATGAATACAGCATATATTTTTAGGGTCAAATATCTGCTCATGTACAGGTTCGACTCAAATGAATCATATTCTATAGCATTCAATCGCTTCTCTATCTAGCTAGCTACTTATATCAGTCTGATTGTATCTCTCTTTATACACGTACGTTAATCTCTCTATCTATCTATCTATATATATATATATCCGTCTGATTTTATATCTCTTTTTATATGTACGTTAATATCTATCTAGCTAGCTCGCTATCTAACTCTACCAGTCTGATTTTGTTTCTGTATATGTACCTTAATTCTATCTATCTATCTATCTATCTATCTATCTATCTATGTCTCATATCGAGAATATTCCACATTGAACATGAAGAAAAATTAATTATTTTTAATAATATGTAAAAATCTCCACTTTCACCTGAAGACGGTTGCGAGACCAGACCAGAAACACGTGTCGTGAAATTATGTAAAACAAAGTATAATATTTTTTCTCAATAAATCCACATTACAACCAAAAACGTTTGCGGCACCCTCTTCTTTTTAATATACATACTTTTCTCTCGTTGGAACCACTACAACATATTTTTTATATATATATATATATATATATATATATATATATATATATATATATATATATATATATATATATATATATAGTTAATAATAATAATAATAATAATAATAATATATATATATATGCATGTATGTATATATCACTGTCATTTCACTATCTAGCTAGATAGTTATATATATATATATATATATATATATATATATATATATATATATATATATATATATATCCGTCTGATTTTCTATCTCTTTGTATATGTACAGTAATATCTATCCATCTATCTACCTATATCTAAAACGACTGCTTAAAAATAATTAAAAAATGTCCTTTAATTAAACTGTACGCTGTACCAAATTCACATATTCAAGGCAGTCAACATTGAACTTTAAAATTTTAAAAGTGATGTTATTTTCTCTATTTTAAAATTCTCCCTTCTCTTATTCTGTTCTTCTATAGTTCTCTGTTCTCAATAACTTTGTTTTCTCATATCCTTTCACACTAAGTGAACCCTTACTGGCTTTATTGGGATGAAATTAGTTTTACGAAAGCCCTTATATATTATAATTATTATTAAGTATTTGCATTCAAACAGGTTCAATGCATGATGATACTTTCATGTAAAGCTTATTATTTCGCTGTTTAATTTAATTTTGTTCTTCAAACAGTATTATTGCTTATATTTCTTACCGGCATAAAATGACATATTTTGGACCCCACTTGATTTTTTTTAACTTTTATAAAATTTTCCAATTAAATTTCAAGGGAAATGTCTTTGTTTTTTTTAACGTTCTCCTTTAAACACCATAGATTCTTTTATAGGATGCTACCGTTTTTTATATATTTATGCTTTTCTATTGATAGCTTAAAGATACGCTTATATTATATACTTTGCTTGTATTATATACATTATTCGGTCTGATATCCTCATCTTCATTTCCACATTCCCGTTGTACTCTTCGGCCTTCTTCAGATAATTTATTTCTTCCACCGGGGTAGATTGTTCTATTTTCCATGCTTCTTCCGGATGTCTCAGTTATTTCCTTTAACTCAACTCTAAAAGTTTTTGCTTTACTACTGCCGTGGCCAGTTTTTGAACTCACAGCTCTTTGGGTCTAGTCAATGGATCGATTCAACGTCTTTATCCACTGGGCCATGTGTCCTCAAGGATGGCGTGATCTTGATATTATATAATTTACAAATATAAGGATCGCATTATTCAAGGAACTGATAGTAAGTGAATTGATTTCGCTAGTAATCGGATTAACAGTGGTAATTATTTTTTGTATAATTACTTTTTATATATATATATATATATATATATATATATATATATATATCTGAGATGAGGTATTATGTACCTTATTTATATTATTCACACTATTGGCGACAAAGATGAGGACAATAGTCCGAATAATGTAAATAATATATATATATTTATTAAAGACATATTTTATGTTTAACGTTGTTATTTTATAGATACAAGTATTTAAGCAAATGCTCTGTTTATGATAAACAGTATTAAATAACATTTACCGGCCTGAATGTCCGAGAAATTTTCATAGAAAATATTCGTTCTTTGACAGGATTCGAACCTGCATCCTATACGGAACCGTCATATACGCTGACGTGCCTTACCGCTTAGGCTACAAAGAAGCGTTCGGTAGACAAGGTCGAATTTACTGCTTATAAACTCCAATTTTCCATGAATCTCTCGTACATTCATAACTGCTCTGGCGTATCGAATGTAAACAAATGACGTCATATATTAAAAAAAAGAAATGGATTAGGTCCGACAATTTATTTATTAAAGACATAATTTAGAATTTAACGTTGTTATTTTACGGTTCCGTACAATGATGCAGGTTCGAATCCTGTCAAAGAAAACGAATATTTTCTAAAATTTCTCGACATTCAATATCCGGTAAATGTTATTTAATACTGTTAATCATGAACAGAGCATTTGCTTAAATACTTGTATCTATAAAATAACAACGTTAAACATAAAATATGTCTTTAATAAATAAATTGTCGGACCTTGTCCATTTCTTAATATATATATATATATATATATATAGAGAGAGAGAGAGAGTTATGTGTGTGTGTGTGTGTGTGTGTATGCGTATGTCTGCATGATATATATATATATATATATATAAACAGAATTACACACACACACATACACACATATATATATATATATATATATATATATATATATATATATATATATATATATATATATATATATATATATATATACACTTGTCCGAATTGTTTATGCGAGTATAGAATATAGATATATAGCAGAATTGACTGAGCGGCCAGCAAGTTGTATTTTTGGATGGAATTTATAAAATCTTTCGCTTGAAATATTCTTTCAGGAATATAGTTTTCCAAAGACCATTAACTGTTATTGTTTTTCTATTATTAATGATAGTTTTCTTTTGAAATTCAATATTCATTATTTTCTCTTTATGTGTTATTCCTTTTAGCTGTTGCTGCTGTTGAAGTCATCAAGTGATGTGGTTTGCGTCATTTAGTAGATATTTTTTGCCTTGGGTTTCCTCGGTCTCGAAAGTTTGAAGAACTATAGTCCCCGCTTAGACCTACATACCTCATTCGTTCGAGAACGTTTTTAATCATTGGAGTGAGTACCCTGTTTTTTTCTATATATTTTCAACTAGCTATCTGTTATTCTTATGTGAATTTAACTATTTCTGTCTGCTCAAAATCTCATACTTCTATACATCATAGTACAAAGTACAGTGAGTTGATGTCATATTTTAATAAATCTTAACTAGATCACATAATAATGCTTGTAATAATGAGGTCCTTCTTCAACACTACATGATTACACCTAAATCCTCTCCAGTCATCGCATCTCTTAGTAGACAACTGTATTATATTTATATGTTCTCAGCCAAAATCCTTGTTGTTTTTTCTCTAAAAAATAATAGCTTTTTGTCTAAAGGGGAAAAAAATCGAGCCACCATCATCCGTATAAATGATAGATTTAGATTTGAAATTTCGCCATGTTTAAACTAATAGAGAAATGTCCCTAACAAAAGAAGACTAGGAAAAATGGCAGCTGTTAACACTCATGTGACTTCTTGGAATTTATTTATTCCTTTTTATTCGATGGGATAATACGTACAAGTGTTTATTCAAAGTATTTTGGTCTATTTCTTTATTTGTTTCATAAAACATCTTGTCCTGTCCATTTCTACTTCCATTTGAGAGGTTTTGAAGATGAAAGGAATTTGATTTTGCTTACTGTATTCTAAAGTGCTTATTCTTACGACTAAAACTATTTAATTCCTATCCATATATACAAACTCTATATGATAACTTTCCCCATTGAAGGACGATCAGGGGCACAGCAACATTTTGGCTCATGTTTAAAAGTTATCAAAAAGAGCAATACAAATGAGAAAGGATTATACTTATTTTTTATAAATTATAACAAAACCTTTGATATGTACGTCACAAATAACTGTTGGAATTCGTTAGGTAAGCATGATATACTTCGGAAGGATATTAGAATAATCCAGAACTTCTATTAGGACCAAACTGCCTGCATACAGATAGAAAAGTAATTCATTAAATATACAAAAATAGAAAAAAGTGTAAAACTAGGATGTGTCTTTACACCGTGTCTATTCAAGTTTTACAGAGATGCAATTTTGAGAGAATTAGAAATCGTCTCAGGATTCATTATTGGCCGCGACATACCTGACAAGATTAGATATGTAGATGACACAGTGTTCTTAGGAGACACAAAATTAAACTACAGGATTCCTACAGAAAGTAATAAAGAAAAACGAGAATAAAGGAATCACTTGTAAGAAGAGAGAAGGTAGAGATGTCAGCCCAAAGAAGAACCCAAAAGGCAAATTCCAAATTGCTGCTCCAAAAATCAAGCGAGTACAGAAATTATAATATATAGAAAGTCGTTTTTTTAACAGAACAGGAAAATGCGACACTAAAATCCAAAGGATCCTTGAGATATCGAAATACATCTTCTTACAGCTTAGCAAAATATTAAAAACAGGAGAATTTTGCTAGAAACATAGAAAAGAGTACTTAGCTGTTTTGTACTGTAATTCCCCATATATAATACGCCTTTATCCATAATACGCAGCAATAAAATTGTGCTGAAAGTGTGGTAAAATGTTTTTACTCACGCTAATACACACCCCTGTTTTGGTAATGAAACCCTATAAATTGTAACTCTCCAATTTCATTACTGCCAGCGTTTCATACTCTTATTAAAATGGTTTTAAGCATAGGATAATATTATTCTAATTTAGTTTTCTGATAATTCTTATTTTATTTTACATTTGTAAGTATTGTTAGTATAGTATTTGACATATTTATGGGGTCGCAATCGGTATTGTTAGGTACATATGATTGTAGTTGACATCCTTATGGAGTCGCAATCGCCGAATGTTAGTGTCCAATTGTTGTATGTTTATAGTGAGTAGTAACTGAAATCGAGTAGTGAGTGGTAGCTGAAATCGACCTATGGAGCGGTAATTTTTTTAATGATGATTTTGTAGCTGTGTACAATATGCACCCTTAATATTGCTTATTATTTTTTAGAGAAGAATGCGTATTATACATGGGGAATCACGATATGGAAGTGAATGCTGGACAATAATTCACAGATGAAGAAAAGGCTAGAAGCAACAAAAATGTTATTCTACATAAGGATATTTAGAATACCGTGTACTGAACACGTGAGCAACCTCAAAGTTTCAGAAAAAATAGAAACAAAAAGACACTTAAACCTAACATCAGAAAGAGAAAGTTTAAATTTGCCGGGTTGATAATGAGGAAAGAGGGCAGGACTATTCGATACAAACAGGAGATATTCAAGGACAGAGAAAAATAGCTAACGAACTTGTGGAACTGGTTGGCAGAACAGGGATTAGAAAAGATAGAAAAAGACAAACACTGATAAGAGCTACAAAGGACAGGAAATTGTAGAGAGCCATGATCGCGTACGTTCCATAAGAAAAGAAGAAGGAATTTGAATAGATGTCAGCTATGGAAATGTAATGTTTTCAGTTGCTAAATCCTAATATCATTTCTACATCTATCATCATGACAGACGGAATTTTGTCAAGATATTTCATAAAACAAAAAGTAATGTAAAGAGAGGCGTGGAATGGAAGATCATTCAGAGAGACTCAGACATTGGCACACAATCCAAATGTGCGCAACAGAGGGCTGGTTAGATGCTCAGCTGGGGAGCGACCCTAAAAAGTCGCCCGGTCAAGGAGCTGATGATGATGATGATGATGAGTATATTAATACTACGGGTACAGAAACCCTCACAGTCAAAATGTGTTATCTCTTTGCTGATTCTTCTTTTGTGTACACAATCGCTACGCAAAAGTCTCACACATATTTCCATATAGATTGATTGATTGAATGATTCATCTGTTTCATGGCATATGAAATGGGTCATTTAATACCGAAATATAATTTTCTTGGGAGCTTGGAAGTAATAGACATATAGTGATACTCTGCTTTTCTCTCTCTCTCTCTCTCTCTCTATATATATATATATATATATATATATATATATATAGTAGGGAAATAAATATTCGTTCACGGTGAAAACTTGAAAATTTTTTATAAATGTAAAAGTCTTAAATAAAACAAATCTCGGCACATTTTATATATAAAGACACATACTATTAAAAATAATAATAAACTTAAATAATTCTTATTCTAACAGAAATTAATGCATTTTTTTAAATTCTAACTGGTGAAAAAATTATTCGTACAAATCAATTATTAGAATAAAATAATAAATTAATTATGAAAAAAGTATATTCTAGAATGTTCCAGTAATGTTATCAGTAATTATAGTTAACGCTATTAGCCATTATCAGAGCATTCTGCAATTTCTAGTCTTATGAGAAGGTTCTAATAATGTCTAAAGGTAGAGAATTGACTATTTCACAAACACAACACATTTTGTCTCTTTGGAAAGATGGGAACAGTTACAGAACGATTTCTAACAACCTGAATATTCCTTTTACTACAAGTGCTTCGTTCATTGCAAGGTTTAAAACTCGTAACAGCGTCGAAAACCAAAGACGAACAGGTGCTCCGAGGAATATTTCTCTAAGATCAGCAAGGTTATCAGGACGCCAGATCCAACAAAATCTACAGGTTACCCGAGAAGAGCTGCAGGAACATCTTCATGCATTAGGGATTAAAGTAACCAAGCGTACAATAAGTAATGAAAAAAGTACTATGGACAGATGAAACTAAAATAGAGTTGTTTGGTCATACTTATCGAAATCATGTGTGAAGGAAGAACGGTGAAAACTACTTACCAAAGAACACGTTGCCAACTGTAAGGTTTGGGGGTGGCACTATCATGATCTGTGTCTGTTTTTCTGCAAAGGTGTTGGCAGAATATCAATAAGAGATGGCAAGATGAATGCCGAAAGCTACCAGAAAATCCTGCAAGAAAATTTAATGCGTTCTGTTGAGAGACTTCGGCTACCTCCTGATTGGGTTTTCCAACTGGATAATGATCCTAAGCATATCGCTAGATCTACAAGGAAATGGTTAGCTGAAAGTAACGTTGATATCTTGCAATGGCCAAGTCAGTCCCCAGACTTGAACCCAATCGAGAATTTATGGCGATATTTGAAAATTCAAATTGGGAAAAGAGCACCAACAAATATCAAGAATTTGAAGACAATATGCCAAGAATAATGGGGAAAATTACCACTCAGTGTGTGCGAATCATTAGTTGAGACGTACAGGAATAGACTCGTAGCTGTTGAACTCAATAAAGGATATTCCACACAGAATAAAATTAGGATAATAAGTTTTTTTTTTTTTTGTACGAATACTTTTTTCATCAGTTAAAATGAAGACAATGCATTAATTTTTTTAGAATAATAATTAAGTTTATTACTATTTTTTAATAAAATGTATCTTTAAACATAAAATGTATCAAAATTTGTTTTAGTTTACATTTATAAAAATAACAATTTCTCTTGTGTATTGAATATTTATTTCCACCACAGTATATATATATATATATATATATATATATATATATATATATATATATATATATATATATATATACTGTGACATGATTACAAGAGGCGGTGACGTGCGTTTTGTGTTGATGTTATATTTTGGAATACAGACTGAT
Organism: Acanthosepion pharaonis; assembly: GCA_903632075.3. Taxonomy (NCBI): domain Eukaryota; kingdom Metazoa; phylum Mollusca; class Cephalopoda; order Sepiida; family Sepiidae; genus Acanthosepion; species Acanthosepion pharaonis. Next base: position 2,097,767 of record CAHIKZ030000613.1, on the reverse strand, counting down.
TCATGAAATTGTCGGATATTATATGGCTTAATGTTATGAAAGATTTTCTTCATGTTGCTCGTTTGATAATATTTTTAAATGATTTGTGTGAAGTCGCTACAATTTGTTAGTATATGCATATTGTTGGTAATTATGCTATAAATATATATTGTTGTTTTTTTATATAAGAATGTGTTGCTGGTATTTTTATAGTGTTTTGTTTAGTGAGTTTACTATTCTTCCATAGCTGGGGTGCTAACAGGTTTTAGCACTCCGAGTCAGGGCGACATCTGGGAAAAACAGCAATTAAGAGGTTGTTCGACGCTCCTCAAAACGTTGAATCACCTGATCACTGGCCTTGTTAGCGGATGTAGTTTATCGTCAATTTCCATATAGAATTGCACCGTATTAGTTTGTTTTCATTCACTAGTACACAAATATTTATATGCTCACACATATACACGCGTGCACATTTATTAATATATACATATATATATATATATATATATATATATGTGTGTGTGTGTGTGTGTATGTATAAAAGTGAACATTGAAGTCAACACTTAGAGGCGACAAGCTGTTTCATGCTAGACGCAATCGCCAGGCTAATCGGTGGCCTGACGATTGCGCATAGCACCAAACAGCCTGTCGCCTCTAAGTGTTGACTTCAATGTTCACTTTTATATTTACACACGCTCTATCTCTGATATTGAGCACTTTTATGCCATAAATATAGCACATCTTAAGAGTATATTTTTTAGATATATATATATATATATATATATATATATATATATATATATATATGTGTGTGTTAATTCATTGACTCTAGACGAATTCTCAACAGAATGCAGAAAAGACTGGAAGGCCGTTTCGCTCCATCTCAGAGCATTAGCTTGGTCAAGCAATGATATACTAGTAATAGAGATTTTTGAGGATTTAGAATAATCATTATAGGAATTCATGTTGTGCTCTTGGGGGACAACCCAGTCGCTTATGGATACTTTGCTGCATATCACCCCGGAATTTGTTAGTAGCGGTGCTATATCGAGTCTAGCCATTTTCTTCTTCGTCACCAAGGCCTGTTGTTACTGGGGCTATGGCGCTTCCGTTGTATCGTAACGGTCGGTAGTTGATGCGCACTGCTGAGGAGTCCCAAATACAAAAACGAAACAGCCGTTCACTGTTTTCTGCATTCTGTTGTGGATTCTTCTAGACTCGATGAATTACTATAATGATTATTAAAATTCCACAAAATTTTCTAATTTTATACTACATCATATATATATATACATACATATATATATATATATATAGTGAGTTTCCATTAGATGTGGCACAAAGCCGAAAGTGAGTATCGAACTCACTGCTCAGTCGTAATTGTTCTACCCAGACAATTTTGCTAACTATTACACCGTCTCGAGGCGCCCAAAATCACATATATATATATATATATATATATATATATATATATATATATATATATATATATATATATATATATATATATATATATATATATACATAGAGGCGACAATCTGTTTCATGCTATATGCAATATGTGGCCTGACGATTGCAATATAGCATGAAACAGACTGTGTGGCCTGACGAGTGCATGACTTCTATGTTCACTTTTATTTTACATTTACACTCTATCTCTGATATTGACCACTTTATTCCATAAATATAGCACACCGGCGTAGTCATCAATAATCTCGCTAAAGTAAATATGCTCATCGTCAGGAATCGAAAGTATATTCCCTTTTCCTCCATTAGGGAAACCATTTTCTGAAAAAGAATTATGCCTTAACAATTAGGCCACAGAAAAATTATCATGAAAAAAATTTCAAATACCGATTTAAGAAATACTTCTGCCCCGATGGCATACATTTACGTTTATATCTACTGAATTTCTCTTCGTGCCAGAAAACGTAAAGAAAGTAATTTTTAAACAGTTAATCAAATTTTTAAACCGTCATTGTTTTTATAGCGATAAATGTTCTTTTCTTTTTTTTTTTGCACGGCCTGAGGCATATAGACTTTGTGCAGAACTTTGCAATACGTAGGCTGGTTTACATTAATTTCACATAAATGTTTTTGTATTTTATTTTTATTTTATTATATTTTATTTGAATTTAAATTTGAATTTTTCATTTCTTCATGTGCATACTGCAAATACTATTTGTCTGGTAAAATAAATGGCACGTAATGTTTGAAATATTATACCAAAGGATCAAGAAGTGAGGTAGGCATTTCAAGATTTATAGAATTCTAAAGACAGTCTCACTAAATTAGTACGCGTATTACGCAATCAGAAAAAAAAAAGACTCTCTAATTAGTGAAGCTACAATTTTGGGGGGGGTTCCTCTGTGAATGGGTGCATTATGAAGAGATAATTTTTTTCTTAAAGTAAACTATCACTAATCGTAAAGTAACTATCATTTCATCAATTGCTATATTGGTGAAACTTCATGCAGTGAGGAACAAATATATATATATATATATATATATATATATATATATATATATATATATATATATATGAGTGCGTGTGTGCGTGTGTGTATATGTATCTTTATGTGCATGCGAAACGTGTTATTTCTCTAAATTTAGAATAAGAATAACGAACAGAATATATAATTTTTTCGTTACTATATATAGTGTTTGTTTAGAAGTTATGTTTTAATGTCATTGAATGTTGGAAATTCTCCTTACAGATAATGAAGGGTATTGAAGCGAGGAATTTGCCGCTCTCCAAACGGATGCTGAGAATAATATCTAAAGAACGATTGGAGGATCTACCAAATCTTAAGAACACCAAATAAACTTCTGCTGAAAATTTAAAAAAAAAAAGATTAGCCGTAATTTCTGGGCCTCGTAATAAAGAAATAAGTCTTAGAGATTATAACCCTCACAATACATATTGCAAGGTAATTAATCAGGATGAAAACAAGCTAACTGGCTTACCCGAGCCAATTAGAGATTTAGAGAAATTTCTACGAAGTTACTTGAGGCAACAAATGCAGGAATCTGTAATGGACTGTTTTTTACCCATTCTCTTTTAGGACTTTTGTTTCTAAACAAAAGAAATATTAAAATATTTTTGTGTAATTTTTGTCAGTGCAATTAGCTGAAAATCAATCAAGTTCAATAGCTTTTCGTCTATATCTATATAAGTAAAAAATTTAAATCGTATATCCATTGATATTGCCGTACGGTATACAGCCAAATTTCCGTTAAAATGAATCCTTAAAATCTTTCAATATTTATTGCCATGTATTTCTTTAACACACTGTCGCTGATAGAAGCATTTACTAGAAAGAAATAGAGACCTTAAACTCTCATGAGAGAAAGCATCTGCTTGTTTTATCAAACAATTTCCTAGCCCTTTTCGGTTGTCGACAGTCTGCAGGTTGGCATTTGTAGATAAGATCCTGTCCGTTCCCATCACGAATTATCTGAATAATTGGTCACACATTGCTAACCATGTTACCCTGAACTAATTTAGTTCGTGGATGCAGAGTTTAGAACACGTGGAGAGATATTTGATGTTATCTTCATTCCTTGGCCACTTCCTCTCCAGGCAGTCATTAAGCGAACGTGATGGTCTGCCGAAGAAATTTGAGCGAATTACAAACAAGAGATATCTCGTCTTCATTCAAGGAGTAAATGTGAGCATAAAAAAGAAAGGATTTAAAGGTGACAGTGTTTGCTTGTTTTTATCTCTGGGAGTTATAATATAAACAGCATGATTCTTTCTTCGTCTCTCTTAATTTCATATTTAGTTTCACTCTGTGTGCACGCATGTGTACGTAGCGTAGCAATTATCTGCGCGGAAATTAGGATTGCTGTGCAGAGTTCAAATTCCATTCGGGACAGCTTAAGTTCACTTTTACGCAAATACCTCAGAGATGTTATGAATTCATCTCTTCGCCGTTGCCCCTGCTATGGGTTAAAAACAGGTCAGAACGATCGCTCTATCCTTGGTTATTATCTAATCTGAATTAAAAACATGTTGGTTGGGGTGGAACTAGAACCTTCATGTTACGAGAACAACAACAGTCGGTCCTAGGATCTTTTGTCATTGGCGTTATAGTCGGTAAATGTCCATAGGATTAAAATCTATGAAAAGAGAGTTATCTATTTACACTATTTATATTCGGACTATTATCATCATCTTTGTGGTTTTTATCACCTCATTACAACTGTTGTGTAACCCCCACCCCGGCTTTCCTTATGGATCTCGGAAACCTACAAGGAATTCTGAACTGAACACTTTATTTAATCTAACGGGATAAACTGTTCTCTTTACACTACTCACGCATAGGGATATCGTCTAGTTTTTATTTTTATTTAGTACTACACTACCCGTGACCCGCTGGATCTCTGATGGCTCAGTTTATAAAACAGTCAAGTTGATTTCAATATTCCACTGAAATGAATATTAATTTTTATTATGATTCGGTTAAACATTACGTTTGTGTTATCTATTGGTTTACAAGCTCCTGTTTAACGTTTCACTGATTGTTTGCAGAATAAAACTTCCGCGATAAACTTGAAATTTAAATCAGATTAACTTAAAAATATCTTTTAATATGTCAAAAGATAATTTTAAATCATATTCACATGAAAATATTTTTTAAAGGTGCCAAAGATATTTTTTTAAATATTTAAAATATTGTTTGTTTGAAGAAAGTTGAACTATAAATAATTACTCTCCAGACAAATGAACGAAAAGGCAAAGCGGGTTCTCTTTGTGTCTGTCTTTAACTTGAAAATATTTTAATTAAAAAATTGTCTGTTTGGAGAAAGTCTAAATAAAAATACATACTGTATAAACAACTTGCTAATCACTATTCGCCGGACGGACACACCACACAAATATAGACGCAATCAAAGATTTTTGGTATTAGATTGTTCAGTAATTGCTGGGCCGTTTCTATTGAGTCTAAGTACGCTCTACCCGACCCAGGTTTTGGACTCAGAAACACTATGTCATCAAATTCATAAACAAACGCTCAGCCTAATTGGTTACCCAAAACTGTATATTCCTTACTCGTCGTTGTTTGTTACAAGTTCTCTCTCGATTTATCTATATATCTCATATTTACTTCTGTTACTTACTGTATCATTTCATCCATATTTAAACAACATTCATATCAAGAAATACATTTTATTGAGAAAAAATTTGGGAACGTTTTCTAAAATGATCTCATCCCATACATAAAGTTATTTATTTTTCTTTTTGGTTATTTAGTCAGGATTGTAGATGAAATTTACATAGGGCAATTCAACCATAATAGTTTCACATAGCCCAATTCGAAATTTATAGAAAAGGGATACAGATATATATATATATATATATATATATATATATATATATATATATATATATGTATGTATGTATGTATATACACGCACACACACACACACAGAGAGGGGGGATAGATATATTCTATGTGTTGCCGAAAAGTTCTTGGCGTAATGCATCTCCAAAATCAGGATTCTGATGTTTCCCCTATTGAAATACAGAAGTGAATAGTGCTTAGAAAGTTTTAGCACCCCTTCGGATAGAAAAAATGCTACCCAGAAATTTTGGGAAGTCAAGTCACGAAATGCCTTCCAAAAAGGTAAAAGAAAAAATAACTTAATAGAAAAATAGAGTTGGATCAATATCACCGAATTTGGGCATTTTCTGGTCAGAGGTGAGTTAAATGAAACACTGGATTACTTAAAATGAGAATATTTCAAAACTGTTCAGCTTTCCTAAAATTATATATATATATATATATATATATATATATATATATATATATATGTGTGTGTGTGTGTGTGTGTGTTAAAATAAAATGTATGGTAGGCTATATTTATGAGACAAAGAGATCAAGATCAATAGCCTGACGTTCCGTATAAGCATGAAACAGACCTGTCCACTTTTATACACACACACACACACACACACATCTATCTATCTATCTATCTATCTATCTATATATATATATATATATATATATATATATATATATATATATAGATAGATAGATAGATGGATGGATAGATAGATTATGAAAATGTTATTGGTCAGAGTTGAATTAGACCAGGAAATAGTAGTTTTAGAAAGTGTTTAATAAACATATAAAGAAAAGAAAATAGAATAAAAATTTTACAAGCAGAGCTTTTTAATTAAAAAAGAAATAGGTCTTCAGTGGATTAGCCTTTCAATTTCAATACGAAAGATTTTCTCCAAAACCCACATACAATCTATTACGCTTCACTTTCTGAGTTTGTTTATTTTTTAATAATAAAACGTTAGGAAATTATTTATCCCGGATCGCCTGAAGATTCCTAAAGTTTACATACACACACACACAAATATATATATATATATATGAATATATAAACGAAAAAATAAATGAAAAAAAGGAAAAACATGCTAGCTAATCGGTTTTGAACCTCGCTCTGCAGAACTAAATCGAGGTTAATAATCAATAAAAGGAATGGCGAATGTGTGAAAAAAAAAATGAATGGAAATCACTTGGAGACCAATGACAAAGACCTTCTCTTTGCTGTTCTGCTAATCCCAAGACTGATCAAAATAATGTGATTCTTTCTTCTTTTCTGTTGTCCATGATGGACATTGCGATATTCTGGCATGGACTGGATTTTTGTATTTTTCCGTTGTTCAGTGATCAAGTCTTGTTTTTCCATTTAACTAGACTTCAACCTGAATCTGTAACAGGCTAAGGGATCGCAAGGCGAGGAATGACTTAATACATTCCTACGCAGGCACTCCTGTTTCTTTTTGTGTAATTAAGAGAAACAAGGAACAATATAGGATCATTAAATCACTTCGTCGTAATAAATCGTTGGCTATTACGAAATCTGATAATGACTCAGGTGTTGTCATTCTTGATTATCAACATTATGTTAAGATGATGACTATTCTTAAGGATATCTCTAAATGTGTTCAATGAGGCCCAATAGATGAATATGACTTCATATTATTCATTGAGGCTAAGTTCTAAAAACGCCTCGTCAAGTGGGTTAAAAGTGGAGCTTTGTCTACTGACATTTTCAATCCGATTAGACCATCTGATTCTATTCATCGCCTTCTCTATGGTTTACCAAAACCCATATGGCTGGGGTTCCGTTATCCATGATAGGGTCCTCCCAACATGGTGTGTCGAGGTGGATTGCCACTATATCGAAGCCAGTTTTAGAACGCAATAATTCGTCCTGTTTCAATGATTCTTTTATATTTTCTGATTTTATACGGTATCACCCATTAACTGACAAATTTATGTGTACCTTTCATATATCCAGCCTTTTACATGCGTTCCTCTTACAGAGACTATTGATATATGTACTGATGACTTATACCGTAGTCAGTTGTCCGGAGGATATTTTTGTCGTACTTATGAAATTTGCCACGATGTCGGTTGAATTAAGTTTTATCGGCATCAGGTTCAGGCAAATTGATGGAATCTCAATGGGTTCCCATTTAGGACCCATTTTATCTAACGTCTTTGTAGGCGTCCACGAAAAGAGTTTATTAGCTGATCCCAATAGACCTGAAGTTGATTTTCGTTATGTAGATGGCACTTTTTGTCTCTCCACTAACGAGAATGAAGTGGGATTTTTTTTTATATCCCTTAACAATAGTCATTCAGCCCTCAGGTTCACACTGGATATGGAAACGAATTCTTCTCTTACTTTTATCGATGTCCTTGTTTGTAGAACTTCTTCGTGTTTTTTCACTTCGGTTTACCGAAAAACAACTTTTACTGGTTTATAGTGATTTTCCAAGCGTAGCTTGGATGTGGCACAAGGCCGAATGTAAGAAGCACCCAGTGAGTATCGAACTCACTACTCAGTCGTAATTGTTCTAGCGAGACACGATTGCTAACCATTACACTACCTCGATGTACCCCTTTTACTGGTTTATATATTGGTTGGGACTCTTTTTGTCCCTTAAAACGTAAACAAAATTTAATCAAGACTTTAACAGACAGGATCTGTTCTAAAACCAAGCTGTACGATGAGATCAGGTTTTTACTACTACACTCTGCAACAATGCCTTTTCATTAGACATTGTTCAATCCATAATTTAAAATAAAATTTCGGAGTTTAATAAAGCCAAACCTGCTTGAGTAAAGAGATGCCCTGTGTACCTCCTTCTTCCTTGGCTAGGTAGCTATAGTAACTGATACACTAATCTGTTTTATTCGACAATGCTATGATTCTGCTAACACTCGTGTTGTTTTCCCAGTTAAACCTATCCTTGCATCTATGCGGAAAGACGTCCTTCCACCTCATGATAATAGTTCCCTGATTTATTTATTTAAATGTAGTTGCATTTCGCACTACATACGAAGCACGACACAAATGCTGGATGTTAGGATTAAGCAACACGTGCCTACACATATCCGGAAATCTAATTATTTACCTTCAGATGTTCTGACCAACACATACGGGTCTTCTATCGCGGAACACCTTATAGAAACCGCAATTGTGCTGCTAATTTAAGTGTCGACTAGTTTTCTTTCTTGAGTAGATCCCACTGTAATTACCACCTAAAAATATTGGCGGCCATGTACTATCTATAGAACCTTCTCTCTGCAAACAGAAGGATCTTATTCTTGGCATCTAATTGATTTCCATTTAAATTTTTTTCACATATTCTTTTTATTGATAATGTTTACCTATTTATTAACCTCATTTTAACTCTGTTGAGCGTGATTCGTAATCAGCAAGCTAACCCGTTGGTTTATCCTTTCAATTATTATCATATGTGATAATATTAAAAATGATTTTGTTTTTCTGTTTATAGCTGTTATTAAGTGTTGCACCACCAATAAAATGTTCATATATATATATATATATATATATATATATATATATATATATATATATATATATGAGAGATAGATAGATAGATAGATAGAGAGAGAGAGAGAGAGAGAGAGAGAGAGAGGTGTATTTGAGAGCGGTAAGTATTTATTCATCTTTTTTCGAAGACTCTTCTATAAAATATACGCAGCTAGATAATATATGCGCTCAGGTGCGTATGTAGATGTACGTGTGCCTATATACAGAGAGGTGCAACATCAACCGCATCGCACTGAAATCTCAAGCTCGTTTGTTAGCAGCGGCTGTCTTTATTGCGTGATAGTTTAATGAACAATTTTCATAACATAGATTAATAACAGAGAGAAAATCATTAGAAGCTAACGTTCAAATTAAGCCATTTCAAGTGTTTACAAAATCCAAACAAAAGAACACTCGAAAAATAGGAGCTGAAAAACTGAATTCATTTTTTCCTCGTTCAAATATTCTATTCTTTATGCAGACATTCTTTAATTAACATTAAGATATTAATTGCTGAGATCAACAACATATATATTATTAATTTTTTTTTATAAATTTCTATTGAATGGAAAATCAGAAAAAATTTAAAAAATTGTTAATTAAAAAATCACCTTTACTTTACAAAAATTACATTTTAAATATCACTCAATTTTATATGTATATATATATATATATATATATATATATATATATATATATATATATGCATATTCAGTGAGAATAATAAAGCGAGAGAGACTGATATTTTTATCTATTTTCTCTTAATCTGTAGTATTTTATGTTAAACACAACGGTCTTTCTTATTTTTAATACAATTTGTTAACATTGCTTATGTAAATGTTTAACGATCAAAACCTCCCCCGAATTTACAGTTTAATTTTAACAGACATGATTTAGGTGTTTTTATCCAAATTCTAAGAGTGTCTAAAGATGTTACACAACGTATTTGGAAACCATTAATCAGGCAAAGAGAATTCTGCCGTTCCTGCATTCCTCTCGCTATATCAGAACGCTTTCATGCAATATTGTCCACCAGATCCAAAGATTTCTTTTAGAAATGAATTTTCCAGTCTAATCTGTGCTTTCTTCCCTTGAAGAAGTAATGTTTTTGTTTGTCTTCTAATATGCTTCGATATCTGTGCCGCATATTAAAAAAAAATTCCGCTAACACTTGTACCGAAAAATTTGCCTCTGTTGCTTCACTTCCAGTTCAGATACACGAGATGTTATTTTGCTGTTTCTTGCCTCTTGTAACGGTCGCTGCTTCCAAGCATCCTGACCTGCAAACAACGTATAAGCCGATCTATTTCCGCCTTCCGAGTTTCCATTTTTCTCATTCAATGAGCTGCAGATTTTAATCAAGTTTTGTCTCCGATGAAAGCAAATATTTCTACCATTCGACGAAACTGAAAAATGCTTTTAAAACTAAAAACAACTGGTGATAGGGGAACAGTCACAGACAATGAACCCATTATTTCACGTGTTTTTATTTTATTATAAATGCAAGGAACCTAATCATTTATACGCCATCATACAGTCTCGGCAGCTAAATCTTTTAGATAGACAGAACTGATTTTTTTGTGTTTGTTTGGTTTAGAAAGTGGAAAATATTTCAGTATTTTCGTTACAGACATAACGGGGTTAATAAAACGAATTAACATCACCATTCTTCTTCTTCTTCTTCTTCTTCCTCTTCTTCTTCTTCTTCTTCTTCTTCTTCTTCTTATTATTATTATTCCTCCTCCTCCTCCTCCTCCTCCTTTGATTTCTGGTCTGTTCACATTTCTTTCCGGGTCCCGCCCATAGACCAAAGGTTAGAAAAAGCATCATGACATTTTCCACTGAACAATTAAAAACACACGCATATATTTTACATAGATAAAGCCCTTCGTACGGTGCGGGCCGTACTCGTGAGAAATGTTTTTGTATTTCTTTAATACATGGGCTTCCAGAAATCCCTTCAATGAATCTACTGGAATCATTCCAACCAATCCAAGGGCTCCAACCGCAATAGGGATTGTTGATGTTCCCATGTGCCACATTTTGAAATTTCGATTTCAAGATCCTTGTATTTTGATAGCTTTTTGAATATCTTCAAAGATATATTGCAGTCTGCAGGGACTGCCATATCAATAGGGAGGCACTTTTTTGTTTGTGGTCTCTAATAACAATGTCTGGGCCGTTAGCTTTGATTGTTCTTTCTGCATGTATTATGTAGTGCCATAAAATTCTAACAGGTCCTATCTCCGTAACCGGCTCTGGGTGGTGTTCATTATTATTATTATTATTATTATTATTATTATTATTATTATTATTATTAAAATAAGCACATCGCATCACTGCTCTCGTTTGTAACTATACACTATAATAAAATAAACTTTTTCAGCGCTAAATATGAATAAGACTTTTTTTTTTAAATTTCACCCCAAGCAAGGCGGGAGTGCCACTGACACGCAAGGGGTTACAGAGAATGAGAGCAAGAGTAAAGAGGGTCGTTTGAGGAAAGGATAAATAGAAGGACGAGGAAAAAGATCAAGGTATCAGAAGATGTCGATTGACATTATATTTGAATATATGAAGATTATTCGCTGTTTCCCTCCGCTTCACCTGATTTAATATATCACCTGAGTATTAAATTCTTCAAGTCCTCTTTCCTCTTTAAGTGCCCCATAAATTTTAATGGTCTATTTCTGATTTAATTTCTTAATCAAGCAAGGACACAAATCAGGAGAATTTGAGGAGTGTGGTATAATCTCTTAATTTCTAATATTCCCTGGTCCACCCTGACCAGAGGTGGTAGCACCTTTTCGGGTCCCCGCTATGAGCAAATACGGAAACCTCATAAATATACAAACCCTATGAAAATATAGAAATACATTTTTATAGTAAAAGTACCAACAATAATTTTTATATATATACAAAAAATGACTAAAAATACGTATTTATAATAGAATTACCTACAATGCATTTTACCTGTGGTTGAAGCTATGCAATTGGATTTAGAATATTTAAAATTCGGCATTCAATAACTCATCAGATCTTAATATACCGCTAAAAAATATCAACCAACTAACAGCTCCTCGTTCCTCAAATGTTCAGTCCAAGATATGTAATACCATGAAAACAATAGGAAAAGGATACTTTTAGTTAAAAACTAATTTTGTTCTTATTTTTAGGTTTTGAATAAAAACATATTTGAATAACGGTTCATATATTTGAGGTTTTCAGGCGATCACTTTAAACAGATATTGTCAAACTTTCCCGTTTTTCCTGGAGACTAAAACATAATATATGCAGACATCTTCTGTTAAAGAATATGAAAACTTATTTAACGGATATATTCCAAATACATTTCAGAAAAGGAGATACTATATGAAAATGCGTAATATTGATATACAATAAGAGAAGTAATCGAGAGAAATCGGGTAGCTGTATCTCGATAACCTGGGAAGACTGTCCATCTTCTTTCAAGCCTCCGCTGACTTGAAGCCATACTGAGTCAATGAAAGGGCGTCATGAGGAGACCGCAAGGGAAAATAAAACTGAGCCGAAATTCCATAGCAGTTTATCGTTGAATCCAATCTTACTCTGGCAACTCCGGTGACGACACGAGTACTATGGACCTCTTCTGCCTTTTGCATGAATCGTTGGCGTGGAGAAGGTTGTCATGATAAATGCACAACTGTTGATCTCTCATAAAAATATCTTGACTAAGCCTGCACCCAGTAGAGGATACGCCAGCATCGATTCACCTGAAATCAGTTGATATAACAGACGCCGCGATACCACTAGCTGAATTTAAATAAGACCTCTTGTCACAAATACATAATGTCTATAGACAGAAGAATACCACACATATGAGGAACTGAAATTATACTTTAAATAAAAGAACTTACAAGTTTGAATAAGTGTTTAACAAAGTAAAAACTCTGATGATAAATTATTTGTGGCAACTTTCGTATCTGTGTTTAAGGAGAATACTTTTAATATCTTAGAGTTTATATGCAAGACTCTTCAGTTATCTTTCAAGTTGCCTAAACCAACTTCAAAGTAAAGTAATTCATTATGTAAACTGTCAGACAAGATAATTTCCTCTTAATATCCTACACATTCAAATAATGATGTATTTAACATGACCTGTACTCCACATAAAGGAAACAAACGTACCGTCAAACACTGTAGATAGATCATTGGAGAAGACCCAACGACCCACAACGACCCGAATGATCCAGTTTCAATACTGAATTTTTTTTTTTACAATTAGGTTATGTTGTTTACAGATATTGATTTGAGGCTGTCGTATTTCTAATCTCATCCACTGTTTTCCTGCTGTTCTCAAAGCGAACGAAGAAGCAAAAGGAGAGAAAAGAAAAGCAAAAAAAAGGAAAAATGCTATAACAATAACATTCTCTAGTTAACAAACTTGCATTTGCAATAATGTTAAGCCGACTTCCTTTTCATCTCTCCCTTGTTGCATGCTATTTTCCCAGATAAATCAGCAACAGGTGTTCAAATAGAATATATCTAGCGTTTTATATCGCCTAGTAAGATCGTTTATTGCTTGGAATAAAAAGGGCTTTTATTATAACTATACAATAAGAACAAGGGCGCAGAAGGAATTGTCCAGCAAGGATAGAATTTATTACACATGTGAATTACTACGCCAGAAAAAATGTTCTTTATACGGTAGATGTGCTGTGTGTATAAAGCACAATTTAATTTAGCTCAAAACATTTTATTTGTCCAACAAAAATACAAATATTCTGCTAGATTATTATTGTTAGACCTCATTATGGAACTAAACACGTTAACTCATCGAAAAGTGAAAGTGGCTTGTTTAATATGAAGAAAACACTCTATTCAGTACTGTTCATCATTACAAAAGATTACACTTTCTCATTGGATGAAAGGCTTACTATGGGGCAGAAAAAAAAAACAAACAACTGGTGTCACTTTCTCTGACATCCCTCGGATGTATGCTGCAATGGAAAACTTCTGAAAAAAAATAACATACATGCACTTAACTGTTTACATAGAATAACTAAGCGAATAATATAACACAGGTCCGACTAATATATTATTATCACTATTTCCATGGCTAATGGTCCAAGGAAAAACATTCATGCCATTTACACTGTGACTAATCACTTCACATCCTTCTTATTCTGTTAGTGAAAGGAAGTTCCATTCGGACATCTCTCTCCAAAAAAAGGCTATTTTATCAAATTGAGAGGACGCTTCCAGGATCGCTGCAATCAGTTAACAAATCAGCCGCTCTATTTCACACTTAACCTCATAATCAGCATTTTATAACTCCTTTGAAAGGATCTCGATTTTATTACTGGAGGAATAATTACAAGAAAAAAAAAGAAAATACAGTTATGCTATAAAAATGACGGTAATATTTATTTTTATTAATATTTTCTATGCACAATTGCAAAATTACTATTCTTTATATGTGGGATAAATTAATTTGAGAAATAAAAGAATTATAAAATTTTATTTCTTAAGTTTAACATAACATACCTTTCTATTCCTACTACGTTATTAAAAAAACCAATCCACAGAGCTGAGCGGATTATCTATCCTCAAGTATATTTTATAAATATTGAAAAGCATGATAAAAATTCCTCTTTATATATATATATATATATATATATATATATATATATATATATATATATATATTTATTTATGGGTGTGCTTTTACGTTCAAATGAAAATAATCTGATCCCAATTTTTAAAAAAATATAATTCTTTTTAATACTGTAGGGACATTTTTATTTTCTTCCAGCATAACATAAATATATATCTATCTATCTATCTATATATATATATATATATATATATATATATATATATATATATATATATATATATATATATGAAAATATGTTCTTAAGGTGTGCTATATTTATGGGATAAAGTGCTCAATATCAGAGATAGAGAGTGTGTAAATATAAAAGTGAACATTGAACATATATATATATATATATATATATATATATATATATATATATATTTCTGATAGATAGATAGATAGATAGATATTAAGTATTTAATTTGTAGATGAGGTTTTTCACATGGAGATATCAAGGAAATATATTACAACTATTGCTATATCATTAAATCTTCACCCATAACTGGAGAAGAAGCGAATAATCCTGACCACAAATCAATACGTGCGATATATACGCCTCCCTGAACACTTAAATCTAAATATTAAGCAAAACTACGATGACTGATAACGGTAATAGTAATAAGTAATTTCAAATCTTTACTCGGCATGAAATTGAAAGTACTTCATCACACAACTTCAAAAAATAAGACCGAAATCGGGGATATACGGCTCTCAATAATATGATGAACAAAACAACAAGGTGAGGATATCAGTTCTCGTTTCAAACAATATAATAAATGCATATGTGAATGTAATCATATATATAAATATATATATATATATATATGTATTTATATATGGAAACGGCATTCAACACCAGAGGGCGAAAGTCTGTTTCTTCCTTGATCGGAATCTTCACGCCTAAAGATTGCTTCGAAACATGAAACAGAACATCGCTGCTTGATGTTGGCATCAGTGGACACTTTTATATTTACGTACGCACTATCTCTCATATTCATTACTTTCACATATAAATATACCCTATCTTAAGTCTATATTTCTTATGAACCTAGGAAAATACATTAACAACTTTCGGCTCGAACTAACAATTGTGAGAAAAAGATACCAGAGAAAATACACACACACACACACACACACACACACACATATATATATATATATATATATATATATATATATATATATATATATATATATATATATTTCTAAATATTTAATAGTACTACTTTGTATTTTTAAATAAATAAAGCTTGATAGATAGACTGATAGTGGTCTCTATGGAATATGAAATATCAAAATAATAATTTTGAAGTAATAAAAATGTAGGATTAAAAATAAATACATTAGATATTTAGAAATGTGTGCATGTATATATATATATATATATATATATATATATATATATATATATATATGTATGTATGATGTGTTTTATGTGTTGGATCTAGTACTATGTTATATTCGAGCACCCAGATTTATACAAAATTCTTAAGAAGAATCATTGCTTCAAAATGCACAGGCTTATATATATATATATATATATATATATATATATATATATATATATATATATATAAAAATAAGAGAGAGAAATTTCATTAAATCGTCCGTTTCAGTCATATTATTAATCTGTAGCCCTTGCAAATAATGTTGCTTTCGTCGCCTTGTCATATATAGCAGAACTAAATAAATATATGTTTCAATTCCGTCTATTTTTAAAAAACAGGATCGTTAAATCATTAGCGGCATTATTTAACTTAATGTTATTTTACCGTGAACTGGTTGACTTAAAGATTTGTAAGTTATTTTAACATGTTCCAACTGAAAACAAAGTAGCAACAGATTTGGATAAATTTTAAAATCCTTTCTAAAAAATTGTGTAGTGGTGCTACAGAATCACAAAGAACTGTACAGGATAACAGAAACCAAATCACACGAGGACATTCAACAATAGCAACAGTTAAAAAGAATTACACATGGAACTCGAGAAGAAGACAATGACATAATCAAGATGTTGACATTCTACTACACTTCAAATAATTTTTTAGGAAGGATACCTCAATAGTGGATAGAGCGATAACAGCTAATCGACTTAAGAAATCTGTTTTCTTGAAAAATTATTTAAAGATAAAGTTATTTATAAATGAATGCTGAATATGTCCTTGGAAGGAAATGGTTAATAGTATTATTAAAATTAACATTCTAATTCTAATTAACTGAACTTAATTTCGCATAGCCATGTAGTTCGATTTACGACCACAGACCCAGGTTTGCGTCACATTGTGGTCGATTTGTGACTTATCATTTCGGATAAGCTGTTAGTGTAACGGGTATTGTCAGAGAAATGGAAATCGGGCTAGTCTGCTGCACTCAATTTTCTTCAAAAATTCCCTTGCATGGATCCGTCTCTTCTCTACCCAGCTAATGATTAAATAACATATTTGAATTTGTTATATAACCTCGGTGGGTATATTCTAACAGAAGAAAATCTCTAAAATCCAAATCAAGGAAAAGGCAATGCTCAGTAAACATTGTCAGAAATGCAGGGATGTCCACAGATACATGTGGAACCTTTGAAGAGTCATGGCTACATACGTTCTGAATGGGCATGATATTTTAATAATGAACCAAGTAAAGATAGTATTTACTATACTTTAGATATAATCAACCATACTAGTTATTTAACGTTTACCCCAACACCAAAGTTAAATTGTATAGTAAGTAAATTAGTCACAACTACACGGCATTGGAAAAATAGTTATGGTCAAATTCAATAAATTGGTCTATGTGATGAATATAAAGTCCACAGCGCATCAGTTGTTGTTTTGGTTAAATTTGATATCAAAATGTATTTCTAGTGCATCGCAGTTTATTATTATGGATTACACAAAATCATTGGCCAAATGAAGTTTCTTCATATTTGATCGATTTCTTTTTTTCAGTAAAAGCCATAAATTGGAGCACATTCGCTGCATGGTGATCGATAAGACTCAATTATGCTTTATAAAATATTGATCGAATTGGAAAATGTTCATTGCTAATGATGACTGTGAGAAGACAACAGCCGAAAGAAACTTTTGTGCCATTTTATAAGCGGACTAATCTCAAATAATTTAGTCTCTCTGAAACATCGGGCCGTTGCATTGAAAGTCCGATTTTCATGTGAAATGGTGTCGTTGGTTTTATGCTTTGAATGCTTTACATGGATAAACAACGTTGCTGAGCTGAGAAACACTAGCTAAAATTCAATTCTTTTTTTTTTATTTTGAGAATGGCAACGTCAATGTAGACAGTCGTCTTTACTTTATTTTAAATCGTAAGCTTCTTTTTCAAATGTAAAGAAAATGCTCATGAAAATATACACAGTCATGTGAAATTATTGACTTTTGTCGAGTTAAAATTATAAGGAATTTGCTAATGGCATTAGTGTTGAATGGTGAAGTCCATTTAAATTCGAATGTTATAAATAATAACTATTAAAACAAGTGGGCATCGATATATATATATATACATACACTAAAGTCTGAGGCGACCACAGTAATTTTTTTTTAAATGGCCTCAAATGTAGTTGTTTTGTACTTTAGATGAGAGAAAATTATTATACATAGTTAAAAAAAGTGGGGTGCATGATTTTTATTAGAAATTTTATTATGACAAAAACAAAAAAAAAACGTTTTATGAATAAATTTTACTCTCATCAAAATATTCTACTTTAGCCTAGATTGGTGCAGCACAAATTTTTGGCATTCGTTGCAAAAGTTTCTCAAAGTATATATTTGATAATTGATTCCATTGTTTTTTTTTCAATGAATATAAAAGCCATTTTTCATTTATTTTTACATTCCGCTGTCAAGTTCATCCCATGCTACTATTCTGGGGTTTTCTTCAAACTTTTAAACTGTAGTGAGTGTATATATATATATATATATATATATATATATATATATATATATGTGTGTGTGTGTATATATATGTATATATGTATATATATATATATATATATATATATATATATATATATATATATATATATATATATATATATATATATATATATATATATATATATATATATATATATATATATATATATATATATAACAAAATATGTATTATAATATATATATATATATATAACAAAATATGTATTATAATATAAATATATATATATAACAAAATATGTATTATAATATATATATATATATATAACAAAATATGTATTATATTATATATATATATATATATAACAAAATATACATTATAATATATATATAACAAAATATGTATTATAATATATATATATAACAAAATATGTATTATAATATATATATATAAACAAAATATGTATTATAATATATATATATATAATATAACAAAATATGTATTATAATATATATATATATATATAACAAAATATGTATTATAATATATATATATATAACAAAATATGTATTATAATATATATATATATATAAACAAAATATGTATGATAATATATATAAATATATAATATAATATATATATGTATATAATATAATATATATATATGTAAATATATGATATAAATCATATATATATATAAAAATAACTTTATATATAAATAAATCTATATAAATCTATATATATATATATATATAATATATATATATATATATATATATATATATATATATATATATATATATATATATATATATATATATATATATATATATATATATATATATATATATATATTATAAAAAAGGCTTTATTATATCCTTACTCTGTCCTGGACATAGAGTTCTACCTTGATTATATCCTCTAGGAATTTTTTTTATACAAAATATATGTGACGTCGTCCCCGGTCGCAGCGCCAACTGTGACGTTCTATCCTGATCTACCACGGCGCCAGTTGTGACGTCCTCAAACAGCACCACTTGTGACGTCTTCGCCGCGTCGCCAGCTGTTCGCTCCTCGCTGCTCCGTCCGGGTGTCGCTGCTCCAAACGTGACGTCCGCCTGTCGCGTCAGTCGTGTTGTCTCGTCCTGTGACGACCAACTGGCTTGGTATCGGTCGCGGCACCCACATGTGACGTTCTAACCTTTTGGTGATTCGGGTGGGAATCTGGTTAGATTTGATATCAGCCTCGTCGTTCCCAACTCGCTTCCAACGCCTGGTTACCAAGGTAACTGCATTATTCTTCAGTCTGCCTACCCACGTTGTGAATTGATCTTAGACAGACGAGATCAAACAGTGGTTGGGGCCGTAATGCAAACTGAGTTCAACGGGTGTGATAACACACAAATATGCATAAAAGAAAACAAAATGAAAACTCAAAAAGTTCAAAGTATC
The DNA here is from genome assembly GCA_903632075.3 of Acanthosepion pharaonis. Lineage (NCBI taxonomy): Eukaryota > Metazoa > Mollusca > Cephalopoda > Sepiida > Sepiidae > Acanthosepion > Acanthosepion pharaonis. Next base: position 2,077,945 of record CAHIKZ030000613.1, on the reverse strand, counting down.
AAAGAAAAAAGTAACAAACTTTATGTCTAGTTGTTCGATACATAGGACTGCATCTATCTCCCGTCCCGTTCTGTGGATTGTGACACGTCGTTTTCGCTAGGCAAGTTTTAACGCTTCAAGTTGTTTGCTCTCTAAGAAATTTGTTTTTCGGTGTGTCTTTGGACGAAAGTCGAAAAAAAAACTTATTTCGGTGGTCTGGTCCTAAGTCGCTCTTCAAAATAATTGTTCTTGGTTGAAGAGGAGTCCGGAATTTTGCGTGAATCTTGGTCAGCTATCTCGAGGCGGCTTCAACTCTGGAAACTGGAGAACGAACTCTCTGGACACTCATCTCTGCCGCCAGGGCCCGAACTTTCTGGACGCTCATCTCTGCCGCCAGGGCCCGAACTTTCTGGACACTCATCTCTGCCGCCAGGGCCCGAACTCTCTGGACACTCACGGGAAAATATGAACAATGGGGTCATAATTCTTGTTCTACACGTGGCTTACGTCAGGTATTTTATCGCTAATTTATCAAGATGGTTGGTATTCTTAACATGGCCTCAAAAAAGAATTATCACCAAGTTTTCAGTCAGTCTGACGTCTCCAAGGAAGAAAGAAAAACACCCCTGGGTCCCCACCCATTTTCCTTCGGCACATATTCCTGATAACATAATTTATTATTTGTCGAGAAGAATTTAGTTAGCGAGACTGCTTGTGTGGGATTTTAATTTTCCATATCTAACTAAGGCTCTGTAGCTACACCTGTGTTTTGTCAATTATCAAAATTAACGTTTTCGAGTGGACTTTCTTTGGCGAACATTTCTTGATAACACAATTCCATTCGCGCAGGCCAAGTAGGAAAATCGGTCAACGATTACTCGTAGGTGGCCTTTAATTTTCATATCTGTCCAAAGTCTTTTTTAGTCGCCTCTTTCTTTTCGTCACTTATCGAAATAACATTTTCACTTGAATTTTTCCCTTGGCCGGTGGTCTGTGTTGATAATAAGATTCCTTCCCGTACCAATAGTTTGTTTTCATATCCTTAGATAACACTTCCCTACCCACTCAAATCTCATTGTCATTGTAATGACACTCTTTCGCCATTTGCCACTTATCAAAATAACCCTTTTTGTTATTGCCTCTTAGCCGTGTGTGTGTTCGCTTATCACCTATGATTCGGATCTCGCCTCACTTTTCCCTTCCTTTCTTCTTTTCTTTCTTTTCCCTTTCTGCCTTTCTTTCTCTGCCTGGATGCATGGTGCCACATATATATGTATGTGTATGCATGTATGTATATATATTTATATATTTTGCATACGTATGTGTATATTTACCACTGATATTATCTCTCTATCTATCTATCTAATATATATATATATATATATATATATATATATATATATATATATATCCAGTCATTTTCTTATAAATATATATTTTCATATTTACAGTTATTTCTATTCAGGGCAAAGTTCGAAGTTAGTAGAATGCATTTTAACAGATGAGTGGTTACTATTTAGCTTGTCTTTATAGCTGAGTCACAGCAGTCCAACAGCACTTTGTCTACTGACAATTTTGCTATACATGACAACGTTAGTTATTCTGTCGTCACTCATCTTTGCAATATAACCAGCCCAACGATGTTGTGACTACATCACGAAAGTTTTAATTCCACCAATGTTGTATTTTGTGAGAAGATCAGCAGTGAACAATCTATCGTCAAAAGTATAGCAACAGACACTAAATAAACACTTTCCATCCCTGAAGTTGACCCAACAACATAGCATACCTTGTTACATATATATATATATATATATATATATATATATATATATATATATATATATATATATATATATATAGTTACATAATTCCCACTGATCATTATCTCAACCGAAAATTTCAGATTCTGTCTTATGATGATGTCAGGCCGAACGATGCAGACATTAATGTAATATAATTACATTAATGCGTGCACACATTAATGTAATGTAATCGTATTTGATTTTGGGTTTATCAAAACGTGCTTTCTTAATGGAAGCTTAGACATTATTATACATATCTTAAAACTCATATATCTGGATGACAGAAACAGTAAATCTCTCAATTGTATGTTACAATGTCTTCGATTTTTTCTCTTTATATATACATTGTGCGATGGATAAATTGTCGCCTAAATTACGTAAAAAATGAAAATAACACTGATATCTGATTTTAACAAATATATTCACCAAAATTACACAAAAAATATTTTGAAAGAGCATCTTTATTCATTAAAATCAGCATTGGCTCCCACCGCAGTCTCCAGACAAATTCGGACTCTCCTGGGTCTCTTCTGAACAGTATTCTTTTTTTAAGTTTGTGAATGCTGCCCTTATCCTCGCCCTCAATTTATCTTTGTTGTTACAAGGAGTTTTCTTGGGATCTCGTTCAACTGCATGCCACACAAAATAATCAAGTGGGTTGCAGTTAAGGGAATTAGGTAGTTAGAGGTAAGGGGAGATGTGCTTGCAGAAATTGTCTGGCAGCTATGACTGGCTTCTCCTGCTTGTGTGGCATGGTGCAGTTATCTTGTCAGACATCGGATCTTCCAGTAGCCACCATCTTGACCTAGAGCAGCACCACTTCCTCAAGGTATTTGATATAGACCTCCATGTTCTCTGAGGCCTTATGGGAAAATGAATGGCGGCGTAACGTCATTATCACAAATGATCACTTCAAACACCTTCGTAATCACCAGTAGATTCATTCAACTATTTCCGAATCCTCTGCACTGTTTTAAGATTAACACCCAAACACTCTGAAATGTTCGTATTGGAGCTCCCAACACAAATACCAAGCAGTACAACATGCCTTTTCCAAATTTCTGGCGGGCTGAATTGCGTCAATGTGCACTTTTACTAACAACCGGTGCCCAACTGATCCAACTATAATGTACAGTCGACAAACTCAAAAACATACAACACGGATGCGCGAAATTAAAATTATAAAATGGCGATAATTTACCCATCGTACAATGTAAATAACCTTATCATCTAGATACTGTGGAACCGAGCCAGTAGCAAAATTATACCAGTAATATTAACAAGACTGTGTGACTTCGTTAAAGGCACAAGAACAAGAAATGCGATCGTAATAATTAAAATGCTATCTGATCGGGAAATGTCGAAGGATGCATTCCTTGGATAGAGACTACGCAAAAGATAGTAAAGCATCAATATTTATTTGAACTGCCAGGAAAGCTTGATTTACTTGTAGAAGTTATTAGAATAATTTGGAACTTCACATGAATAAGGGTAGAAAATGGAAAATTCGAGTCTATTGATCTGATTTCAACAGCTTATCAACCTTTGTTGCGGGTTATTCAAAACCGAAATATTTTGGATTGCAATATATATATATATATATATATATATATATATATATATATATATATATATATATATTGATGACGATCCTCACTGGGTGCCACATGCTTTCGGCCTTGTGCCACCTCTAAGCTACGCTTGGAAAATCCCTATATATATATATTTGATGTAACAATAATTCTCTCCTCATCTTTATTGCTATATTCACGAAGTTTCGGCCGTTGCATGCTCCGGCTTTCTTCGGATGATTGAAATTTCGAATTGAACCCTTTATTTCGTCCACCGATTATTACAGTTCCCCATGTCATACCTTTTCCGGATCAATGAGTTATTTCCCTCTCCAAGTTTTTGCTCACCCCTGCAGTTGCTTGATATTGAACTCACAACTTTTTGGGTCAATCATTGGAGCTTTTATCTACTGGGCCATATGTGCTTGAGAACACCATTGACCAAATGTGTGCGACATATAAAATTAATGTTTCAGTAACATTTTTACCCATATTTCATATTGCCATGTTATTGTTATTATTGCTTTTCTCTTGAAAACTTACAGCACCTGATATTTTCAATTCATCACCCATCTATTTACTTACCAGACTCGACGTTGCTTAGCATCAGTGATTGTACGGAAACAGGTGTTTCAACGTGATAAAGCCATAGTGCCAAAATTCATGATGGCATATTCTCCCTGGATATATTCAATCCATACAACGAGGCAATATGAAAAATGCTCGCTATCCTCATTGCCTATTTATTAAATCATAATCTCCAAGATCTCTTGATGTCTTAGATCTATCGTTATATTGCCTATAGATCTATGTTTCGTTTTATTTTTCTTTCTTTTTTTTTCTTTTTTTTTTTACTTCTGATCAAAATTTTATCCGACATAAAGAGAATATATACAACACTGGATCATTAAATCAGTAGCATGACATAATTATTACTTGGATTTAAATCTGAAATGTTGGTTGTACAATACTAGAACTGCAATAAATGTAGAACCATTATTTTAACTGAATTACAGTGAAAGTTATTAGCAATGTATTCTTTGTTGAGGATGTGCGTGCAATTTACAGCTGAGGTCAGCTCAGTGTTAATGGCAGAACTGGGATTTCTAGTTTTGTTCCTAAATCCTAAACCAATATTGACCGAGCAACTCCTCCCTGTAAAAAATATACTTTCTAGGTACATCACGGCGGCAAATAGTCCTTACAATGTTAAAATAATCGTTCTGAATAAGTTAATTATGGGTACGAGTAGCTCTCATTATTTACACGCAGTAAATCTGGGTTGTTGCTTTGTGATAACAAAGAAAAGCCTGCACAAAATGCTTAAGTTTGTCGTGATATAGCAAAAACAATAACATCGGTATCATTGACGTTTTCCATTGGACAATTAACTTAATGAATTTACATAATAAAGCTTATCATCAGATAATGCAGAAGGACCTATGCAATTTTAAAGGCTAAGCTAAAGCATTTAATAATTTTAAACAACACGAAGTAATTGAACTGCTAGGGAAACGTTATTAATTTAGGAAATATAGTAAAACAATTCTAAACAATTCCTGAGAATAATTATGTGCGCATAGATAGAAAAATATATCGAGAAAGTGAATATAAAAACAGAAAGAGACGTATAACTAGGATGAATCATCTCACTGGAATTATGCAACTTACACAGCTCGGCCATCTTAAGAGTAATATAAGTCCTGACAGCATTTACTCTAGGCAGACGCAATCTTAACAACAAAGCATATAGAAATGACAGCGTGTTAATGATAGAAAACGAAATAGATTTTCAGTAAATTCTATACACTGTAGTAAAACTGGGAAGAAAAGACTATTCATGAATTGTAAGAAGACAAAAACTGAGGTAGTTAGCTAAAGAAGTAACTCAAGATGTGAGCTACAAATGGGAGACATCGGAATAGATCAAGTGTAGAAATTAAACTGTTTGAAAAGTTTCTATAACAGACAACGGAAAATTTGATATAGTATTCCGACTATGCATTTGAATAGAGAAAAAGACATCTGAATGCAAAACATGACTTCTGTGGGGTAACAAATGACTTTTGAGGGGTAACAAATGACTTCTGGAGGCTAAATAATGACGTCTGTGGCTAAAAAACCAGGAAACTAAAACAATTATTTATAAATGAGTGTTTCAGTTTTATGTAATATAAAACCTACCATATAACAGTGAATCCTGATTAGGTTCCTCACAGTTAACGAGGATGATTGTCATCAACAGTGACTTTGTTCTAGAGAATAATACTAAGAACAGCATAAGTAGGAATCAGAAAGAAATACTTGACATCTCTGTGACAGTGAATGACGAATGAGAGCTTGGAAAAGTTGACACTCACAAGAGATATTAAAGGCAGGGAATGCAGAGGGAGACATAGAATCTCAATAGATGGCAAATCAAATACGAGGAAATATAATAACAAAAAGGGCACACATTGCTAAAGAGTGCTACGACCAGGGAGTGAGGTTATAGGGAAGGGGTGGACAAATTTTTTTAACGTATGAGTCACATACGATAAAGTTTAGTTGTTAGCAATCTGCAAGACATGAATAAAATTTACAATGCATTAATTTAAATGACGGGGGTGCGTTCCATCTGAGCCCATTGTCTATGACCTCAGTCTTCTGAGATTCCTCTCTAACCCTTGCCCACCTCAAATTCCTTTAATCTCTGACTCCCCCATTTCTTCGCTCAAAACGGCACCCAGATCTAGCATTAAAATTAGGATATAAATTCTTATATATTTTCACTATCCATAAACATTAAATTTACGTTTTAAGTAAATGGCGTCTCAATTCATAACAAGTAAATAATTATAAAGCTTGATTTTTCTTTCTTTAACTTTTATATTAACTGCGCCTCGGGAGCTGATGTTTAGACATCCCTGGTATAGAGCCAGGATCCCACAACCTTAAGTGACACGGTACATAAAGCAGAATCATCAAGGTTCTATCGCCTATTTTTTAGTTAAAGAAGTTGAGCACTTCTTACATTGTTCGAATCTAAATAAAGGATAATCATTCGAACACAAATTTTAAAGGCAGGATATCTTAATATTAAATATTTTGAGAAACGATCACATCATATTTAGCTTTCATTTGACCTTGTGTAAAACTCATTTCAACTTACTGGATATCTTAAGTAAAAACTTTGATTTATACATAATTACTGAAGCTGACCTTCAAATGATGGGGAAATGTACTTCATCGGAAGAGAGATTAAAAAACACTGAAATTAGATTTAGAACCCAGCGAAAATATCAGAATGAGTCTCAATATTCAAACTTAACCTGAACATCGCCTGACGATCAACGAAAGACAAAGAAAAGCTATAAAAGCTTGATCAATGATCAATGGGAATCAAACATGTTTTATTTCGAGAGGATTTTGCCAAGCACTCTGTATTTATACATATGGCCTCACAAGATTCAAGACGCTTATAGGTTTAACTTTTTTGGATTATGCATGAGATATCGCTTATAAGAAATAAACTGCTCAGATACCATTCACTTTAAGCAAGCTTACCCTATTTTATAATGGAAGTCAATTTTCTACCCCATAATTCTTATTAACGAAGCGGTGATGTTAACATTTTCAGGATATACATAAACTTACATAGTAAAAAAAACTGGCAAAGAGAGTTTCAGGTTATTACTCATTTTATTAGAAATATTTAAAAGAAAATTTTTGGCAGCTTCGTATTTTATTATGTGCCATTTTATAAATTAATCTATAATAGTGTCCCAGCTAACAATATAATTTGATTACAACGGATAATATCACTACAACAGGTTGCAAAAATATTTTCTGATCTCCTTGCAACATGTCTGCGAAGTTACAAGATAATTTTGCGAATACGTAGGCTTGTAACGTTACATTAACTGAGAACAGATAAAAAATTTCTAGAAGATATTAGAATGTGCATCCATCATCTGAATTTGTGGCTCTCAATTGAAATGAATAGGAAAATAAATTCTATGCCATTTGCACATATTTTAAGCGACGAAAAATTATTTTGCTGTTATTTGACCAGTGTGAAATGTTTTCATTTAGAGCACTTCCCAACGCTGCCATGACGTTGTAAGAAGGTTGGAGATGATCATTTATTTTGGGTTGGGGAGAACAGTAGATTGTAACAATGCCACATATCAACTAACATATATACAATATATCTGTAAGTACTGGGAGTGGTTCCTGGAAAGATGCTGATCGATTGGAACTTACATCTCATCAATGGAATACGCAGAGAATGAGAATGGTTGGCTAAATGAGTCTTCCTACATTTCATCTGTCAGAAACTGGAAAGCGACGACTGGGTAGCCTCTGTGCATATATGGCAGCAGTACATTTTCGGCCACATCTGTTTCTTGTAAATGTAGACAATAGCACCAGTAATCAGCTATTTACTTCTGCGGTACAGCATCTTTTCGATGGATCATATGTACCATTCCACTTGATATTCTGAGTTGTGTCCCAAGAAGCGCTCAAGACACGAGGCCTCACTGGGAGAGCACCCGTTCGCCGCGATAAGTGAAATTTCTGGGTTCGCTCTTTCCACTAGTTTGGTTTTCGAAGCAATGAATGTGATCAGCTAGTTTTTTTTCCATGCTGTACTGTTAAAGCTAAGTCAGATTAAAGATCAGCTGCCAAACATTGGTCATCTAGAATTTTGGAGGTGCACTCATATAACATTGTATCATCAACATAGATATTCAGAAATGATCGGAGTATACACTTAAGCAGATAATTTATGTAAAATAGAAAAGGGTTGAACCAGGAAGCGGGCTTGGGGGACAGTCGTTAGCGGTGATAGATTGGGAATCGGTGGGTTTCTTACAAAAGAGATTATTATAATATGAAAATCACGTATCATATGGATAAGCATATATACTGTAAAGTATATCAACATGAATTGCTTAATTCCAATTTGGCGAGGAAAATATTAACTTGAATGACACAATGACAGTCGACTGGACACTTAGAGTTTTTTGGGGTTTTTCTTTTCTGAAAACGATGTTATTTTGTTTTTAATAATTTTTGTCAAAGGAAATTCTTAAGCAAAAAGAGATAAAAATAAAGAAATGATACAATGATGGACATGTGCTAGGCAGTTATCATATCTGATCCGGACAAACATGGGCTCAAATATCACATCCGGGTCTTTGTTGTCGACCCCTTTCTCATAACCGTTGAAAAAGCAACATCAGAATTTTCTTTAAACGAGAATTGTCACGTTTGACTCTCTGTTTAAATTTGATGTCTTGTCGCGTACATTTTTACTGCCTTTGTTTTCTTCAGCTAACTCTCTTTACCACAAAACAATTTCTTTCTTTCTTTGTCATGCTCGGCATTTTTTCTGGATATAGGGTGGGGGGGGGTTATCTGTCACTCTGTTTTCTTTTAATACACTTGCGTGTGCTTTGCAGCATGCGACTTCCTAGACTGGAGGATTTGTTTCAGTCATGCCTCGCGGTGATTTTCAACTCTTTTGCCGTTGACAGATTTGAATGTCTTTCATTCGTTCTTTCTCTGTTTGGCTTCCAGAAATAAGATTTCCTTTTGTTTTTTCATGAAAAAAAAAAAAAAACAACAAAAAACAAAGCTGTCTATTTTTATTTTTATGTTTTGGCTTATAATTTAAGATCTCATTTCATGGTTTCTTTTTCGTGATTTCGTCTGGCTTGTATTACTAACACTACCAGATATTTTTTTTTTTTCATACAGATTTTATTATATCAAGTGCTACCCAAAATTTCAGAGAATCTGAACAGTGCGTCCAAATAAGATGTCATACGGACATTTTTCAATATAATTTCAAATCATCTTCCTTTGTAAGAGAGATTACACATTTCTAAGGAGACATTTATGGAAAAATGGTTAAAAAATAAATAAATTTTCATGTGCAATTCTCCGAAATTTAAGATATGACATTGAATATGTTTGCTGTTGTTTGTTTTTATATATAAGAATCTTCTGTAGAATACAAGGACCTATGTGAACTGTCAAGACAATTTTATTCTTTTAGGAAATATATTAAAATAATTCCGACACTTTTATTGAGAATAGACCGCTTGGAATATAAAATGAGTATATATACAAACAAATAATATATAGCACCAGATAAAGTTATGTCATTTCTACTTATAATGTGAATAATTTCTAAAAGAACTAGAAGTCCTACCAGGATTTATTATTGTGGCACACAATGTTAAGTGTATTGGAAGCGTAGACGATATTGCGTTGACGATAAGTAAGTAAACGTTAAGAACTTCTAGCCAAGGCAACCAGAGAAAGCAGGAAAGATGAACTAATACAAAAATTGTAATAAGACAAAAAATGTAGACTTTAGCAAGCGAAAAAGCCCAAAACTGGAGACGTCAGAATTAAACAAGTATTTGTTACATCATATGTATATATGTACATATGTATAGCTGGCCACTCGTATTCGAGGATACATTTTTACTAGGGCGGCTAGCCAATCCCTATAGCAAACGCTTCCTCAGACGCATTTGTGCTTATTCAACACCCACAGAGCTCACCTGCGACTATGCTGAGCAGACCTTAGTTACAGTTTCTGGGAAAAATCGTGTCATCTAGCTTGATCAACAATTTGAACAAGGCCAGCACGCTCAAGCCCTCGGCCACAATGACTATAGTACAGCTATCGACGGCACCGAAGGGTTCCGTCTACCCAATTTCACTCACAAGTCTTAGTATGGTGGTCAGGTACTTTCTAAAGATGCTGCATGCTGGGATCGATCCCTCCAGTCCGATAACATCAGGAAGTCTTCTTCTCGACAAATCGACTATGGTGGCATTCGAACTCGGGTCTCATTGTCAGAATGAGAACGTTCTAACCACGCGGACACGTGTTCATAATGTGAAAGTAGTTAAAGTGCATTAAACAAGCAAAGAAATTAAAACATCAGATGAGAAAATGTGATTCAGAAATTCGAAGAGAAACTGAAATATAAAAATCATGTGTTGCGACATATAAACAAAGTGTCAAGAGATAGGGACATTTCGTTAGAAACAAAAAAAATGTCTATATTTCTAAGTAGTATCAATTGTTCTATATGGTAATAGATACTGAATAAAATCTTTTCAGATGACGAGAAAACTTGAAGCAGCAGAAATGTTGCGCTATAGTGTAATGCTAACAATATTATGAACGGATATGTGAACAATGAGGAAGTTTTAAGTAAAATTAAAAGAATAGCGTCAGATATATTTGGAATAATAAAGAAAAAATTAAAATGTCTACGACACATAATAAGAAAAGACGGCTTGGATAATTTAACACTCATATGACCTATTGTTGGCATATGACAGGAAACATCAAGTAATATAACTAATGAGCTTTTAAAATGCATAGAACAGAGTGTGGAAGAGATAGTTAAATATCAAGCATTTATAAGAACACAAAAGGATATGAGATTTTAGAGAGCCATGTCAAGTTTATCTTCTCATTCTATGTATCTCTTGGTGATGTGATCAACAAGTACAGAGGTTTCATCAGGATCTTAATTTTTTTCTGAACTATTAATGCGGAAAATGCACTTTTTAAGTTATTGGGATGGTTTTTCTTACATGATATGTTATTCTAACCTGAAAACGTTTAAAGTTGGTTCTACTTGGCACTGGCATATCACTGTGAAATTGATATGTTCGCCTATTTTAAGAAAAAAAGAAATTATCTGTACTGAGAAAACATGACCTGATGGGGCAAAATGGTCTTGATTTTCAGATTCAGCATGAAAAAATAGCCCAGAAACATGTACCCATTGCCCAACAACATTTGGGTAAAATAATGTCAGCCGGTGTCATTTGCACGCAGATCATTGTCCGCATTGTGGTCATGAATTCGGTGACATAGTCAAATCCTTGGCCTGGACATGGGTACTTGAACTCGATAGAAACAGACGATCAATTACTGAACAGTACTAAATAAAATGACTGAATTATTTTGCTTGCATTTTTTAAGATGAAATATATATTGATTTTTTTTAAAATCGCTATCACACCATGCAAGGCAGTAAAGACACTAAAACACCGGGGTTTACAGGGTGTAGAAGAATTAGAAACAGAAACATTAATAAGGAGCGGGACGATGAATAAGTAATCAAAACCGTAGACGGCGATTGACATAAGGTTTTGCAGATTAAAGTTGGCTAGAAAGCATGGACCCGGAAGGGTGTTTCTCAGGCGAGAAGTGCAAATAAAGATACTGTTAGCATAGAACTTACGGTTACATCTAACCAGCTAAATTGTTGATTGATAAGATCTCAACGCCAGACTAGTACTGCGCTTAAATTCATGAAGTCTAGGTACCACAGCGATTATAAAAATAATTCATTGTTACGATTCAATATTGCGTTAACATTTTATTGAGAATAACAATGATTTATCTTTAGATACACGTGCTTGAAGAGAAAATGGTTCCATAACTTTTCGATGAGTATTTGCATGTAAGCGAATGTAACCAACTTGAATGTAATTCGAAATCGGCTCTTCGATTTCTTATTCTGAGCGCACATTTACGTACTAAATAATAATATATACTTATACTTGCTTCTAGCCGGCTTCTAATGCTCTGGATGGAGCGGTTTGCGGATAGTAGTCGCAGCTCGTGGAGGCACAGCCCTATGGGTAAAGAGAAAGTCGGATGAGTTCCACCACGGGATATGTGATCGAGCGGCGCTATATCAAGTCTAATTCGTTACTTCTTCGTCACAGAGGCCCGCTGGTACAGTTAGTATGGCGTTTGCCTCCTGTCGTAACTGTTCGTGTTTTAATACTCGGTAGTGGATGAGCACTGCTGATGAGTCCCAAATATAGGACGAAACGGCCGTCCAGTGCTTTCTGCATTCTGTTGAGGTTTCGTCTAGACTCGATGAATTACTTAATTATAAATAATAATTAGACATGATCAGTGGGAAAAGAACAAGTTGGCCCTGAAGGTTAAAGAAAGCGTCCAAATTTCTTGAAGGTTACCCAGATCAACAAGCATCTGATAAAAATTTGGACTAAAATTTCTGCTAAAACAACAAAGATGAGGATCATAGTCCGCATGTGAACAATCTAAATAATGGTAACTGCTGAACCAAGAAATTCAACATTATTTTCTTATATAGATATACATGTTTATGGGCTTCAAACAGTGGATAATAATCTCACAACTTCCGTTATTTCTATGGCTTTTTAACAATTAAAATTATCAGTAAAATCATTAACTCTATCATCTTTCATCTATTTCATCTTTCGAAATTATTATTCTTGGCTATTCTTCTTTAAAATCCTTTTTTTTTGTTCTCGTCTGCTCCAATTTTTTATTAAAAATAACTTCACAGGATATGCGATTTGTAAAGCAAAATCTTTTAAATGTTAAAACGCTAAACAGTGTTTGGACATTGTGTTTGCATTTTTTTGTTTCTTTTCTGTTCTTGGAAAGAATTTAACATTAAACATGGTGCGTGACTAATTTGTTCGCTTACTTTGTTCAAAATGAATTAAACATCCTGCACGAAGCGAAATTAATTTTATTTCAATGTTTTGGTCGATTTTTCAAAACACATATACACACTAATACATATAATATGTACATCTATATAGCGATCTGCACAGCTTGAGGTCTTCACATATTCACTTAACATGCATATATAGACCAATAACCACACACGCGTACACATACACACGTGCAGAAAAAGAAACCCATACACATAAATGTGTAAACGTCAACATGTAAAGCGTTTTAAACAATGGGATCTACTATTTTGTTTCTCTATGTTTCGATGCTATATTCCTTTAAGACGCAGCTGATCATAGCACTCTACAGATTTTTCCTCATTATTTTCTGTGACTTGATAAAAATTAGTTTATTTTTCGTTGTTTTACAGTTTTGAACTCAACGAAAACATTCTCATCGACTGGCTTTCATTCCTGGCCAGATATCCCAGTCTGTAGTGTTTCTTTGTTTTTCTTTAACCCGGATTTGCTATGAACAGGGAGAAGTGAAATATTGCCTTTCCCAAGGACAATAATATGTGGACGGTAGAGTAATGTATGAAAGCTTTGACTAGGGAATCAGGTTGCAACGTTCGAATTCCAGACAAGTACATAATATTTACTTATCTTGTTAGGATCAAAATATGGGCAAAATGTAAACACCCAAACTTTCGTGAAACCGCTATGAAATTGTAGAAATACATTTTCATAGTAAAATATATACCAGCAAAACTTTTTTGTAAAAAAATATTACCAGCAATATACATTTGAAGGAAAAAAAAATGTTCCCAGCAATACATTTTTATAAAAAAGAAAGATAGTACCAGCAATACATTTTTGTAAAAGTAAAATTACCAGCAATAGTTTTAAAGAAAAAATTGCCAGCAATACATTTTCATAGAAAAAGTTGCCAGTAATACATTTTTAAAGATAAATTACCAACAATATATTTTAAAGAAAAAATTACCAGCAATACATTTTTAAAGAGAAAAAGGTTGCCAGTAATACATTTTTAAAGAAAAACTTACCAGCAACATATTTTAAAGAAAACATTTCCAGCAATACATTTTTAAAATAAAATTGCCAGCAATAGATTTTTAAAAAGAAAATGTTGCGCGTAATACATTTTTAAAGAAAAATTACCAACAATATATATTTAAAGAAAAAAACTACCAGCAATGAATTTTTAAAGAAAGAGAAAAATTGCCAGCAATACATTTTTGAAGAAAACAAAATACCAGTAATATATTTTTGTAAAAGAAATTCACGCAAGAAGATTGAATTTCGACATTAAATGACTCATAAGGAGTTGATATGCCGTTAAACAGGCATTCACTTATGTGCTAATACACTTGGGAAATGTATGGATTCATCTCTTACACCCATCTATACGTAAATAGCAGGATAGATATGGCCATACAGCCTGGCTTGGCACCTAATCTAATAGAATGAAAGCCAGGCTGGTTTGGCCCCGTCAGCCTCTCTTATCTTTGAAAGCTCACTGTTGCTATGGCTGCAGTAGTTATGGTCCCCCATGACCCTAAGTCGTTAAACGATTAGGAATCGTGTAATCGAAAGAGCAACAATGGCAATGTCAACGAAATAGCATGGGCCATTTTCTGCGCCGTTAACCATTACGCTTTATGCTCAACCCATTTCACCATTTACTTGCACATAAAATGCGTCGTTTATTTGCATTTGCTAATTAAGTTGTGTAATTCGTTAAAAACAAAGAAAAAATGATGATCTACTGCGTAATATCTGTCCTCCTATTTGAAAGCTGGAGAATCTCTTCACAGTTGAAGAAGAGACTTATAGCAACAGAATTGTAGTTCTATAAAAGGATGCTGATAGTACCATGTGAGCCACGGCGAATTTTTAGAGAAAATGGAAGCTAAAAGGACACTCATACTTAACATCAAAATGAGACAGTTGAAATTTATATGACAGGTAATGAGGAAAAGAGGCTTGGAAAATTTGTTACACAAAGGACAAATTGAAGTTACGAGAGGCAATGCATAACTTACCTGGCGAACTTGAGTAAATGAATGACAAAACAAGGTTTAGGAGAGATAATGAAACGATAAAATTCATTAAGAGCTACAAAAGACAGGACATTGTAGAGAGTCATGATCGCCAACATCTTGAAAGGGAACTGCACATAGAAGAATAAAAATTTGTAACTGATCAATTTTCGCTAAAGTCTTCTCATTTAATTTCTCTGGTTCTCCTATTTACGGCACTTTTTCCACAAATCTTTCAGTCACACTAATTTAATTACTTCGAATCAGTATCTAAATTTATAATCCAAACTCATTTCCACTTCTCTTTGAAAATTGTTTTCTCTGCAAACCTTCATCAAGAGCTTTGAAATGGAATCACGGTTTGGTAAACAGTGATTAAAAAAAAGACATGAATTGCCATCTGGACAGTTGCTTTCACATTAAAAATAATGCACACGAAAAAGGGCAAGGATCTACATCACCCCGCTCTCTACCCAGTGGTCAGATATCTTGGCAAAAATGTTTCGTCACTGTAATGTCAATGAAGAGTAAATATTGTTCAATTAATCAAAATGCTATCACATAACTATACCTAACGGTTCAAACGATTTCCGTAATAAATTACTGATATAGCAACTGTTAATATTTTGAGAACAGAAAGTCGACATTCTTAATCGACATTCTTAGTCGACATTCTTGGTCGACAGGTAATTTTGTTGAATGAAATCCCCCCCCAGTAGCAAGCTGTAAATAGTATGCAGAAAAAATGAGTAAATGAATGGTGGAACAAGATTTAGGAGATATAACAAGAAGACAAAATTTATTAAGAGCGACAATGAGAAGGAAGTTGTGGAGAGCTATGATCATTACGCCCAGAGTGGGCATGGCCCCTAAAGAAGACTGTCTTTCTCACAAACGCTATGCTACAAGTATGTCGCTCTTTCTATGGCAAATGTACCTATTCTTTAGTGCTACGTCTTCCGCTAGAATCACCCTCATTTTTCTGTATTTCAAAGAGGAATCTCTCAAGCGATACTCGTATATATGATCCATCGCCGAAGATACAGGAAATATAGCCAGTTCTCTGTATTTTCCCAGTAAACACGTGAATCCTCGTTATATCCTCTACAAGACAAGAAAATGGGGTACTTCAGTTATATTTAGGAAGGAGTTGCACAGTCTTCAATTTCCAGTCTCGATAGTGTTCAAAAGCGTCTCCGATTTCTTTTGGGTGGTAAATTATTTTCCACCCTGCAACCCCTTTCTCGCAGACGAAATTTCGCAGGCTTCTCACAGATCTATCACTACTTCGATGAAAAGTGCTCAGACGAGCTATGTTCGACCAATTTTAGTCGTCACGGGCAGAACCCGTCGTTCTACGCACATTGTGGCGAATCACCCTCATTCTCTCCATCTTCCACTGGTGAGAAGTTCCACACGAACAACTTCTTCCGCGGCTTCGTGGAACCGACTTCCAATCATTAACCTGTTCAAGTTCAGAGTTAACTTCCCCAGGTATCTACATAAAACCTGCTTATTACTCTGTTTCCCTCTAGCTCGAGGTGATCATGGGCCAAGAATAGACGGAATCTCATTTAAAAACAAAAAGAAAAAAAAAGCACTTATAGAGTTCGTCTTCCCCCATACATTGATATTTAGGCGTAGATGTTTCCCTAAAAAACTTTAACCTTGATGTAAACCAATGATTAGTGTTTATCTACCTTCTTTATTCTCATAATCTACACCTTCACGTCCATTCATATTACACAGATGCTTAGCAAAAGCAATCACGACCCAAGTAGTTGGATTAGATTTAGTAAAGAAAAAGATGTTACGCATTCATGTTACTTTATGCTTCCTTCATTTTTTTTTTATTTGCCTTTCCTGCATATTATATATAGAGAGAAATTCGAAGAACTGACGACTGAATTCTTCAGTTTACGGTAAAATGTATATTTGGCCAGAAAATTAGCGCAGTGTTAAAGAAAATATTTTGATTATTTACTAATGAGTCCAAGAGGATGTGCGCATAACGTAGCGGGTATTGGATTGGAGTATCGAGTTCAAATTGCATTCACACAAATAGAATTGGAAACATCCAGCCAGAAGTTAGTATCAAGGCAGACCTTACTTCTTTAGCCTTGATTAGCAACCAGTCTAAGAGAAAGACAACACTGTGCATGAGGATAAAAACTCCACCTCATAAAAAATATTTAATACAAAAACAAGAGCAGCAATAACTAATATGGTGAGGTTCGGACGCTATGTACCACAGGAGAGACGGCAGAACGTACATACCTACTTACATACATAGATAAAAACATACATACAGCCGTACATAATGACGCTATGAATTTTGACGGAGAAAAGCTTTTATCAAAACGGTTTTAGAAACTTCATGCATGAATCTGATATGAATATTTATCACTGTTTACTAAGATCTCTTTGATAGTTCGAATGGTAAATTGCTGTCATTGTTAGTTCGTGTTTTTAGTCCTTAGAAAATGCTAAATCACATTATTGATGTTTTAAATCAAACTAGAATTTGAGATAGGCTTAATCAGTTTTGTCCAGACTTGACAAGCACTAGATTCACATTTATTTAAATAAGTCTCGTTTGCTCCTTTGACAAACTAACACGATTTCTAACAAGCTCACGTCGACTTAATTCGCAACAAATGTAGTAATTTCTTTTTGCTGCCTAGATAAAAATTAACCTTGTCACCTCCTGTCCATTGTTCCTTTTTTCAATTGGTCTCCGCTTCACCGCACTCTGAATATATATCTATCAGATGATTTTTTTTCCTTTTTGTAAATTAATGGACTCTAATCGTCACACACAGATTTTTTTATATTACCATATATTTTTTTAAAATAATTAACTTAAAAAAAAAAAAAAAATTGCTTTCTTTTGAGCGATTCCTAACTTCAGACCTTTCAGACGTTCATGCATCGTTTTCGTCAGTATTCCCTTGCTTTCATTTTTGCTTTCCTCTGTAGTTTGCTTCACTATCTGTTTTTTTGTTTTGTCGTTTTGGTATATGTTCTACTTATTTCTATCG
>CAHIKZ030000613.1:1892500-2055000 GCA_903632075.3 Acanthosepion pharaonis | reverse complement strand
TCCCCACTGTCTTTTTATTTTAATTACAACATTCCACAGGCTTTCCCACACCTAAACCAAAGATATATATATATATATATATATATATATATATATATATATATATATATATATATATATATATATATATATATATATTATGCGTGGTACTTATTGGAAAGTGCTTAGTATCAGTATTAGAGTTATCATACTTAGCTGTATTGATGTGAGTTTGTGATCCTGGTTTTCACGCCAATGTGATTGTCAGACAAACTCTGCTAAAAAGTTGAGGAAAAGTTGAGAAATATATATATATATATATATATATATATATATATAACCATATTGATTTCTCAACTTTTCCTCAATTCCTGTTTTATTTTCTCTCCTATTCTCATCTTAGCTCTTCTTTATCTGTTTTACTTCTTCATGTCCTTTTTGTACAGAGTAAGCTAAACTGAAAAAAGCACAAGACGAGTAAAATCACAGATAAGAAGATAGTGTTCCGCCAAAAGTGCTAGATGCATGGGTTTATTTTTCCTTGCAATCAAACAGCGGACATTGGCCCCAGTAGCAAACGGACAAGCTCTCACGTGCAGCCAAATAGCGAATCCATTACCTTCTTTAAATTATACTTTCCCCACTCTCTATTCTTTATCACTCTATCGTTTTATCACTTCAAGTTCATTGTGTTTCTATTTTATTACGCCTACCCTCTACACTGACTTGTTTCTTTCTATTCCATTCTTTGTTTCCTGTTCCACTTTCTTTTTCACACAAACGAAAATGTCATTTTTTTTTTAACCTGCAGAATGTTTCAGTATCTCCCATTGCGTGTTACGCAAAAGCACTTCGAATACGGAGCGATCTTGCAAAGTGCTAACTCAATTTTCATTGTATTCCAACAAACATTTCCAGGCATATACGTGCACGCTTTTCAAAAGTTCTGCTGTGTTACGTAATGAATTAACGCACGTCTCCACATTTTCACCAACGCATGTTGTTATCTTTTCTTTTTAAGCAAACTAGAAATCTTCAAGAGCAAACAATACAGATCTGATATTAAATTCAATTTTAACGATTCGAGGAACATTTTAAGATCAAATCTTTCAAAACTTTGGACACATTTAGGTTCGCGTTCAGGAGAGTGAAAAACAAAAATGAAAAGTAATGCTCGGGTCACTGCTTAAATTGCGTTGCTACACGCGGTTTCTGTATCTTGAGGGTAAGTGACATCATCTACATGGCATTAAACTTGTGATATATATATTTTTTAATTCTAAATTCTGTTCTTCTAAGAGTTAGGCTGAAGATATTGTGTCAACTTGCCCTCTGCAAACTTTTAAGGAATTTATTTTCCAAATGGAGCCTACCAAATGGAGAATTTTAAGGGAAAAATTTAAAAGCTCTTTCTCATGAAAGATTTATTTAAAATGTAAGATCTTTGATTTTCTTAATATGATTTGTATGCTTGCTAGGCTACATCACTTATGTAGCTTTACAGAAACGATGGCCGTAGATCAAGTGATTTCGTTCGTGATAAAAACGGTTTTATTCGAAATAAACTGTCAGATTTTATTATGCGGTTTTTTCAATAAAATTAATATTCATCATTTGCTGTTCAAAGAATGTTAAGTTACTTATATTTTCTGGGAAAAGTTGTAGTTTATAATATATAACCTTATTAAAGATATCGATAACTAGTTTCGAACGTGTCAGATTTTATTATGCAAGTAAATCTTACGTAAATTTATTTTAGAAATTCAACATAGACCACAAAATCAAATATTTGATTAATTAAATATAGCATATACTTGAATAATTATTAATATTTAATTTACATTACATTAACTGATGTTTTATAACGTTCATCAATTTTTTCATTTATTTATTTGGATTTTTATTGCTCCCCGACCTACCTAAAAATTCTCTATGTTTCAATGCTGATTCCTTTTTTTCATATTTTTGTCTTTTAATGAAAATTATCTACGACAATTTATTCGCTGTGCGTCATATCGGCTGTCTTTAGGTCTATATCCCAAAGTAACACCGTTTCTAGTTTTCACTGAAGGTCAAAAGCCATCACCTCATCAGACGAAATGTTCTTGTTATAATAAATGGCACAAGGTCTGCGTTGGTCAAAATTTATTCTCTTGCAAGGAAATATTGCAGACCACTTGTCAGGGACAGAGAGGTTACTTTGTGTGAGAAAACCTCCCTACTCCTGCCTTTTTTAGGATATTTCTTCGCAACTAAGCCAAAAGCCTGACAAAATAATTTGGGAATGATGACATTTTCATCCAAGAAATCTCACCTTCTAGCTAGTTGGTGATTAGTCATTTTATGAACCAATGAAAAGATACCGTTACGAGCTGCGTATATATATATATATATATATATATATATATATATATATATATATATATATATATATATATATATATATATAAGATTCTTTCAATTCCGTTAGTTTGTCCATTCGTCACATCCAAGCTAAATTAGCCATACATTGACCGAACAAAATCAAACTTTGAGGAGATTTACAAACAGTTAAGGGAATACAATGAAAATACAATTAGTTTTTCTGAAAATATTTTCATTAAATTTTGGGGGAAAATTAAAAATTTTATTATTTAACATACGAAATATTTCCGCCATTTTAAAACAAGATAATGATTAAAATAAAATAAAAAAATACTTATTTAATAAGAATTCAGGTTTTTGTTTTTTTTTTTTTGCATATCTTTTCTTTAAGTTTTATATACAAGAATCAAGTTGGAATCTGGCTCCCGAATGATATATTTACGCATGGCCAGTCGTATGTTGTATGCAGAGTAAGACATCCTAAGAATTTATTCTTCGCTGTTAAAAAGGAAATAAATAAATTTTCTATAAAAAATATTGTTTACTATAAAGTCTTAAACAATTAAATTAAATTAAATTAAAGAAATTATTAAACCGTGAAGTTGTTTTTGTCAAAATATTTTCAAAACAAATCAGCTTGTTTAAATTTCATCGATTGTTTATTTTCAAAATTGAACTAAGCGTTGAGTTTGTAAATCTCGAGAAAAATATAAACGATAAAGTCAACAATACTAAATATTGTGAGGATTTCAACAGGCTAACTAAAAAAATATCTTACATATATATATATATATATAGATAGATAGATAGATAGATAGATAGATAGATAGATAGATAGATAGATATCTTAATTAAGAAATTCCATATATTTTAAACACTCTGTGTGGTTATCGGTTAGGAGATGATATTGTCCTTAATGCTTAATCTTAAATAACTCTCCTTTATTCTACACGCGAAATGATGCAATAGTAATCTAAGAAAAATTGAGAAACCAGTGACATGCATAAAAATAACTTTAGTTTTAAGCTTATTTATTTTATCAATCAAAATACTCATTGTCCCCAAAATTACTCTCTACATTTCTCTTGAAACAATTGTCAACTTTCACATAAACTGTAACTTTAAATAATACAAGCATATAACCTTACTCCATCACCGTTGTTTTATAAATCGTGTTGATTGACAGTTTCCTTGAAGGACTCAAAGACATAGTGTCCACCCTTAACTAATTCTGCATTCTCACTAAAATGCGCTGAAGATAAAACAGTTTTCATGTAAAACTTTTCTCAACTTACTAGCTTTTTGTGTCCAAAATTTACTTCAATTTTCTAGTTTCGTTGCATTTATATCTTTAGTCAATCTAGTTAATATTCGAAATGTTTTTTTTATTTATATGCATAACAACCATTTTAAATATTTTTTGCTCCTCAATCCACTTTCCTTAATTAACATCCTCTAATATTTTCTTGAATAAATGTTCTGTGACATTCTGAAAAATCTATTGTCTAAACTATTATTCTAACGTCTCTGGATCTTTTCATTTTTCTGTGATGCGTTTTCACTTTTTCGTAAGTTCCAATGTAGTAGACCTATCATTCAATTACTGTAACATATATTATTTCTTTTTAATAAAAAAAAACATTCTTACAACCTTTAGAAATCCCTATAAATTTTAATGTGAAAATGATATAATGGAATATGCATACGCGTGTGTTCCCCCTCACTGGAATATGATTGGCTGGTGTCCGTCATAAATACCGACGGACGTGTAGGCACGACAGTGTCAAAAGCCTTAGTCTGAGAGCTAAGTCTATAACGACGCCCATTGGACTACGTCATTGATCTATACTTCTTACCTGCGACTACGACGCGTACCAGTCGATTACTGCTATCGTATTCTACTTGGTTATAGTAACCAAAACCCCTTAGCTACTTCCTTCAAATATATCCTTTTCCGGGACATATCAGAAAATAAATACTTAAAATATTATAGATATATATTGTTGAACAATATATGGTGAACAATCCTCGAATTGCAAAATGAAATCGCATTATTCATTTACAATTCCTTATAAATGTTTATAATAACAACAGATAATTAAAAATTCACTTGGTATCTTTATTACATAAATATTACCATAGCGTGAAAATGGTAATAATAATGGTGGCATTTTTGTGATTCTGTAGCGGAAGTCAGCACATGTTGAGGGAGGGTGACCCACGCTGAAAATTACAGGTTTCATTCGCCCAATGCGATTGTAACCATTGATCTGAGAAAACGGTTGCCCCAACTTATGTTTAATGATTATGTTTCTTGCATAGATAAATAGGGCATATTGCTATTCTTTACACTATCATTTATGTGACAGAAATTTTGCTCATGTTATAAACAAATGCAGCATCCCAAGAGAATGAAAACCACTCGCTGTTTATGTTGTTATTCTAAACGTGTATAAAAAAAAAGGCCTTCAAATATGTCACAAATATGGAATTATATATATATATATATATATATATATATATATATATATATATATATTTGTGTGTGTGTGTGTGTGTGTGTGTGTGTGTGTGTGTGTGTGTGTGTGTGTGTTGTTTGGGTGTGTTTGGGAGCAGATTCCTCACACTAAAACAAGAACAAAAATTCATAAAATCATGTTCACAAATCGTTCGTTTTGACTTATTAAGTTTATGGTAGATAACGCTGTGTTGTCATATAGACAAGGTTACATTTGTCATTCGTGTACAGTTGCGACTAGCCTGTCGTCCATGTTTACCGCGTGTATTAATGAGTTAACTGAGAATTGCTCTGTTCAACAATGACAGGATATTCATATCGTGAGTAGGCAGTTACGATTTTTACGTACGGCCACGCGAATGGCAATGGGCGTAATGCAGCACAACTGTATCTGATTGCGTTTCCAGGCCGAAGGCAGCCAAATCATTAGAACCTTTGCTGCTGTTTATCGTCGCATTGTTGAGACAGGAAGCATAGCACCATAAACTATGGAACGTTTCTACATGTCAACGCAGCGCCATCGACCGTAGATTTTCTTTAAATTTAATAACTCAAAAATGAATGATTCGCGGAAATGTTTATATGGACTTTTGTTTTGGTTTTGTTATGAGGAATCGGCCCCCAAAGTTTGTAAAAGTATTTTTGATACACAATATATACAAGTGTTTGTATGAGGAGAGGGTGGAAAATACCAATGGGCGGGGTCAGATGAAAACATCAAGAGTGTGTGCGGTTGTAATTCTTTGGGTCATAAACCAGTCTCCCATGTCCAACGTCAGAAAAGGTCTGGGGTGTAAATGAAAAGGCATAAAATGTTCGTATCCATCACTCGCAACGCACACTTACTTTCTTCACCCGCAAAGAGACGGTATTCACTCGACGAAAAACACTGGCAAGATGCTACACACTTTTCAACGTGCAGAACCTGAGCACGTGCAACCGGGCTAAATCCAAAAATAGCCGATCCCCATCAAGTGTCGGTTGCACTGGCATCGGTATTATTACCAATTCTACCTCTGTTAGTGCAACGACGGTGTTACAGTCGCTGGCATTTCTTTCCGAGAGCGCACGCATCTCAATATTCTTTGGTTGCCAAAAGTACGGTTCTTTTATTGGGTTAAGAAAGCTTGTAATTTGTCGAGACTGGAAGGGAAGCGAAAATAGCATATTTCGAGGCCTATTCCAGTCGACTCTATTTCTTTATTTTGATACTTAATTTCTTTTTCGACAGCAATCTCATTGAAGACGAATTCTTTTTCAAGGTAAGACTTTGTTTTCTCCTTCATGGTCTCAATGTATCACGCTAATAACGGGTGTATCACTGAAAAATTGGAAAAAATTATTAGAGTCGCGTTATAGCGGTTTTGTCGGACTTAGATTGAACTGAAAATGTCAGCAATGACCTACGTTTAGGGAAAATGGAAACCTACTTAGAATCAGAAAGAGACAATTGAAATTTCTACTGAAAATAATGAAGAATGAGAGCTTAGAAAATTTGACACACACAGGACATATTGAAAGCAAAATTGACAGAGAAAGTCATTATCACGTTGAAACCCTGGTTCTCGTATGATCAGTGAAGTTAAGCAACGTCCAGCGAGGTCAGTACCTAAATGTGTGATCATTTGAGAATAGCAGGAGCTGTAATGGATAACGACTGGGAACTGGAAATCGAATATTTCAGTCGTGTTATGTTTACTCATGCCTTTCCCAATGGGATTTTTGCGAACGTGGATGTAGGGGGCTAAGCTAGTTTGAACTCGGGTCGCCAAATTCGGATTGATATCCGTTACCCGCCCAAGTACCTAACACCGCTCGTTATCTTTATCTTTAAAGGGGTCAGATTAAACTAAAGATTGCTCCCCAATCCTCACTTTACGACTTTAAAAGCTACCGAATCCTCACTTTGCAACCTTAAAATTTTTCAAAAACATTTACGCTACCTTGTGGGTGAGGAAATATTTTCCACCTTATGGTTACTTACTAATCAACGAAACGTTAACAGTTTCTCTACTCTATCCTAGTCGGGTTTGTTATAGTAACTTAAGCGTAAGGGAGTGTATGAATTAATCTCCCCCTACCTATGGGTTATGTAGTTGTAGTTTTATCAAAAAAATGTTAAGAACAAAAAACTAAAAACAAAAAAAAAATCTGTTAACGCACCATTCACACAAAATAAATGAATTGTTCTTAAAATCTTCTTAGAGTATGCTTGATTTAAATAAATCACAAATGGTTGATAAACCGTAAAAAAGAAATGACTCAATCAATCAATTAATCACAGGTCTATCGCTATTTTCATGGCTAAAGTTCAGACGAGATAGATTACTTATTGCCACTACTTCAGATCTTTACGGCTAGAACCAACAATGCCACGTATACAGGGTTTACTCATTATCATTTTCTTTGATAAGAAAGAGTTTCCACTCAAACAGATTCTTCCCTGGAAAATTTACTCCGTGGAAGTAACTCCCGATATAATCTTTCTCGCTCACTACAACTTTAAGATCTTCAAATATAAAATCAACCTTTGACTATCCTACATATCCCCATAATTTGCACTTCTTACATCATCCATTTATGCCCTTCCAACAATCTCATTCCGTAACCCTCTACCTTGAATGACTAAAGAGACTTGTATTGGTTAAACCATGGCAATAAATTATACCGATCGTGGTCGGTATTCAAGCCAAAATGAAAGCTGATATTTTGAATCTTGTTTTTCAAAACTAAGAAACACTTACAATTTCTACCGGTAAAGACACACTATTTTCCTATCTAGAATATTGTACTATTTGCCTTTGCGTCAGAAAATAACTCACATTATAAAATATAAAGAAGATAGCAATTGTCATAGACGACCTGTCGAAAACGCATTATTTACACCCCGATTGGCTGATAAAGAAAATTTATCTATACTACCTATTAGATATATTCTAGCAAAGTTAAAGCAGAAATGACAGTAAGTCTTGTTGAAATATTAACACTCTTGAAACAGAGCCAAATGTCCATATCTTACTGGGTGGTCACATTATCTAGTAGATATATTGTTACTTCGTCGATGCTATATGAGATCGTAGTGTTGTCGTACTGAAGATTTACATAGCTATCTGCTGCAAGTAGAGACCATTATTGGTTACACGTTGCTAGTTACAAGAAATAATCTACACACTTCTCTCTATCAATCAATATCAAATATGGAGAATCATTTATCAAGATATATGACATTACGCGAGCATGGAGATGTGGATTCATGCTTTTAATCAGTCAAGAGTTACACCTGGTTCGTCGATACTGTTTTGCACATTAAACCTGACAGATCAACTAGCAAAAATTCAAAAGCAATCAGTAATTCTTATCTAAAGAAAAAGAAATTCCAAACTAGCCTTGGACTGTCGGAAGCGATGATTATAAATGATGCATATGTATTTCGCATTAGAACGGTTTTCAATTAAATAGGCTTGCAGCTTACTGCTGCTATAGTGAATTCGATCCTCACTAAGTGCACCCGCACTTGCTTTCTGGAATAAATATCTTATACTGGCCGATTTCATCATAGATGAAGGAGAGACAAAATGCAGCAGAAAGGGTTGTTCTGCGGGAGGACAATTAGTAAACTATGGTTGCGGTAAAGAAAGAAAATTAAAGGAAAATGCAAAAAAAAGGATGTTTATACTTTTTTTATAATTATTTCACTCGAAGCAAGGAAATAAAGTTACTAAGACGCAAGGGGATTACTGAAAGTGATATAACATGTGAAAAGGAAACATTTTTATTAAAGAATAAAGAACATTAAATGGACAGGAATTAAGAAGAAAGATAACGATTGATTTGCATTTAACATTTTTAAAGATCAAAGTTGACTGGAAAGCAAGTTGCTGGAAAAATGTTCTACAAGCAGGAAGTATCAGAAAGAGGCTGATGAAATTTCTGAGAAGGAAAAAAGTGTTTGGAGTATTTGATACTCACATGACAAATTGAAGACAAGATAGAAACAATGTTTTACCGAACTTACGAGGTTAAAAAAATGGATTGCACAACATGGATTAAGAGTGATAGAAAGGAGAAAAATCTTGCTTTCTGCTGTAAAAATAGTATGTTGTGGAGAGCCATGATCAACCACATCCTGACGGAATATGGAATATAAAATAATAATAAAATTTGTTTATAAATGGTTTGACGTGAAATTTTATTTGGCAAAGACATCTTGCACAATAGTCTTAAGTTGGTCACTTCATAAATGACAGGCAATTATCTTTCGGATTTTTTTAAGTTTTAATAAACATCAACTGGTTCATTACCATGAAGACGCAAATGACAAATTCTTCTTGCACACGTTTTTTTGAGTGATTGCAGTTCGCAAATGCTGTCCCATATTAGTGTCTATGTGTCAGAATAAAATAACAATAGACAATATGAATAAAATGAATGTTTTACGCACTACTTATTTCTTTCTATTCATTTGGACTTAGCAAAAGAAAGCAAATTCAGTAACAAAAAACAACGGTTATTACTGCACGATATCAATGCTCCAAAATAGCTTATGTATTAAGAGGAAGATAAAAAATAATAATAAAATGCTTGCTAAAAAATATCTCAAGTGGATATCAAGTATCGAAATACGTGCCGCGATTCATAATTTTCCGAGTTGTAGAACTTTTATATGGCTAAACACTTATCTTGTCCAAAGCTAGACGTGGTTAACATAATTTGCATTCTATTCTAACTGCCCGAAAGTGACAAGAAACAAAGATTACAGCTACACACCGGGACAGTAAATATGACAGAAATACAAACAAGATATGAAGATTAAGCTCTATTTGCTCAAGGTTGATATTTTAACAAGAACTACAGTCATATCTGTTTTAACTTTGCTAGAGAATATTTAAAGCACAGTTTAGATAAGTTTTCCTTGCTTGCTAATCTAAGTGTAAATAATACGTTTCCGACAGATCGCCGGTGGCAATTACTATGTTCTTTATACTTAATGATCTTATTTTTTCCGACCCAATAGCGAGTAATACATTATTTCCGACAGGAAAAGTGTGTTGTTTTAATTTTATAAGTCGTAAGTATTTCTTTGTTTTGAAAATCAGTATTCAAAATATTAACTTATCTACCGACCACAGACAATGGCAATAATATCAACCGCGATAATATGATAATTTCTAAGCATAGCTTAGATGTGGCAAAAGGACGAATGTAAAGGAATATAGATAACATATCAATACAAACAAGTGTTCATTGTCAGTCAAACTGAGTGTTTAAATAAGCATTTCCCACAGATTGTAAGTGATAGCTGAAACCTTTTTTACTATATACTATACTAAAATATTTTCGACAAGGACCAATTAGTGAAAAATGTTACATAGAAATAATTCGTTGTTCCACTGCACGAAGCTGTCTTCCCTACCTTAAAAAAAGCATACAAAATTATGACATTTCATTTTTGATCAAGTAGCGACCACTGGCTCCATATCTACGGAAATACTACCATGGCCATATTAATGCTAATAGTAGGCGTTTCCTTACAAGGAAATATTTGGCATTCATTGACCGAACAGCCAGTACTGCTTTCGGCTGAAATTTATATAATCTTTCCCTTAAAACATTTTTTCAGTAAAATATGTTTTTCAAGTTCGGTAGCTGTTATCACAGTATCCAGTGTCGATAGAGGTTTTCTTTCCTAAACTTTTATTTGAATAAGTGCGGAATGTCAATTACACAATCTCGTAAGGTATCTCGCTGTCTTCCTCTCTCTACCTTACACTCAGTAAACCCCGTGAGGATTATTTTTCCAAGCCCACTTTCCACAATATGTATACAAGGAATTCCAGTTTTCTTTTTTTGTATCTGAGTATAAGTACTTTTTTTTCTGTTACCATTTTCTTTAAAACGTTCCTTTTCCTTACTAGGATCCGCCATGGAATTTTAAGTATCCGTCAGTTGAACCCCATTTCTGTTGCCTGTACTTATTTTCTTCATCGGTGGGGAGTCTGTCAAATATTCAATGCACTATAAAAGAATGGATATCATATAGTAACCCAGACATTTTTTTTCATTGTTTTTAACGATCTTCTCTATTTCTACGCACCTTGCTTAATTTTTGGAATAATTTTTTGCTAGTGCAGTGTGTGCCATAAACAAGCTGTTACATTTTCGATCATCTGTTAAAACGCTTCCCAGATATTTAAACTTCTGCATCTGTTGGGGTTTATATTTGCAATTCGTTTTTTCGCATAGAGGACTTTTTTTCTTACTGAGAACCATACCTTCTATCTTTTTGCAGATGATGGTGTGTATTTTTTTTCGGTTTCTTCTACCACTTTGTCTAGGAAATTCTGTAGTTTCCTTTCCATGTCGTCAATCAACACAGTGCCATCTGCGTCTCATAAAATGTTAAGATCACGTTGTCTCTGTCTTTGGGCAGAGTGCACAGAGGGTCGACTCCGTCAAAGGACAGAGTTGTAACTGAGGAAAATTATACTGAGACGTGCCCAGCCCTGGGGAACAGATGCCCAAGGACGCGCCCTCTCATTGCACCAGAGAGAGGGATCGGTGTTCGCACCAAGGCCAGCGCAACTGACGCTTGCGGGGGTTGCGGGTATTTTTTGTTCCTGGCTCGGATACCCACCTTAAAAAAGGCCAAACTCGTCTTAGTGGGCAGACAGAGTAAAAATACCTACTGTTAAGATCACGTGCAGCGATTATAATTCTTGCTATTTTTTAATAGCTACACAATTCATTTCTATCCGTATGCAATCAGTTTGCTATCAATACCTACGAATTTATAGATTTTCTTACGTCATAATATTCCCTTAGTCATACTTTCATAAACTTTCGCAGTTTAATATTATCGCCATGATTTCAAAATAAGTAAATCTTCAAATTCTTTAAGACAAGTGACTGTTATTTTCTTAAATGATCGGCTTCCATAATAACGCCATCCCGAATCGTTAACAATCTACAGTTTGATTTTGGTTGATTGCACAGTTTTCCCTGTGAAAATAGAAAGAAAAGGACGAATATAAACAAAAATATAGCAAGTTCTGACTGACTTCTAAAAACCACCGAATGCAACATATAGCTGAGCATTATTTACACGCGTACTAATGCTCTCGTTATCATTGTTATTACAACGTTTATTACAACGTTTCGGCTATTATAACTGCCGACCTTCATCAGGTGATTGTCGATTCGGGTAATCTTCATGGGATTTTGAACTGCACCCGTTATTTAATCTACAGGACTCAGATTGTCCTTGTCCCACTTCTAATGTCTACGGCTATAAGGTGCAGTTCTTATTTTTAGTACGGTTCAGTTATTGCCCTCCTCGTATCCAGTGAGTCCAAAAACACACTGCCAGACCCAGAAATTGTACTCACAATGACTATGTTACCAAATTTACAATATTATGTTTTGTTTCGAGATTAAAGAATATGCGAGAATTAAATTTAGCAAACAGAAAAAAAAATGAATTTATACATCGAGATCTATGGGAATTCATTGTTTACGGGGATAATCTATATAACGGAAATCCCAGAAAAAATCGACTGTATTTTTCATAGCTTTATATATAGTTTTCATTATGAATTTGATTTCTACAGATTCATTTTAAATTTGGCGTAAATAGCAATTCAGTGGTTTTTGACATTCAATTTCAATGAATATTGCTTTAATTCACACAAATGGGTTCAAACACAATTGAAAAATGAAAAGGAAAAAAACTGAACTGCACTCCAAAAAATCACCTAAAATGTAACGACTTCGAATTTAGCTAACCTGATAGAAAATAATGTTGTTACACGGCAGAGAATCAGAATAATTGATTTAGGATTATCAGGAACGACTGAAGGCATTGACAAATGAGTAGAAATTGAGGAAAAAACACAGAACGATGGGATAAGAGGGTAAGATGGCCTAAAAGAAAATCAGAAAGCGACAGAGTGGCTGTTACCAAGGTATAGCTAGGAAATGTAGAATTGAGCGAATCAGAAGAATTGCATTAGAGATGAGAAAGAAAAACGACACACTTGCGTATTGTAAGTGTTGCAGGGATGAAAACTGATTTTTCCTGCTGTTCTTATTTAAGATTCTTCTTTCAATTCATACACAGTTATATCTTAGTCTAAGAGAAACCATAATAATACGATTTCCACGAAGTTCCTCGAGGCTAACTGACCTTAAAAAGGCACCGAATTAACTATTTAGAGAATTTGGCTTATTCTGTAAGAAAAATGAAGCAGTGGGTAAATGCAGTAGTGAAAATCATATTCACTGCTCCAGAAATGCCTCACGTAGCTGCTAGATAACACTTCGGTATATATATATATATATATATATATATATATATATATATATATATATATATATATATATATATATAAGAATAGGATTGGTGTATACAGAATAAATTCCAATAACCAACAAATACTATTCTTAAAAGAGTTTTCAATAATTTCAGAATAGAACAAATATAATAATTTATTCGAAAATTATGACATACATATGTTATAAAATCACTACAAAAATGGCCATTTTGTTTCAATACTTCTGGTTTCTTATCAAGTAATGGTGTTCAATGTAAAATAAAGGGTTTTAAAAGGTTCAAATCAATCACACACTCCTCGCTAGGGGAAACGTTGTGACCAATCAAAATATACATATATATAGTATTTTGATTGGTCCATAGATATATAAATACACATGTATATACAGTGATACCTCGGCTTAAGTCGTTTAGAGTTAAATCATTTTCGAAGATACATCGGTCTTTTAGAAAATGCATTAATAAAATCGGCATTGTTTTTACAATGATTTTCTGAGAGTCTCTTAGATACGGTACAAGGCCGAATGCACGGGGCATTCAGTGAGGATCGAACTAACGATTCTGCCGCAAATGAGCTAGCGAGACAAGGTTGGTAACGATTATACCACGTTGAAGTAAGTTAGCATTGTTTATATATGATTGGTAAAGAAAGTTACGTGTATTGAGGAACCTGCCCATTCTTACAGAATGGGCAGGTTCCTCAATACACACCAACCAAAACTATTTTTATGATTAATCTTTTCCTGCTACAGATTGTTTTTTATCTAAGTCTCCCCAAGGTGTTACGAAGACTTTTGAACACGTTATTTTATTTTACTATGAACAACTTAAATATATTACTGCTTTTTACATGTGGAAGTATTGTCACATTCATAACAGCCAAAGCTCGTCAGAAATTATTTTCACCACTATTTCATCCACCGAAAACATTTATACCGATTAATGTTAACCTACCCTTAACATACAGGGTACAATGGATAAATTGTTACCTTATTTCATTTCGCGCAGGTGCGTTATTTATTTCTGATTTTTTTTCGACTGCAATGTATATTAGGGCAAGTTGGGCGCCGTCTGTGACAAAAAGCGCAACATGACGTAATTCACTCCACCAGAAATTTGGAAGTAACATTCCGTACTGTTTGGCATTTGCGCCGGAAACTCCGATACAAATATTTCAGAGTGTTTGGGTGACAATCTGAGGACAGGGTAGAGGATTAGGAAAGAGTTGGATGAGCCTAATGCTGAATACGAAGATACACTCTTGATTACTATGTTTAGCACGCATCTGAGCGAGAGAACAACAAAACTGCTTGTAAGATGAACTGAAGACAAGGATTATGGCTGCATTAATCAACTTAAAAAAGGAGTCCATACAGAAGAGTTTCAGGTGATTTCGAAGTCGTCTGGAGACCGTCAGTGAAGACAATGACAATTTTATTGAATAAATTTACTCTTTAATATTTCAACTTATTTTTGTGCAATGTTGGTAAATATATATGTAAAATGAGATGTCAGTGTTATTTTCATTTTTGCATATTTTAGACGGCAATTTATACATCGCACACTTTATATCCTGTAAATCACTGATCACTGCATGGAACTATTTGTGACCTTTATATATCACCCCAGATATAGAAAAGTCGTCCATACTTTTCTTAATATTACTAATAAAATACATTTTATTCGTTTGACCAACTACTTTCGCTACTTAAGCCAACTGGCCGGAATAATGATTACTTGCTTTCTAACAAATTAGTGACCCGGATACTGAAAAACTTGTTTATATCTGCAATACGTTTTGAACTTCAAAACTATTAGTTTCATTGGCGTAAAACAGCATTCACAAAGTCAGGACCAAAAGACGGAGAACGAGTGTGGCGTATGATTTAAAAACGGCCTCTAAATCGATACGCCGAACCGTCCAAGTGCTCCGAATAGGAACAATGAGCTGGACAGTCAAAGATTCTGCAGCTTTGGACACACCAAAAACAACTGATGCATTATCAAAAGGTTACATTTCGATGTTTATGAGAGATGTGGATTGTTGTTTACATGAGAAATTTCGATCAGAACAAGAAAAATATTATCTGCAACTCTAAATGAAGATTGATACAGTCATCGAGAAAATTTTACAAATCGGTCCATTGTACAATTCCAGATGATTAAGGAAAAATTGCGCCACTGCTTCTACCAATCTCAACGTAGTCAACCTTCAGTGACTCTCTTTTAGGCTCCTTGAAATATTTTCTGAAATATCATCTGCTCTCTAATGATAACGGCCTCTCGCTTTGCTTCCAATTGCCAAGGAGGTAAGACATAATAAGACCAATGACAAATATATTTAAATGTCTCTATGAAAAGCAAAATATACGTATGAAGAAAATAGTTGAAAGATTTTCTACTAAATATACATTAGAATATTACAGATATCACACACTCGAAATATTTTACTTGATGGTTTTTGCTTCGGAATTTTTTTAATATCTTCAAATGTATTTAAAACGAGTGTATACAGTTCTTTTGTATTTTTTAGGAGAGTGCATATATTCTCTCTGTTCACCAGAGTTAATATAATGCATAAGAAAAAAAAGGCATATTTTTCTCTGAATTTTTTTCATCGGTTTCTGTACATATGTTTTTATTTAGAACTAAGAAAATTAAGAAAACACACACACACACACATATATATATATATATATATATATATATATATATATGACAAAGTGGAAAATGTTTACTTCTGACACATTTAATCCTTCAGTACTTCATCGAACTAAATTTCTTTTGTTGGTAATGAATACACGTGCTCATGACGAAGAGGCGCTAGGAATTTTAGAATTTTTTCTTTATCTCGCCGAATTCATTTAGAACCGTTTTATTATCTTTCCATTACTTTTCTAACTATCACTACGACGTAAATGTTTACAGAGTACCGTAATCACAAGGTCATCTGCAGTAAATTTTCACCCTGTCTCTTACAAAATTTCCACTATTTCTGGGAGCTTTTCTATTATCACAGTATCGAATACCTACTTTCAAAGGTGATCGAAAGAAAGAGAAAAAGACTAAATGAAAAAAAAATCTAAACTTCCTAGCACCTCTTTGTCTTGCGCACATATAACTATACCTATGTAACAAATTGAGCCCGATGAAGCCCCGGAGGAGGAAACGCATTACACGTAAACTTTTTTTCCAATTTCTCATAGAATTTCCCTAAACATACACATACACACACACACACACATATATATATATATATATATATATATATATATATATATATATATATATATATATATGTGTGTGTGTGTGTGTGTGTATGTGTATTTTAGGCAGCAAATTGTCTTTTAGGCATGTTTGGTAAAATAAATTGCAAACATCATGTTTTCTTATTTTTAGCATAATCCATTCATATTCACGGATATTTTTCTTCGTATAACAAACAAATGATGCAAGAAATGCACTGTAACTGTAAAATCACTTTTATTTCCCAAGTACTTTCCATCTCTTTCTGAGATCATCATCGGGTGTGCAACTAGTAAGACAAGAACTGTGTATCTATCCATTAATGATATTTTTTTTCTTTTTGCGTTTAAATACAAGGACTGACAGTTTTGCTTTAGTACGTGATAAATAATCCCCTAAGTATTGCTTCTTTTATTGTTTGTTTTTGAATGTCTTTTCTATGTATGTTTCTTCTTTAAGTAAAAATTGGGGATTGCAGATTCTTAATGCTCTCAGATAGAAACATTTCAGATTTAACCATACTATACCCATAACATTTCACCCACAACGCAAGAAGAAAGGCATAAAAATATACATCCAAAACAAAAATAATAACATAATTCATAATAATAAATTACATGAAAACAGATGCATAATACTACCGACCAACTCTGTTAAATCCACTATCCAGAATAACTTATCCCATCGAAATAATCTTAAAATAGTCATAAACACTTCCAAAAGCATTATGGATCCTCAAACACTAATAGCAATAACATTTCTGAAGCAGGTATTTATAAAATAAATTGCCAAAACTGTACCTCTCAATATACTGGAGGAACGTAGGAATTAAAAAAAAAACGCACTTATGATAACAAAAGAGACCTCACAAAAAACAACTTAACTAATGCATTAGTCATATATAGAAATAAATTCGACGACAATTTTGATTTGGAAAATGCTACACTCATAAAAAAAGAAAATAACTCACTCAGAAGGAAAAATCCTCGACAGTGCCGCAATTGAATATTATTCCAATATTAATCTACGCCCAGGCATTTTTTCTGTTTCACCTTTCCAAACAGAATTGCTACTCTCCCATGAAATCGTACACAACAATACCAAGAAATCAAAAGAAAATAGTTGAATCCATCAACACAACAATAAAAACAATATCTCCACACGTGACATTACTTGACGTAATTTTCAGTTAACAGTATGAAAATAGCGTTCTCTAAATTCTTCCAGTTGCTAAGGAGATTTTGTTTTGTTATTATTAGTTACTTTGGTTACTAAATTCATTTCGTTTTTGCCTTGAAAAAGTTCACATTCGACGAAACGCAGCTGCTAATATTACAATTGTACTATTGTCATTTACAATTATAAATATTGTCTTTTTCTACAGGTCAACTCTGAGAAATTTTTCATATATATATATATATATATATATATATATATATATATATATATATATATATATTCTTATGTCTATATATATATATATATATATATATATATATATAGAGAGAGAGAGAGAGAGAAAAACAATTTACTCACTACAAAGATGCAACTTCGTTTCAGTGCATTTAAAATTGGACTTCGACTGGTGAGAACCAAAATGTTTATTGAATCTCAATGCATTAACCGATTTTGCACCTTTGTAGTGAGTAAATTGTTTTTCTCTATATGAAAATAATTATAATAAATAATTATTGTTCTGTTATCAGTATTGAGCCCTGTTTTGAATTACTGCTGTGAACGTTAGAATTTACAAATTATTTTCATTCTCAGTACATTCATATATATATATATATATATATATATATATATATATATATATATATGGAATTGTATGCAAGATGCTAATTTCATAATCTTCATATTCTCTGCTGATTTTCGCAAGACTCATAGGATATGTGATACATGAATGCATTAATAATTCTTAGTTAACAATGTTTAATAAGAATCATTGCTTAATTTATTCAAGTAAATTTCATACTGATCTCTAAAACCTTATGACTGAAATATGCATGTTTGATTCAGGCAATTTCAAAGCAGTCTATGCTCAGTGCTTTGTGATCTCATGAACAAGAGACTCAGATAAATCATCTGTTCTGAAATTATCTTAGCGACTATCCATATCCATATCCATATCCAAGCGCTTTTGGTTATTATATTGGACACGTCAAATACTATTTTTAGTTTTAGTTTTTAATTTATGGAGCAAAACTGCCCAATATTCTGGGTAGATCGCGTATAAATATAAGAAATATAAGTGTGTTGATTGAACTCAGTGTCCAGTTTTATACTTACATCCGCACTATCCCTGATATTGATAACTTTACATATGGCATACCTTAAAATTATATATATATATATATATATATATATATATATATATATAAACCATAGATATACAAATACACATGTATATACAGGGATACCTCGGCTTAAGTCATTTAGAGTTAAGTCATTTTCGAAGATACATCGGTTTTTTTCTCAAATTTTATATGTAAAAATAAACCTCGCTTTATATCGTTTTATTCAGGTTTACGTAAAATTACTAGAATCGTCAAAACAATAAAATAACAATAAACACATATAAATCATATTTCAGTAAATTTAACGTAATATTATACATACTATATATATATATATATATATATATATATATATATATATATGACAGACTTTTTTTCTTTTCTTTTCCTCATAATCTTAGTTCCCCGTTAACGGTTCTGATGAGAGGAACGAAACCGGTCGACTGGTGTGTGTTTTGTTTTAAATCTATCATGGCCTACAATATAAGATTTCTTGTTTTTAAATGCCTTAATACGTTTTTGTACCGTTTCAAACATGTTTAAATATATATATATATATATATATATATATATATATATATATATATATATATATAAAAAAAGAAATATGTTGTAGTGGTTCCAACGAGAGAAAAAGTATGTATATTAAAAAAGAAGAGGGGTGCCACAAACGTTTTTTGTTGTAATGTGGATTTATTGAGAAAAATATTATACTTTTGTTTTACATAATTTCACGACACGTGTTTCTGGTCTGGTCTCGCAACCGTCTTCAGGTGAAAGTGGAGATTTTTACGTATTATTAAAAAAATAATTAATTTTCTTCATGTTCAATGTGGAATATTCTCGATATGAGACATTCTGTTTGTGTGTTGGCAATCCGAATTTTCTTTTGCGAGACCAGACCAGAAACACGTGTCGTGAAATTATGTAAAACAAAGTATAATATTTTTTCTCAATAAATCCACATTACAACCAAAAACGTTTGCGGCACCCCTCTTCTTTTTAATATATATATATATATAGGGAGCGGCAAAATGATCTGGCACATTTATAAGTGTAATTAAAGCGAAATAGACTGAAGAACGAAAAATTTGTTTTTATTTTCGAATTGTACATGTAATGCAATTTTATTTATGTTGTAACCTAGAAAATGTAACTCAATGCGGAATACGCAAAACGGAAGTTGGAAATGAACTGGTCATCATTATAACATCATCAAAGTATAATACTCGCCAGCGGCGTGCAGCAGGTAAACCGCTGCTAGTGCCTGATTACATAGACAGCACATCATTCCCACTTACAATAATGTCGAACGTATTTATGTTGATTGAGACATACCCATCAGAGTCCATAGGTACGGTAAATAACAGTTTCATTTCGTTTTAAAAAATAAATCACCAAAGTGGGTGTCGTTACTTTCTACACACTGTCGAAGGCGTTCACGAATGTTGTCCATAACGATGACTGCATACCTTTGATTTCATGTATCCTCACAGAAATAATTTCATGGGTTGAAATCAGGAGATCGGGTAGGCCAACGCACTTCTGTTACAATTATCGACTCGTTGTTCTCGGTTTTGTTTGGTTTGTTATGTTTTACGGTATATCAACCTGAATGGGTTATTTAATGCTGAAAAGACTTTTATTGTTGTTAATATTTTTTACAAAAAGTATTTCTGATAATATTATTCCCAAAAATTGATAGCTGGTATTTTTTTTTTTCAAAAATGTATTGCTGGTAATATTTTTTTCCCAAAAATATATTGTTGGTAATAATGTATTGCTTGTAATATTTTTTTCTTCAAATATTCATTGCAGGTAATATTTTTTTCCAAAAATATTGCTGGTACTAAAAACTATTTTTACACTTTCATAGTGTTTTGACTTCAGTTTGAGGTTAACTATTTGCCCATAGCTGGGACCCTAACAAGGGATACCACTCCGGGTTAAGGTGATCCGAGGAGGGAACACCAGCAATTAAGAGGTAGTCCAACGCTCCTCAAAACGTCCTGATCAGAGGCCTTACTGTTGGATGTAGTTTATCGTCCTACACATGACGCGGATGTAGTTTATCGTCATACCCAGGACGGTTGTTGTTCTTCATAAATATTTCTACAATGAAAGCGTGATGGTCGCCCATACAATTATTTTGGCAAGTGAAAATGGAATGAAACATAATAGTATTATGTGCACATTTCGAAAACAAATCACACTTTTCGTTCTTTACTCTAATTCGGTTTTATTTAACCTACAAATATGTCTGAACATTTTGTCGCGCCCTATACATATATATATATATATATATATGTATATATATATATATATATATATATATATATAATTTATTTAATTAATTCATCGAGTCTGATAGAAACCTCAACAGAATGCAGAAAGCACTGGACGGCCGTTTCGTCCTATATTTGGGACTCATCAGCAGTGCGCATCCACAAACGAGAATTGAAATCCTAATAGTTAGGTTGTCAAGCAAACATCACACCAACTGTTCTCATGGGCCTCGGTGACGAAGAGATTGCAAATCAGACTCAACATAGCGCCGATTTATTTCCATCTACCGACCTGAATATTCGATAAAATTATTAGAACAATAATAACAAATTTCCTACCCCCATTTTTAATTAGATCCCTGATTCCTTTTATTCTATTGTTATTTCTTCTTGGTTTCTTGGTCGGATGGTTTCACTATTACAGATGTGGTAAATGTTTAACACTGCTTGTATGTCTTGTTTTTCCATTTTATTATATCGACATGACCCTAGCAGTCGGAATGTTTCTATTTCCCGCCACACATGATCAGCTCTCTGTGATTTAAAGGCTAGTCCTCTCGAAAGAGAATTCTTTGTTTTAACCACTTAACTGAATTCAATTGTGGAAAAACAACTGTGCACAACTGGAAGAACACCTCCCATTCATCATTTATCTGCTAAGTTCTATTATAGTATGTGTGCTTTACAGAAAATGCATTTTGTAATGCTGTATCTGAAAAGCAATATCATTGAATGACACTACAATTTTCTTATTTTACAGTCATCTATGCCTCTCTACACCGTTGAGACATATTCCGTTTTTGTACAGAATCCAATCACGTTGTCGACGAAAAAAAACACCAAGAAATCTGTTTTATTATCTTATTACTATTAATTGCATTTTATTGCTTTTACTTTAACTGAACACCGACTGAAATGATTCGCTTATAAATGGTTTTCACTGAAGTAAATGGTTTATTGAATTATACGTCAAGCCAGACCTAGCTTTCACGAACTTTCACAAATGATGGACAACTCTTTGATGATCAGCGGTTGGTAATCAGATGCAAATGGAGAGATTTCTTCATCAATAGCATGTCATTTCAGATGAAAAGAAACAGAGATTTTATGGATGATAGCATGAGTAACACATCGGCGCGATGAACGCTTACGAGGCAACACAAGATAAAAAAAATGAAACAAATACTGTTTTTCCTCGGACCTACCGCCGTTAGAAAATCTTAAGAAACAACAAAGAAACGGAATATATATATATATATATATATATATTCTTAGACGCGTTGAGAACTATTGGGCGTACTCATGTATGCGAGGAATAAATGTTATTTGTGGGAAACCATGAATAATTTAAATGTTTTAATGAATGGATTTTCGCATCAAAGGATAATTGCCTTTTGCAACTAAAATTGTATTATATAAAGTATGCTCACGTGGTTAATGTATGAGCGTATTTCGCGCTATTGGCCAAAGTTCAAGCCTCGTTAGAAACCGAAAACCTCTACTGCCAATTCGTCAAGTCATCTACACACAGTATAAACGCATTTGCTTCGTTCTATTTTGGAAGAGATTGAGTTGAGATTCGTAGATATAGAAGTGGATTTGTTTAGCCAGTTGCATAATGTTACCAATTGCCATTGATCGCTATTTGAGTTCTTTTAATAAACCAAATATCCAGTCTAATATTTAAAGTATTAGTTTAGGGTATAAATAACTGCTGCTTGTGTTTATCAAGATTATTCTTCACAAAATAAATTCCATTTTATTCGATTAAATATAAGCCAATTATGAGGCAGCTCTTTAATATCTTATGATTAAAATTCCACAATTTTCGACGAAGGTTTGAATCAAGTTTTCATTAATGCCTTCCTTATCGAATGTTTTTTAACCGATCGAAAATATTAGTATATCGTTTGGTGCACTGTCAGATGATTGGGTGTGAGAAAACTGAATAAACCATTTGAAAATAATTTGCCTATGTTATTCTTGCTGTATGCAACCTTGCATTTTCATGCAAGAGAACAAATCTCTTTCTGTTGATAAGAACAAGATATTTTCTACCAAAACATTATAGACACACTGCAGTTGATGGACACACAGATGTGCATTGAGTGTTTCATTGCTTTTGAAGAAGAAGAAGAAGAAATAAATAACATCCTAAAGATCCCAACAGGCGCACCACATCATCTTTTTTCATGGAACCGAGATTTGGGGTCATTCTTGTTGTATGTAATGAACTGTTATTATGTATTTAAAAAAAAGGTTTAATTTGAATGGTACATTCGCCATTAAAATCGTTTCCCCGAAACTGAAATTACTTGACTTCACTTTGAATATTGTGGCAATAAACTTTTACAACCAGCGTCTTTCGCTATCTGGGTTCATATTAAACAGAATTAAATTTAGTATATATC
The DNA here is from genome assembly GCA_903632075.3 of Acanthosepion pharaonis. NCBI lineage: Eukaryota > Metazoa > Mollusca > Cephalopoda > Sepiida > Sepiidae > Acanthosepion > Acanthosepion pharaonis. The sequence goes on along the minus strand of CAHIKZ030000613.1, from coordinate 2,031,568 downwards.
TATGTTGACATGCTATAAGTCAAGGAATTGGCGCCTGTTGTAGTTTATAACTTTCTATCAAGTCTGACGAATTGTAGTAACTCGACATTGTATCGAAAATTGATCGGAAGACCTCCGGAGATATACTGAGTCATGACATCTCGAAATATTTCCACAGATCTATCCGATATTTAGGAATTTGCCGGCGAATAGATTTATCCACCATATCACATAAATGAGCGATGGGATTTGTAAAAGACGAAAATAGTGGTTACACCATTCATTGGAGGTCATCAAATTTCTCCTCAGAACAATTGTGGGCAACTTGGGCAACCGATAACATGATTTATCATGCTGAAATAGCCTGCCGTTATCGAAACACGATGGCGTTCAGTTCAGATTCTCGAGAATCTGTCCAACGTAGTGATTTCCGCGCAATGTGTTTACTGTTCCGTCTTAAGACGTGATTCTTTTAATCATTTCGACTTAAGGAAGGCGATAATCCCACTAAGACGCAAGAATTACTGGAAGTGGAAGAGGAGAGGAAGATAGTGAAGAGGAGAGTAGTAGAACAGGTTCATGAAGACAGAATATGGCGACCGACGCTGTAGTTTAATTTTTGTAGATTTTAGGTGATCAGGGAAACCGGAAGAATTTCACAGGCGAAAAATGAGAAAAACAATTATTAGAATAGAAATAATGGTTATATATAGCTCTTTCAAAAGTAAACCGATGAGACCTAACTGCCTATATAGTAGTATGCTTATTCATGCGGTCAAGGTACCGAAGAGGAGATCTCCTTAGAAAAACTAATGTGAAGAATATCCGAAAATCACCATCGGCCCAATACATATAGAACTTTGATTCACTGGACTACACCATACTTTACTATTCCTCCAGGGTACAATTAACGAGGCCAAGTGAAGCGTTGTGTTTGAGGTTGAGGTATGTCACTCAAATAGTACTTTGGCTCCCATATTTTATGGCCGCTAAAGAATACTAAACTGGTCTGCTGGATATCCTTTCTCATGAGCAAGCTAGCACAGGTATTGTTTGGACATTTCAATGACATAAAAGTGGGTTAACGTCACCTAATCTAAATACATATCTCTTAACCCGTTATTAGTTTAGGTACGACGGGATATATGCGAGTGTTAAAAATTGGAGTTTTTTTTAATAAATTTTAAAACGGTTTGCTTTTAATAATTGTTCTGTACTAAGAGCAGTTTCGTCCAACAACTCAGGTTTCCTACAAAACCAAAATATTAACCTAAAAACTGCAGGCATTTTTTAAATAATTTCGTCAGATGTCAAATTTTATATGTATGTCAGGCATGAGGCCAAATTACTTCAGAAATATCAAAAATGCCTGTTATATACAACCGCTTCCGCAGATCTCTATAAAAGGTAGGATGTGTGTGTGTGTGTGTGTGTGTGTGTGTGTGTGTGTGTGTGTGTGTGTGTGTGTGTGTGTGTGACGAATGCACGGCCGCAATTTTCGACGGATTTGCACCAAAATTTACATGCACATGCTCCAAGTTAGCGGAAGGCCAAGACCCACTCTGCATTTCCCAACTCCCATCGATAGTGGAATTAATCGATTTTTTTCATGCTTCTACGGCGGTTTTCATGTAGTTTGCGGCCATTTTCTACTGGCCAGAGTGAGAGCCTATAGCTGGCTGCCACGAATAGGCAGGAAGATTCTATAGACCAGCGTGAGAGCCAACAGCTGACTGACATGAATTTTAACTAGCATGCTAGCATGCAAAAAATCGATAGCTTCATTCGTCACAAGTGGGAAAAATTTAAATCTGCATGGCACTTTACTCCAATTGGCTCATTCGCTTGCTTAAACTCAACGTTGATTCTGATTCCACAAAACTGGGTTGGGTGTGAAAAAGTATTTTTTGTTAACATTCTTTTTTCATTCGGTTTTTCCAGTTACAAGTCCTTTTAAAGCTGATCGTTTTGTGTTCATTTTGTTTAGTTCTTTTTTCGTAACAGATTTAATGTTTAGTATAGAGCTTAGCAAAAAATCGCAGTGTGAGATAGGCAAGAATTAAGGCATGTAGCAACATCAGCACGGCAAAGATCACTCCTTTAAAGGCAAGGAAGGGCAAAAATATTTTAAGTCAAGTGATAGCGATTGCTGTATGACTCGTACGATTTTTGAATCAAGCACGAGCAACGCGGGGCCATGCTGCTAATCTATAGATAAAAATACCATCAAGCGATTGAAATTATCGCGGACCGCCCTTCTTCTAACAAAGTGGATTGGCGCTACAGATTCACAAAGAACTATACCAACTAACAGAAACATCATTTGATGACTTTCAACAATTAAACACAGTCAAGCCGAAGAGAAATTAATTATATAATCAACATGTTGACATTCCATACTACTTCAAACAAAAGGTTAGGAAGGAAACCCCATGAATACTGGAAATAAAAATGACAATAACTGAACCTGAGGAACCTAATTGAATGTAAAAAAAAATAATAGATTTTTTTTTATTTCAACTGAAAGAAACACTTGCTGCTCGGCGAATGAATGTCGAATGTTTCCTTATAAGAAAACGGCTAGTATTACCATTACCATTAGACAAAGAACGTAATAAGTGTAGATGATATTGGACAAATGCGAAAATGTTTACTGTGGTTGTTGATAAACTACTTTCTTCTTTTATTGATACTTAAGTGAATGAATCTTTATTGTCATGTTCACGGAGATTCGGCCGTTGTACGCTCCGGCCTCTTTCAGTCCATTGGATTTTCCAACTGAATCGTTTATTTCTTCCACCGGGAAGGCCGGAACGTACAACGGCCGAAACGTTGTGAACTTGACAATAAAGATGAAGAGAACATTCCGAACAATCTAAATAATGTCAATAATTACAATGCCTCATCTCAGAAATATAGACAGATATTTAAGTGAATGAAGTAATTACTTTTTTTAAATAGAAGTGCGTTTTATTTTCAATATTAATCCATTGATATGATCTACTACAAGACTGACTGAAACATACTAGTTCTTATTAGATAGTAGTAAATATTTAAACAGATGATTGGTCAAAAGTCTTTTTTTTCCACTTCATTAAACCTGGTTTTAGTATTACAGTTTTTATTTTAATAACTGTTGATATCGTTATGTTTCTTATTTTTCATCATCATCATCATCACCATCATCATCATCATCATCATCATCATCATCGTCGTCGTCGTCGTCGTCTTCAGCAGTCTCATATATGGTAGTGTGAGTGCCCAGCTGATCATCAAACAGCTCCCTCTATTTGTCACGTTTGCGTCCAATTGATGAGTATCCCATAACTATCTCCCGCTCTACAAAGCTACGTTATCAGACAATTTTCACAGCTAGAACCCGCTATGCCCCGTACAAAGGTTCAAATAACTGGTATAACATTTTGCCTTCTACCTTTTAGGATAATAATGGAAAGATTGTTGTCTCTAGTGACGTGTTCACGCCCTTTAAACATCATCTTATTAATGGTGGCTTTGAGGTCTTCAAGTGGGCCGGTTTCTTTTATTTTACCACCTTTGCTAATAATCGAAAATCATGGCTTTCCATGAGATAAACAACCGCATATTTACATTTGTTTACAAAGCCCGCTACATTCTGGTAGAAAAATACTAAAGTAAGGTATCTGAAAATGTCGAACTCAGTACCAATGTTAATGAATTGCTACAGTAACGTCCGGACTAGCTCCCTACGCCACGAACTATTTTTACGTCTATCTGTTGCACGGATGTGAAAAGCTACTTCCATAAAACAGGAATTCAAACTGTTTTCCGTTGTTAATTTTGTTTGCTTTTGTCTTTCTTATCTGCTGATGATTGACAGACAGCTTCATAATCGCAGCTTGAGGCAATTAGAGAATTTAAGAACTGAGATTCCTCATTGTTAGCAAAACAACGGGTTTTTTTATTATTATTAGTTCTTTGTATTCTTGTGTACCAAATACAAGTGACGTTACAATAAAATTATCTATTCAGTCACTGAAAACTCCAAAAACTGTGATTATTTTCTTTGGCGCACTATTTTTTTTTTTTTTTTTTTTTTCAAAAGGATTTCCTGGCACAATTATCCGAAACGTCATGTTTATACAACTTATATAAAATTTATGGGTGGGAAATATATTTTTAACACTACGCATATTTTGTAAACTGAAAAAATATCAACGGCATGATTACTCCAGACACCACCTTGTATAATTTGGTATAAAAGAGTAGTATTTCTAAAGTAATTCATGGTGGAGACTCTCAAAAAGAATATTCGCTTTGTGATTTAAGAAGGAAAATCTGTGATCTGAGAATTGTGAATAAATTTTCAAACGTGCTAAAAAGGAAACATTTTAACCAAAAACAACATTTTTTTTTCAAAATATTGGTAAGATGCTTTCGTTGCTTGTTAAAATCAACCATCGTACTAGACTATAGAGAAATATTTGAAATAGTAGCTTTATATAACCCTGGATATTACAGGTAGGATTTATTAACAAATAAATCAAAGACAATCTGTCAATCTAATGACACTGTAAACTACCGTGGTGGTCGATAAAAATGGATCGAAATGATATTTGCGGGAACATTTGACAAAAATACTGTAAAGCATAGGAATATTGAAAGATGTCTTTCAGACACCAAGAAAAGTATCAAGATAAGGAAATATATTATACAAGAAAAAACGTGCTGAAGAGCGATATAATACCTAATCTCTTTTAAGGCAGTGAATGCAGAACATTTTCCTCACATAGGAAGAAGTGACTTGAAACGAAACATATGTCTAACTAATAACGAATTTTAAGAATCCTATAGACACCATGTGAACAAAAAAAGAAGATTTAAGCAAATTAGAAATATAAAGATACTGATCCGAATCAGAAAAAATACTGGGCATTTGAAATTTCTCTGGCTCATAACGGGAAATGAAGGCCCAGAGAATGATGGGTAGAATAAACTACTAAAGGAGTTTTATGGATGGATCAGAGAATATTGACAAAGAGGGCGTGTAAATTCTTAGAAGTTACGTATAGAATGTTCAAACAATACAAGGCGCAAGAGCCACTCCAGGTACATGGTTACTGATTTAGGTTGGTATATGGACCTAAGAGGAAGTTAAGAATGTAGTGGTTGAGAAAGTATCCTCACGGGAGTCCGTTAGTAGCGGTTCTTAGGTGTTATGCTGAACTACCTAAAGTAGAAAGAACTCTTCCTCCTTCATAAATACTAAACTGCGAGACTTCCAGGTTGGACAGACACTTCTATCTGCTTACTAATAAGACTCTTACTTTGTATATATCTGTTATTTCAATACACTTGCTCAACCAACCTTCGACTTCCATATCTTTCATTTTGGCTCCTAACAGGCCACAACATTAGGAAAGAGATGTCTGAAAACATCTTCCTTCTTACGAATGGAATCCATATGTTATACCAATGATTTGAACCTTTGTACGGGGCATAGAGGGTTCTAGCTGTGAAGTTCTGAATTGGTATATATGAACTGGAATATATCGATAGGGTTGCGAAGTTTCGTCAGGTGAAAATAATTAATCACCCAAAGTCCGACATAAAGGCCTCTGAACCTTCTCAAAACAAGAAAATGTGAATTGGGAAGCTCAAACCCAAGCGCAAAGGAAAAGACAGGAAATTGTGGAGAGTCACAAATGTTTATTTTCTGAAATGACTTGATGCATAAAAATAGCAAGTATTGGGTTACGTAAAACGTTTGTTCGACATATTAAGTAAAAGCATAATTATTTTGGTAATGCAAAAACAAGGAATAAGAGACTTGAAGCGACAGTAAGGCGGTTCTACAGAATGAAGCTGAGATTACATTTCGACCGAACATGTGAGCAACGACAAAGTTCTGGAGACAGTGGCAACGAAAATGACACTTATAATTAACAGCAAACAGAGACAGCTGAAATTTCTGGGTGCATCATAAGGAAAGAATGAGGAAAAAAGGCTTGGAAAATGTGATACTCACAGGACAGATTGAAGGTAAGAGGGACGGAAAAATATAAGGCTCATCGTATTTAGCGAGCCTGAGTGAATGGTTGTTGGAGCAGGGTTTGAGAGATCTGTCAGACAAAACTCATTAAGACAAGAAATTGTGGAGAGCCATGATCACCAACGCCCTGAATTGACACAGAAGAAGATAAATGAATAAACACTTAACAATATATTTTGCAAAGAATCATGAGGATGCAACGGACGGAGCGCGTAATCAAAGAAGACGATTTAAGGTAGATGAAAACAAATAGGACACACGCTCAGAATCAGAAAGAGACATCGGGTGTTTCTTGAACATCTAATGAGGAAAGAAAGCTTGGAGAATTTCACACTTACAGGACATATCGAAGGCACATGGAACTAGGGATGGCAGCGGGTCACGTACTGACCAACTTGTGTGAATTAATAGCCGCTATCTATTCAAAACCTCCTACCCACGATGCACTAACTCATACTGGAAAGTGGTGGGAGTTTTTGAAAAGGGACAAACGTTGTTAAGGTTTACAAGGTGTAGGAGAGACATGGTTGCCTACACAAATAGAGGAAAATAAGATTTATCTCTCAGTTTTTCTAATTCCATCGTGGCAGAACTTTTTATCTTTCCCAAGAATTTCTCTTCGTACGCGTTGCAGTCTTCAATGAAATTGATTTTATTTTCATTAAGGTAATTCTGTAAAGACTTCAATACTTGTTCTGAAATTGTTTCATGTGATGAATATGGCATACGTATTAAAATTGCTTACCCAAGTGGAAACATTTTCATCGGTGATCATCGAATCATATTTCCTTAAAATAATTCCGAATTTTGTGTGATTGATGAAACGAGCTCTCGATCGTGATATCTATTCCAGTGCCACCATATATATATATATATATATATATATATATATATATATATATATATATATATAATACAGTCTTTCTTTTAGAGAATATGATGCTATATATATATATATATATATATATATATATATATATAGATAGATAGATAGATAGATAGATAGATAGCATCATATTCTCTAAAAGAAAGACTGTATTTTTTTTTTATTATTTGACTGATGGTCCTTCATTACAATTGTTCAAAAAAGATGGACGTCGAGGCACCGTAGAATAATCGATAGCGGCTCGGATTCGAATTCAAGTCTATTTCTTTACATTCACTCGTTTACATGCTAATACCTCTGGGAAAGCTATGAATCCATGTCTTCTCCCTCTAAATATCGGTAAATAGCAGGACACCCTGGATCCTATAGCCTTGGGTGGCAACCGTTCTACGAGAAGGTAAACACTGAATTCAAAACATGAGACCCACACGATAGTCTGTGATCTTCAGCTGTTGGTCAAGCGTCTGTAGCGCAGATGGGCGTCGCTAAGCTATATGAAATGATCCTGAATATGCTTTTTTCTGCCTAAGAGTCCGATGATGATGATGATGATGACGATGATGATGATGATGATGATGGGTGAACGGCGTAGAAAGTTGAATCGATGAGCCGAGTTCAAATCCCAACATAGTGCGTTGCATTCATTTTCGCACGCTGGTCTTGTGAAATGTGTGACTATATTCTCGCAACTCACTCAACAATAGATTAAATAACATGACTTGGTTGACTGACACACAGTATAGAAAAAGAACTACTATGAATTCAAAATGTGGAAAATGCAACGAAAATCCATTGTACAGTCTTAAAAAAATAAATCAACGTGATTTACGCATATTAAATACAATAAACTACGAAGAACAATGATCACCTACGTCTGGGGGAAACATGGCGGGCTTAAAAAAATAACATTGAAACTCCATATGAAAGGCATGAACATAACTAAAGCGTTTAAAATAATTTCCAGCGCTTGATTTTTTTTTTATATTTTCACTAGCAGTATGGCCCGGCGTTGTCCGTGCTTGATTCAAAAATCGTACGACTCATAAACTACAGCAATCGCTATCACTTGACTTAAAATATTTTTGCCCTTCCTTGCCTTTAAAGGAGTGCCCTTTGCCGTGCTGATGTTGCTACATGCCTTACTTCTTGCCTATCTCACACTGCGAATTTTTTCTAAGCGCTATACTAAACACTGTTACGAAAAAAGAACTAAACAAAATGAACACAAAACGATCAGCTTTAAAAATGGACTCCTAACTGGAAAAACCGAATGAAAAAAGAATGTTAACAAAAAATACTTTTTCACACTCAACCCAGTTCTGCAAAATTAGAATCAACCTTAAGTTTAAACAAGCGAATGAGCCAATTGGAGTAAAGTGCCATGCAGATTTAAATTTTTCCCACTTGTGACGAATGCAGCTATCGATTTTTTTGCATGCTAGAATGTTACTTAAAATTCGTATCAGTCAGCTGTTGGTTCTCACACTGGCCAATAGAATCTCCCTGCCTCTTCGTGGCAGCCAGCTATAGGCTCTCACTCTGGCCAGTAGAAAATGGCCGCAAACTACCTGAAAACTGCCGTAGAAGCATGAAAAAAAAAAGATTATTTCCACTATCGATGGGAGTTGGGAAATGCAAAGTCGGTCTTGACCTTGCCCTAAGTTGGAGCATGTGCCTGTAAATTTTGGTGCAAATCCGTCAAAATTGCGGCCGTGCATTCGTTACATACACACCCACACATCCTGTCTTTTATAGATAGAGATAATATGCCATCTTACACTGATTATAACATTGATTTTTCTCGTTTCATTTTATATCACCGACAATCTCAACGGGTCGAGCTGGCTGGGAATCCTGGTGAATCTTTTGAAATTATTTTGACAAGGTTGACTACTTGCAACACATTCTTCATAAACTGTAAAAAATCAATTTACACTATTTACATTGTCCGAAATGTTGTCCTCATCTTTGTTGCCATATTCACGCCGTTTCGGCTCTTGTACACTCCGACCTTCTTCGGTTAATTGGAATTCCAAACCGCATCCTTTATTTCGCACTCTGGGGTAGATCGTTCTACTTCCATGTTCCATACCTCTCGACTTCATTTATTTCCATTCAGTAAATCAACTTTCAAAGTTTTTGTTCACCTATGCTGTAGTCACGTCACTAGTTTAGTTCAACCAACGCTATTACCCACTTGTTATAGTGGAACACACCTATTCTATAGTTAATGGACCCTCCCACCTATAATAAGTAGGAGTAGTAAGAGGAAGGAGTCGCTCAGCGGGTCGGTCTGAGTTCAGTCTGAAGTCGGACCGGTTGAACTCTCTGCCTTCGGGCGGGGAGAAACCCGAACGAGGCTACGCCGAAGAGCGAAGTCTCTTTCGGGGAGGTAAACCGACCCTGAACCCGTTTATACGGGTTTTAAAATGGCATATTTGTGGCCGAGCCCACGGGCTCGGAGATCCCACGGGCTCGGAGATCCCACGCTAAACTGGCCTTGTGCCACATGATGCCCTCGTGGTGGGGTGACTGAATATCGCTCAGCGGGTCGGTCAGTCAGTCGATGCCGGACGACCGTTAGTCGGATACTAAAGAATCGGCGACCACCACTAGATTTCTCTTCGTCATTACCTATTATATCAAGTCCCTAACGTTTTGTACGTCGAACCTATTTTAGGACCGACTTATTACAAATACAAGCCTCCACTGTGAAACCACTCCATATCACCACTGGACCATGTCGAAGCTTACAACGGACGAAATGTCGTAAATCTGACAACAAAGATGCGGACAACAGTCCGAACAATGTAAATAATGTAAATATTTACAATGCGTCATCTCAGAAATACAGACAGAAACTGTAAAAATCTAATTTTAAGTTTTAGTCTCAGTCTAACAGTTATTAAAATACAATAAAAATAACAGGCGGAATAGATTGCTTCTTTTCGTTCACATTCAATGTTAAAATCCATAAATACGAAGACGTTGTTAGAACGTGGCAAAAACACACAGTGATATAAGACGTCACTAGATAATACCAATTATTCATTCCGGATATTAGTTGAAACTAGACGTTCTAACTTTTCATTTTACTAATCTAATATTTTAACCCAGGCTGTATTTGAAAAATTGAATTTTGTCAGGTCACTCTACGATTGTAACTGGTACCGTGTAAAACATTGCTATCTGCCGCACGGTCGGGTCATCAGCGACAAAACCGGTTCGACGACTAGGATTTTCTGCTAGGGAGGGTGGTTATACACTCAGCAGTATTAAAATTAAGAGCCGTCAAACATCCCTGGAGATATCAAAGTCCACTTATCACAAAGTGGTAAACTGAGGGTTCATAGCTGTGCGTTCAGACAGTGCAGGGATCACACAGCATCGCTGGGCAGAGGACTTCCTAGACTTAAGTCAACGATTAGGGGTTGTCCCGAAGGAATCAAAAGCCTGACGCGACCATTAAAGTTGGAGGATATCAGCTGTTACTTGATCTGTATAGGGATAGATTCCGCCAGGTCTGCTTGCCATGCATGAATTAATATTCCTCACGTTGCTGGTACTGCTGCTGCTGCTGCTGCTGCTGCTGCTGCTGCTGCTGCTGATGATGATGATGATGATGATGATGATGATGATTGTGATTCGATAAAAATCAGCATAATTTCATTTTTTTTTTTTTTTGGCTATCAATGCCCAATTACTTTATGTCTGCTCTCCTAAACCTTTGTTAGGATTTTGTAATTTTCAGTTCAACCAAACTACATTTGGGAGTTATAAGATTTCGATTTGGTGAGAGTTAGTGATTTATGATATACATTCTCAAAATTCGTTACTAAATTAGTATTTTGTACATTTTAATTAAATCGAATTACCATTAATGAACATTTCATATAAATGTTATTGCTAAATAGAACAGTAATAAATTGATTTGCGATTGTCTTTGAACTGAATACCACCGTTCCCATCGGATCATGTCTATTTGTTGTTCATGTGATATATTTAACTACTTTCCTAACTGAATCATGGGATCAAAATCACGTTTTTTTTGTCATGTTCATATTATTTGATGAAAAATATTATGACGAGCATTAAACATTAGGGATTTAATTTAATGAAACCTTATTTTAAAATATCTTGGTCACGGAAGTTCGACATTTACCGGATATTTTTTTAGAAAGCAGAAAACACTAAAGGGTTCAGATTGAACATTGCCTGACCGCAATAGCGTACGTTCCTCGTAATCATTCCATTATAATTAACAGCTAGAGTTTTCAAAAAGATATGAGATTAGTAATTAAAAGAGAAAAATTCATAAAATAAAATTGTCCGAAGAAACTGTTTCAACAAGCTTCCTTTTAAAACGTAATGCAAAATACAAAAATCAATTTTTTTCTGCAAGCGAGTGGACAACAGAAGAACAAATAGGAGGAAAATTAGAAGGAGATTAAAAAAATTTAGAGGACAAGATGAGAAAAAGCTGGGTAAGTGGTGAGAAATCATTCAAAATGACGTCAAACAATTTGCAAAAGCCTCACAGCCAATGGCATAAGAGGATTTAAAACGCGGGGAATGTGGGAAAAAAAAAGGCGGGTAAAAATCAAGGACTGTTTATTGATTGCCCAAGCAGACAATAAGCGTCTCCAAATTGTGACTGGCTGAGAATCACTTTTTTTTTCCGACGTAAATTCCCCGATCGATGAAGACAATAGAGATTCTTTTCTAATCAAGGTACACAGTCTGTCTTGGAGCCAGGTTGAAGATACTTCTATATATTTTATTTTAAGTTTCCACCTTATTAACATCATTTAACTTTATCAGTTCTTCTGCTCGCCGCGATTATCTGATGGACTGGAGCAGATGTTTTCCCCATGTTAAAGTTTTAATCAAAAACATGGGTGTAAGGTGATAGGATCTGTTAATTGTCGTGTGGATTCACAGAGTCTCCGGCAACTCTGGTTTTCTTTCATTATCCATTTATTTGTTTATTTTGCTATTACCAGATTTAGTTAGCTTGTTTCAAAAGTAACTTTACTAACTTTAATTCTTTTATTTCCATAAATTCATAGCATTATTAAGAAGTCTTCAACTGTGGTCTTCTTCAATTTTCAGTTACATTCATTCTTTTTTTCATTAAATTTTCTGTCCTATGGAGCTCTTGATATTTTTTTTCTTTATGTTATTTATCCTAAACACAGTTCCGCCCCCCCATTTATGTATTTTGCTCACTAAATATCTTATGTATTGTTTCCCTCTATCGTTACTGACTTCATTGTCTCCTGAGAGTATCAGATTTTCCAAGCCATCTTTTCTCATTACGTGCCCTAGAAATTTTCGAATGTCCCTTCCTGATGTTAAGTATAAATGTATTTTTATTTCTATTTTTACTAAAACTTCTTAGTTGTTCCCTTATCAGGCCTGTGGTATCCTCAGTATCCTTCTGTAGAATCTGATATATGTTAGTTCAAGCTTCTTATTCATCCCTGAGGAGATTGTCCATCATTTACTGCCATATAGGAAGGCAGATGTCGCATAACATTTCAGTAATATTTTCTTTGTTTCTAAAGAATTTTTCTCTTTCTTAATACTCTGCTTAGTTTTTAGAAGGCATATTTGATTATCCCATTGCACCTTCAGATGTCAGTATCGCACTTTCTGTTCTCTCTTAAAACGCTTCCCAGATATTAAAATCATTGTACTTGTTTAATTTTAGTATCTCCGATTTGTATGTTGTATTTTGAGATCATCTTTTTGCTAGCAACCGTGCATTCTTGTAGTAGTGACATTTCCCGTATCTGCTATCAACAATGTCTCATCTGCATAACTTATTCTGTTATGCTTTTGGCCACCAATAATAAATCCTGATAGGACTTCTAATTCTCTCAGAATCACTTCGCTGTATAGGTTAAATAAGTCCGGTGAGAAGACACATCCTTGTCTTACACCCTTTCTGTTTTTCTATATAAGCTAAATTTATTTTCTAAGCGTATCCAGTTGGTTTGCTGCCGGTATCGGTTCTTGATTATTCTAATATCTTTTCCAAATATGTTAATATTACTGAGCAGTTCCGATAGATCTTTGAGACTTATTTTATCGAATGCCTTTGCGTAATCTATAAAACACATAACTATTAGTAAAACGATTCTGGACACATCAGGTTGAAACAAGGATTTTTCATACGATCACTAAAGTTAAGCAACGTCGAGCCTGGTCACTATCTTAATAGGTGAGTTTTGAGAATATTAAGTGCTCAAATTGGTGGTGTAATGGATAACGGCTGGACATTTGTCAGCATCAAAAAATATTGACATCGTCGTTTTAAAAGGAGGTCCTGCTCATAATATACATCCAACGTCAAATCGAAGCTTAGCATCAAACACGTAGTGTTGGAATTTAATTCCAGTGAAAGCCTTATAGAACGGACTTATAAAATTTATAATTTTCTGAAGCTTTACGAAGTTTATATAAACAAGATACATGGCACAAGCAGATTATTAGTAAAGCATTAAATATGAACTTTATTTACTTCAAAGGAAATATTATACTGAACAAGTTAGCTATTACGATGTAATATGCTATATATTGTATTAGTTTTAGTGTAATTCTCAATAAATAATGCAAATTTAAAATATTTCCCCTTATAATTTGTGCCCAGCAGTATTATGGTGTTATATACATTTTTAACTATTTATTGATTTTATTAATTATGATCAAACAAATGATCTGAGAAAGCTTATTCATTGAGGAGCCTTTTTTAAGCTTTTACAATTTTTACAGTTTTTAATTATCGAATACAGTAAAATAATGCATATTTTCTTTTTGCTGATTAATAATTAGAATTCTGGTTTGAATATATTTTCTATTCAATATATCTAATAAAAAAGATATTAACTTTATTTGGATTTATTCTTGAAATAATAAAATTCTGAAGTCAATTTGTAAGCAAAAACCTGCGGAAATTAGGGACTTCAGTACATTTTTAGACGATCTTTAAAACTAGATTCTCAGAAATTGGTAAATCTATTAATCTAATTCTTAGACTTGTTACTGATAATATCAAACCCCAGCCTTCACACCGAGTGTGATTTTGATTTTCTAAGAAATGTGAAATATATATATATATATATATATATATATATATATATATATATATGTAATTTAGCTCTTGAAAATATATTTCAATTGAGCACTGTTGAATGACAAGCTAATTCTATAAACAATAGCCACCTTCACTAATGCAAAACTCTTCAGTAAATTGAATCGAGCCCTATAGCTGATTGGCCATTTGTTTACATTCGTAAAACAACACTAAATTTAGCTAGCTCATTCTGTCGTATGTAGAAACTCTGACTGACAGAAAATCGGTTGGGCTTCAATTCTGGCTTTAGGCATTTGGATGTCTAGTCGCACTGAGGAGCTGTGATACAGCGAGACAGTACTGTCTGCGAATTATATATATGAATAAAAATCAGTGTCACATTCCTCAGAAAAATGCTTATTTCTTCTATTCTGGTGGAGGAAGCAACACATCAGTTTTGTCTTGAGACGTAGACTTCTGATCTACTAGACTTTCTGTCACTCATAACAAATTCTCTCACTTAACAATTCTGTCGTTTATCAAGTTCAAACCCCTTCCTGACCATTTGAACAGGAGTAGAGGTTTATCCCTAGTTTCCTGTTTATCCCGAGTTTCCTTGTCATAGGTTGACAATAAATAAATGACTCTAGAGCTGTGAAATATTGCATAAACTAATTTCATCTTTTCTTATTAATAATTGTATTGTTTCTTTCCAGGTAAAGTGTTACCTGACTGTTAATTGAAGACTGATTAATCCAGTTGGTAAAAAGCAAATATGACTTCATCACAACTTCGATACCTGTTCCTAACCGTGTGCTTTTTCATGTTAATGAACAGGTGATAGTCAAATCAGAAGGATAGGAATGGTGGTCAATCATTTCAAAGCGAAAGTCAGGCACAACAGACATTGAAAACAAGGAGTTCATGGGAGCATTGTCCTGATCAAACAAGACTCGTTTATGTCAATTTGGTCTTGATAGCCTTTCGTAACTCTCAGCACATTGAAATAGTACTCTTCTTTGATAGCGTGGTCCTTTTGAAGATAGTCAATAATCACAATGCCATCGCATTCCCTTCAAACAAAACGACCTTGTCCTCTGGCTAAAAGTGATGAACCCAACACTCATCCTGGGTAAGGAAAGGTCGAGCCATTGGGTTTGAACAATTTTTCTTCTTTATAGCTTTTAAAAATTTGTCATCCATTTATTCAATTTATTTACTCTTTTTTCTCTGTTGCTCCTGCCTTCAAACCCACCTGTGAGTATCAAGTTTTCCTAGCTTTCTTTCCTCATGTGCTCTAGAAATTTAAATTCTCTCTCTCTCTCTCTCTCTCTCTCTCTCTCTCTCTCTCTCTCTCTCTCTCTCTCTCTGATGTCAAGTGTTCTTTTGGTTTTCATTTTCTTAGTCGTTTCCCTTATTTTCGGTTCAGGGTATTATAAGCAACCTTCTATAAAACCACATTCTCTTCTTTAACTGTAAAGAGATTGGCCAGCATCCATTGCCATATAGAAGGACTGATATCACGTGACAATTCTGTACTCTTTTCGTTTTTCTAACGAAATATTAATGATTTGTAATACTTTGCTTAGCATTTGGCAGGCAATTTTTAAATATTCGCTTAATCTTCCTCTGTAATTTATGCTCTTCACCCATATTAACATCGAAATTAGTATTATCTACTGATTCATATTTGTATCTACATTTGGTTTTGCTTAAATTCCTCCATATTTAAATAAACTTGATTTTTATTTTGCCATCAACATTTACGTCAATTTTCTCTCTGAATCTCTAGGATGAGTAGCTGCCATTATTTGCATTATCTATATTTGGACGATTCTGATAACAACAACAAAAATGAGGACAACAATCCTTTGTATAAATAGTGATTTATTAAGCGTAGTTGATATGTGACACAAGGCCGAAAGTATGGAGCTCCCAGTTAGTATAGAACTCACTACTCAGCCGTAATTGATCTAACGAGACAAGATTACCAACCATTACCCCAAATCGAAGTGACCCCATAGTCCGAATATAGAGATTTACTAAGCGTAGCTGACATGTGACACAAGGCCGAAAGTACGGAGAACCTAGTGAGGATCGAACTCACGACTCGATCATAATTGATGTAGCAAAAGAAGTTTGGTAGCTATTACACCACGTGGAAGTACTTTATACTAAGCATAACTTGGATGTAGCGCAAGGCTGAAAATACGACCGCGTAGTGAGGATCGGACTCATGACTCACTTGATCCAGCACGAAAAGTTTGCTAACCATGTCAAAGCGCCCCCACAGCCGTAACGTAAACAATAGATAATATTTAATATTTTGCTTTTTTTCATCACCTTTATTCATATTATTTTTCGTATTGTTTTGTTTTTTAAAAAGAAAACCATGAGAGTTGGAACTTAATGAAAATACTATTTATAGCAATGATTTACTTATGATCAACGTGGATATAATATTTCGATCATTTTGATTGCGTCGTTTTTGTTTTTTTTGTTTTTTGGGGGTTTTTTTTTATTCAACTTTCTGGGTAAGTTTATGCAACACGTAAAATCACTTCCGGATATAAAATTACGATTTCTTTTTGAAAATGGCTTCTATGGAAAATAGAAAGAGGCGTAAGGCAAGGATGCATCTTCTCACCCGACCTGTTCAATCTATACAGCGAGGAAATTCTGAGAGAATTGAAACCCTACCGGGATTTAGCATTTGCGCCCACAACATTAACAACATAAGATACGCAGACGACACAGTAATGATAGCAGACATGGAAGAGAAATTACAAAATCTCTTATAGAAGATAGCAACGGGGCGTGAGAAGAAGGGACTAAGCATAAACTACAAGAAAACAGAATGCATGGTCATCAGTAAGAGTGAAAGCCCGAAATACGTCAGGAACACAAGAATCAAGTAGACGCAGAACTTTAAATATCTCGGAAGCGTCTTGACAGAGGACAGTAAGTGTGACACTGAGATCCGTAGACGTATTGGGATGGCCAAGGACACATTCCAAAAGCTGGGCAGAGGTACTGCGAGACAGGAGGATTTCTTTGGTAACAAAGAAAAGAATACAGAGTTCTTACATGACATGTGTTCTTCTTTTCAGCAGCGAATGTTAGACGATTTCCTCAAAGATGAAGAAGAGACTCGTAGCGACGTAGATGTGGCTTTACAGAAGGATACTACGGATATCATGGACCGAGCATGTGGGCAACGATGAGGTCTTAGGATAAAAAGAGAGGTAGCTGACGTTTCTTGGACACATAATGAGGAAGGAGGGCCTGGAGAATCTGATACTCACAGGTCGAATAGAGTGAAAGAGAGACAAAAGAAAGCAGCGCGTGACATATCTGACGTGCTTGAGCAGGTGGATGACAGGGAAATAAAGCAGAGGGAAGGTGCTTGTTGAGAGCTGCAAGGGATAGAGGGAGGTGGAGAGCCATGATCGCCTACGTCCTGATAGGACATGGCACATAAAAAGAAAGAAAGTAAAGTGAGTTCGATCCTCACTGGGTTCCTCATAATTTTGGCTTTGTGTCACATCTAAGCTTACGCTTAGAAAGCCATTTCTCATTTCTTTCTGTCCATTTGCATAAACTTTTGTTTTTTTTTTCTTTTGATCATAAAAAGTAAAATCAAATTCCGTTTTTTTCATTTCGCCATCCACATTTATATCAACTTTCGTTTTTTTTTTCTTTTTCCAAGCAAAAGGAAAATCTACTTCCGTTTTTCATCTCCGTTTTTTTTTCTTCTCTCATCTAAATTTCATTCAGTTTCCGTCTTTTTCCCCCTTCAGAATAACCAAATTTTATTTCATTATATTTTTCTTCATGTCCTTATTTGGATTCGCTTCCCTTTTATCTTCTCTCATCTACATTTAAATTAAATTTTTTACATCTCATCACAAATTTACATCAACTCCGATATTGTTGACTTCTTACCTTTCTCATTTATATTAACATCAGCTGTTATTTTGTGGCGTTCAAATTTACATCAACTGTTTTTTCCTTCTACTCATCAACATATGCATTAACTACATCCGTTTTATTCTCTACTGTCATATTGAAGTTAATTTCTGCTTTTTTTTCCTCCCATCAATATTCACATTATCCTCCGTTATAGTTTCATCTATTCACCCATATTAACATCGACATCCATTTTTTTCTACCGATTCATATATCAACATTTGGTTTTGCTTTACGATCATCCCTATTTACATCACCTCGGATTTTATCTTTTGCTCTCCAAATTTTAATCAATTTTCGTTAAATTCATATTCTTCATTATCAACAGTTTCCTTTTTATTTGCTTCTTGACATCCACATTCGCATCACCTACCTTTTTTTTCTCTCAACTACATTTACATATTTACCATAAGATTTTTTTTTTACATTTCCGTTTCTTCGTATGCTTCCTCATTAGCTCTTTAACTTATTACAATTTTATGTCTTTTTTAGTTATTCTGTCCACGTTTCTGTTGATTTCATTCCTTACAAAGTCTTTTTTGTTGTCTTTGTTCAATCCACCCCACTTCTCATATCTAATTTTTTTCAAAGTACATTATGTTTCATATTTCTTATCTTTGCTTAGAAAACGTTTTTGTTTTAATTTCCAACAAGTCTCGAATATTTTTAAATTTTGATAATCAAAGTGTATTGTTATATATTTTTATTACATCTTTTCTTCAGTTATCAGTGTTCTTTTTCCTTTCTTTATTCTCCTCTTCTTGTGCTTCTTATTTTTTAAAAATCCTTGGCTTGAGTTTTCGTTGCTTTCGCTATCATTCTCCTAGTTTCTTAATTGTTTTCGTTTCTCATTTTAGAACTTCATTCATTTCCCCATTTTTCCCCAATATTTACGATGATATATGGAAACTAGAGCTAAATATGTGCTCTTTTATTTAAGCGGAGAATATTTAAGGAATCTGTAATCGTCTCCATGCGGAACTGTAGGAAAATGCCCTGATACTATGCCATCAATTAACCCATACCTTGAGTTAAATTGGTTTGACAAAACTATTAGGAAACTGTCTATATGATTTTACTAATCACAAGCCAGTGTGACCGATGGCTTGATCTTTCTGGTATTATTCAATTGCTAACCACACCAATTAATTTGCTCTCTCCCAGAATCTGTAACTAAGTTCCGCTTACTATAGTTACAATATAAACCTCAGGTCGACTATGCCGATGTTGAAGAAACACATATTGATCAGACGTCAACTACAGGAATTAGCTGACAATCTTAGTAGATTCCATAATGTAACTAGATTAGCGGGTGCCTACTAGAGGTATTCCACCGTAGACAAACCTAAATTTCAGGTTTGGCCCGCTTCATGTTTACATATTTAGTGATTGGGGTGAGCAGAGACCGACTCACATTGCGGCACTTTTCATTAAATATCCGTTTGATTATACATCTAATGGAATTTGCTTTAATCAAATTTTATCAAATACCGTTGTGATATTTAAAATGAAAATATTCGAGTTTTGTTCAAAAAGAGAAAAAGACAAGATTAGAAATCAGACCAGGTGGCATATGATTTCTTACACCGTTATCTTAATGTCAATCAAATGTCCCTCTCCCCATCGGCAAGTTAGTAATGTTTATATTTGTTTATAATTTGCATGGGCGTCTTTCGCTAGTTATATCAGTCATTTCAATTCACGCATGCGTCTTTTCCAACTTGAAAATGGCGGAGGAGTAAATCCATCTCTTGAGGGGTATACACATTCGGATACTTATCTGGCAGAGGTCTTCGTCCCTGTGCTGGTGGTATCACGGCTACGACGGGCTTGGCCCGGCTCTGACCAGCTATGACAAGCTTAGACCAGCTATGAGCAGCTTGGACAAGCTATGACCAGCTAAGACGAACTTGGACCAGCGGCCCGAGTGAAAACACTCGGGTCCCCACGTTAAAAACTGACCTTGTGTCACAACATGACTCAGTGGAGGGGGTCAAGTAAATCTCACTTGAAAATGGAGGAATAAGTATGCGAAATGCCGTGGCCTTTTTTATCCTTGTATGTTCGTTGAATATGCGTCACAGATATTAGAATCAAAATATATCGATAAAAGTATTTGATATTCAATGTGAATGTCTAGGATAAGGAACTACCATTAATGAAATTATTTATATTTTGTCTTCATTTTTATTCTAATTTTCACAAGGTTTCGTTCATTGTGTCCTTCAACTTATTTCAAGTGTGTGTCGATCACTTTACCCTTTAGGCAGTGTCTTAACAGAACAATTTATTTCATTTATTACTCAGTTATCTATCACCATGATTCTAAGTCCGTACACCTTGGTGAATCTAGCTGATCTCCGAAAATATGTCTGAAGGAAGAGTGTAAAGTAGCAAATAGGACCAAGACAATGAAATCAGGCATAGCTGATCATGTATAGCAGGTAAAGTGAGGCTACCAACACGTGTCCAAGGAAGTAAAATACTAGATATTGAACATCATATTAGATTCAGGCGTCTGAATGATTTGTTTTTTTTTTTTTTTTGTTTGTTTGTTTTTTTTTTTTTTGCTTTGTTTGTTTGTTTAGGGGCATACCAACCGATTAAGTGACATTTAATGTAAAATTTAATTTTCTTGGGAGCATTAATAATTTATGTTACAAAAATGTATTGATGGTGATATATATTTTTTTAAAATGTCTTGATGATATTTTTTTCAAAATGTATTGTTGTAAATATTTTTTCAAAATATATTACTGGTATATATATATATATATATATATATATATATATATATATATATATATATATATATATATATATATTTTATTAGTACGAAAATTTAGTACTGATATTTTTACTATAAAATTGTATTTTATATTTTCATAGTGTTTTGACCTTAGTTTGGGAAGTTAATTATTTGACAATAGTTGGGAGGTTAATAGATGCTACCAACCCGAGTCAGTGTGGACCTGGGAACAAAAGCAATTACGTGGTAGTTCCACGCTTCTCAAAACCTTCCTATCAGAGACCTTGCTGTCTAACGCAGTTTATCGTCATAGCCAGGACGCTCAGAAGGATTTAGCGCATATACTATGTTAGGACGACCTCCTCTGTCGCCAAAAAAAACATACCATCAATAATAAATAGATGCAATAAGCTAGAACGAAAGAGAAACAAAGTAAATTTTCGGTGAATAAGGATATAAATAATGTAATCGCAATTGCAACGGTAGTAGCAGTCAAGTAGGAAAAACATTAGATTTTGTAAGCTCTAGGTTCAACATTGTACCACAGCATAAAGGATAATAGGTTATAACTTTGCTTTTGTGTCTTTTTGGTCGTACAAAGACTCAGTGCAAACTATGAACACAAATACTGAGCATTAATAAAAAGAGAATAAAAGAAATATCCTTAAGCACGGAGTGCGTAACCAAAACAAAGCCAGTAGATTAAAGGCTTCATTTTAAAATTATTAAGATCGAAATAAACCTGAAGAAAGCCGGAAGAGATGCACAAGAGCTGAAACGTTACGATAAGAAAAAAGAGTCGGAAATTATTTTAAAGTATCTCTAAAAGAAATTCTGTACGTCTGGTTCAACCCACTTTGGTTTCCGGCCTCATCACGTTGTAGCACTATATCCCAAACTATCACCGGAGTTAAGCAATGTCGAGCCTGGTCAGTAGCTAGATGGGTGACCGTTTAGGAATACCAGGTGTAAGCGTGCATGCGTGCGTGGTGTAACGGATAATGACTGCAAATTGTTCATCAGGTTCCAGTCGAGTTCGTTATATATATTTTCGCTCAAGGAAAAGGTATGAATCTACCTCTTCTAAACCTACCTAATTATGAGGTAATTAGTAAGACTTGGATAATTAAATCATTATCATCTATAAAAAAATCGCATTTAAAATTATTTAGATTTCTGTATTAAATAACCCATAGATGTGTTGACATGCCGCTAAGCAAAACAAAACAAATAAACCTACTTCACAAAATAAGTACTGTCAATCCTCTCTTAGCGACTGGACTCCGTTTTAATGATCTGGTCGCTAAACGCTATTTCAAGCGTATTACTTATGGAATAGGCTTGGTTTACAAAGTTCAGATCGAATTAATTTCTCTTCTATAGTATTTGTAATATTTCTGATTCATTTCTAAATGTGTGCATTTTTGGCTTTACAATAGTACAGTAGGACACAGAATAATATAACTACTAGAACACATTTATAAAAACAGCTCCAACTTCTCTACATTAGTTCTGTTTGTTTATTATAAATAAAGTAGATGTAAATATTTATTTTTCATTTTTATATATTATATATATATATATATATATATATATATATATATATATATATAGATTCATGTTTGAAGAAAGAGAAAGTAAAGTTTTGATCCAAGAACTAATGTCGACTGGTTGGATGATACATTTTAACTTTAATGAGATTCTGTATGTAGTCGTAAGCCTGCGATGTAAAACTGAGGAGTGCTTGTATTTCAATGATCGAAACTCGAATGAGATGGAGCCAATAACTTTTCAGCACCAGTTTTTTTTTTTTTAATTTTAAAGCACGGTAAAAAAGATGTCCCTTTTTCTTCAGTAGGGAATATTCAGAAAATATTTTAAGTCTAAAGCAGTATCGACTAAATATTAGCATAAAATAAAACAATTTAACGTAAAGAACTCAACATTACATTCTTTATGCTCTCTGTGTCTGTAGGCGTCAATTTCCTTTTCAAAACCTTAATCATGCCTTTTAAACTTGTTTCTTGTTTAGTCATTTTAATTCCTTTCCGCCAATCACTTTTCACTCTTTCTTTCACTCTCTTGAATAACAATATATTTTCTTCTTAGTTTCTTTTTCTTTTCTTTCTAGTTCATATTTCTGTACAATTTCTTTTATCTTTTTTCTTTCTTTCTTTCTTTCTTTTCACTCTTCCTGATTTACTTTATCGATTCCTTTTCTTCTTTGTTATTTTTCGCTTATATCTCCATTTTTAAAATTACTTTTTTTTCTATTTTTGTTATTATTTTTTTAACTCAGTGCTATCTTGCTCTCTAGGTTATGTTTTTCTCTTTCTTTTTCCATTCTTTTAAACTTCACACTTTCCTCTTCGCTGTATTTCTGACTTGTATTTCTATCTTTATCTTTCCCCTTTATGCTATTTATTCTTGTTTATCTTCCGATTTTTAATTTTCTTTTCTCAAATTCCTAATCGATATTTTTCAGATTTACTTTTCCCTATTTTACTTAACTTTCTCTGTCATTCTCTGTCCAGAGTCCTTAGTTTTTCGTCTTCTTTTTTTTAATCTGCTTTTCTTGTTTTTGATATTTACTAAGGCCAAATTGAGGAAGCTTAATGCTGATGAAGATTATATTGCGCCAACCAAGAGGTGTAGTGTTTCTGCATTTCACATAATTAGAAATACTGCTTTTTATTTCTTTTTGATTGAGAACAATTTTCACTTTACCGTTGGGAAATACACAATTAATACGGTCAGGTGGTTGGTCAACAGATTTCTTAATTTTTCTCTTTTCTTATTAAAAAATCTGTTTTCCTTTCTAATCGCTCTCTCTTTTTTTTTAAGATATTTTCCTTTTTATTTGTTTTTTTACTTGCTTTTATTTTTGTCTACTTTCGTTTATTTTATTATTTTATTTGATTTTTTCCTTTTTTTATTCCTTGTTTTATTTCTATTTTTCCTTTCCTTTCTTTTTTCATTGTTTTCTTTTTGTTTTAACTTTCTTTTCTTGTTATTCTTCATGTTATGATTCTTTTTATTTTCATTTTTCTTTCATTCTTTCGTTCTTTCTTTCTTTTTTCTTTCTTTCTATCTTTCTTTCTTTCTTTCTCCTCCCAATACCCTTTCTTTTTTCTATCTTTCTTTCTTTCTTTCTTTCTTTCTTTCTTTCTTTATTTCTTTTTTCTTTCTTTCTTTCCAATCACTTTGCCATATTATTTCTTTCTTCTAATTTTACCATATTCTTTCTTTCTTTATTTATTTCTCTTCTTTTTTATATTTGCTTGTTTTCTGTCTCACTTTTTGTTTTTCCTTTTTTCTTCATTATTTTCCTTGTTTTCATTTCTTTTATTTTTTTATTGTTTGATTTCTTTCTTCATTGGTTTATTAGGTCTTTCTTGTTTATTTCATTAATTTAATTCTAACTTCTTTTTTCTTTTATGAATTAGCTAATTTCCATGTATTTTGTCTTTCTTTCTTTTTTCTTTCACATTTCTTTTATTCTCTCTAGTTTTTTTTTCTCTTGTGTTTAAAATTTAAAATTTCTTCTCCCTCTGCCTGCTTACTTTGTCTTTATATATTTATTTCACCATGGCGTCTTATTTTTTTCTTTATTTTCTTCTTGCAGTTTGCTTTTTCGCTTTCACTCTTCTAACTTTTATATTTCCCGATGCCACACTTATTTTTCCTCGCCTTCTCCACTACTTCAAAAGCCTTTCCCCGTTAACAATTTTACAATTGTCTTCAGGTGCTACATCAGTCAACTTTGCTTGGAGAGACGCATTTAAGCCAACAAAATCCATCAACTTCAATTCTGCACTACGCATTACAATCCCTATTTGATTAGATAACAGCCCCTGTCATCAAAAAGCATTATTGCGAAGACAGAAAATGTTGCGCAGAGACCGAACACACAGCTGCTTCCTTCGAGGCTTGAACAGGTGACACTTGAGTGTGAAATTCGACATCACTTAACTTGATCGGCTTTACGCGAGGTGCTTGATGAAATGCAAATAAGATTCGGGTCACGTGATCGTTAATTAATATTGACAAATTTATAAAAGCAAAAAAAAAAAGGGGGAAAAATATGTATGAGAGAAAAAAATATCTGCATTCTTTTCGATTCAGGGCAGTGATGTAAGGGATTCATCACTTGCCTCTAATTAAATTCTTAACAACGGCCATCCTCTTTTAATATGCATTTCACGACTTTTTCTGTAATATAGAAAGAAAAGTGACAGATGAAAAGAATATTTGATAAGCTGTTTTCGCATTCCATTTTAAATATAAAAATTACGTTTCGAAAAATAAATCTGTACATGAACAATAGGGATGAATACATATTTTTCTCTTCTGTCAATAATTAATGACATTTTTCCGAATTTCAAAATAATTATATTCATAGCTTCTGTCTTATTTTATTTCACTTTTTATCATAATTAAAAACAGTAAAGACTTTTTTCATGCAAATTCACAAAATAAAACTGTCATCGAAAGGTACAATGCAGGATACCAATTCTTAATTGTAGACACCAAAATCCAAGAAACACCATAATTTAAATATATAGGACAGAGACTTCGTCACCAAAGCCTGAAGACGGTTTGAAAGAGCGAAAAATGCTGCCGGAAAACTAAATAAGGTACCGTATAATGATTTTCTAAGCGTAGCTTAGATGTGGCACAATGCAAGAAAGTATGGGGCAGCCAGTGAGAAACGAAGTTGTATTGTTCTAGCGAGACAAGCTTGTTAACCATTACACAGCCTCGTGGTGCCAAAATAATGTACCGTATATACTGAAGTACAGTGGGAATATTTTTATGATCTGATTTTTTTTTCGAAAAAGATAGGGGTCGCATTATACAGAGGTAATATTAAAAGTCATGCATTTTCGGTGACCGGTTTCACTATACACAGGTATTTTTTCGGTGGGGGGTGGTAAATTCATGGCAAAAATTCCGGTGTCGCACTATGTATGGTAGGATTGTACACGAATGTATATGGTATTAAGAAACATCAAAACATCTTTAAAAACTTAGAAAAGATTGCCGAATTTTCACATTGCAGATGAAGAAAAGACTTGAATCAGCAGAAATTTGGTTATATAGAAAGATGCTAATATTTCACGGACTGAACGTGTGAATAATGAGGAAATTTTAGATTAAATGAAAACAAATAGAACACTTATACTAAGTAACTGTAATCACACCTTACCTGGCATCGCTACCACAGTCACTTTCTCAGCGACGTGACACGACTTCCCTCTTCTAGAAATATTTTCATGGCAACTGCTCTGACGAGCTTTTTACCCTGGTGTCCCGACTACATGAATTTAAGCATTTACTAGATTGGCATTTAGGTCCCACTTATTTACTGTTGAAATAGTTAAATGCAACCGCCGCTTCTACTCCAGTACTTTCTTTTCTCGCACTTTCCACCTGTTGAACAATTATCCGTTTACTTGCTTCCCTGTTAACTACACTGTTCAGAAATTTAAATGCCACATCAATCACCATCTTCACTCTTCTTGAATCCCGTTAATCTTTTGTTTTTTTCTCATTCCGCTCCATTCTCAGTTTTCTCTTACAATTTCACTCCCTGTAACCCTCTACGCACTAGTGGCATTCGCGCCTTTCATGGGGCGAAATGATTTTTTAAAAAAATCAGTATAAAACTTAAAACACTCAGGGAAAATACCGAGAAAATCGGTCTTAGAAAAGACAACATTCATAAGATATGTTGAAAGCAAGAGTAACAGAGGAAATGTAGCGAATAATGAGATTGTGTAAATGGTTGCCAGAGGAGGGATCAAGAAGAATAGTAATAAAACAAACAAACTTTACTAAGGCATACAAAGGAAATGTAATAAAGCGGGAACGGCACATTTTTATATGTTCTACTAAGACTTATTTGCAAGATTATCATTTGTTAATATAACAAATGGTAGAAATAATTAATTCAGGCTCTTATTTGTATATATATATACAACCATCGACAAAAAACTTCATATGATAATGGTAATATTAGACATTTCCCTACAAGGAAACATTTGGTATTCATTGACCGAGCAACAAATATTGTTTCGGTTGAAATTTTAAAATCTTTCTCGTAAAAAAATTTCTCAAATCCATTAGATATTATTCCTCTTTCTAATAGGACACTATAAATGTACAGTTATTGCACAAAATAATTTACGGATAAGTCACGGATAATCGGTTGGATTGAATCGCAAATCCAGGTTTTATGTTTAGGACTGGGTAAGAAAAAAGATAGATTTAATTTAAGCGATCTGTCACCTCATTCTCACATATTCAAAAAATTAATGTTTAATTATTTGCAATATATAATGAAAGAAGAAAATCAATTCCTGAAGTCCAATATAAAAGTTAACAAATACAATCAAGCATAATAATACTTTATTCTCTGTTAATAGAAAAAATAGACATTCTGTATTTTAGACATTTTGTCATAGCAAACATAATTTGACAAAATATACTCTTCTTTTGCTGTTTTAATTGTATTTTTACCACTCTCTACCAGATGTATAATTATTTATAAATATAAATATAAATGTGAACACTGAGATCAACACCCAGCGGCGACAGTCTGTTTTATGCTTAAACGCAATCTTCAGGCTATGTGTGTTGTGTTTTGGCGCGGCTATTTATATATACTGGTAAATGGTGCATTATGGGTATAAAGTCTATTGTATTATCCTAACTGTGGTCAGTAACCGTTAGGTTTCAATTTATTCTAAAGGTTACTGAGTAGAAATAATGCAGTTGTTTCTAGGTATTTTATAGTGATGTTTGGTATAAAAATGACAATTGGAATTTCTTTTTTTCTTTTTTTTTTTTTTTTGTCGACGCTATTCGTCTTCCGACTTTATCAAGTCAAACAATGAAAGCGCAATGTTATAATTACATTGAATCCAAAAATTTAAAAAAAAGTGACTCTATTGCGTAAGCCTCTTTTTGGATAATGGTAACTTCCTTTATACTAAGAGTTTGTTTTTGTTTTCCATTTCATTTTAAAACCAATTTGTCTTATCCATAAAATAATTCTGGTAAATATAAAGTCGCGTTTGTTAACGTTTTTACTCATTATTTATTATTGATTATTTTATTATCTATTTTTTATTGTTATTATTGTTGTATTGTGCTTATGTGTGCGTTTGTAGATTGTTAATTTTTTATCATTTACTTATTTTTTGACCAGCTTTTTTTATATGCGTGTGTGTAAAAATATATTCATCAGGCTCAAAAGTTATAATACATATAATATAAAAAAAAGATGTTAAGAATAATCTGTTATGAAATCAAATATAACAAAAAGGATTATGGAAGAAATGTAGTTAGTAGCTGTTAGATAATTTGGAAAGATGTTAGGATAACCTCGAGCTTATGCTGGGAAAAAACGCCTACGAAGTGATAGAAAATAGATTCAGTAAATACGCAAAAATAGAAAGGGGCGTAAAAAGAGTATGCGTCATCTAATTTGATTTATTCAACCTTAAAAGCAAAACTATCCTGAGGGAGCTGAGGACTTTACGAGGATTTATTATCAATGGTTAAACAATATAACATATGCAAATGACACTGAGTTAATGGCAGACAGAACAATACAACAACTGAATATCTTAGACCTGGTAATAAAAAAAATCCAGAAAAAAAGACCAAGGATCAATTGTAAGAAAACAAGATTTATTGTCAGTAAAAAAAAGAAAGAAACATCTGGAGATGTCAAAATCAAACAAGTGCGAAATGACACCAAAATTCGAAGATGTCCTCGGAAAATTAAATAAAGTATTAAGAAACAAGAGAATTCCGTTAGAAACAATCAAACAAGCCTTGAACCATACGGACATATCAATCTTATTTTATGGCAGGGAATGTTCTGCGATTTTCTCAGAGAACCAGAAAACTTGAAGCAACAGAAATATCGTTCTACAGAAAGATGATGAGAATACCAGGCCTGGAATGTATAAACAACGAGCATTTTTAAAAAAAAAAAAACAAAATGAAAACATAAAGGAAACACAGAATCAGAAAGAAAGAATTGAAAATTCTCAGGCATATAATGACAAAAGCAGGCTTGCAAAATAGGACACACGCAAGAGATATCAAATGCTAGATGGGTGGAATGTAACAGCGAGTAACCTGCATAACTAACTTTTGTAAATCGATGTGAAAAACAAGAAATTGAAAAGACCAGCCTTGTTAATGTTTACGAAGAGTAGTAAGTTGTCGAGAACCATGATGCCCCACATTCTGAAAAAGAATTGCCTCATTTTGGGAAGAGCACCGATATACAATTAGGGGATCTTTCCTTTGAGTTGATTTCTTGCTTTAATCGAAATATGACTGTAGCGACAATGAGAGTTTGCTTCTTCATTCTAATCACCTGACCAGTTTCAAATATACGGTGATGCAAGAGAAACCGAATTAAATTTGAGACTAACATCTTGGCTGATATTATCACATGCATAACTATCACTATGTGAATTTACTGTAATTCTGGTAAAAGACTAGCTACATAGTCGCTCTTTTATGTGTATTCACGGTCAAAACCATATAATCATACCTATATATAAAGTTCACGACCGTTGATCGTCACTCCGTGCTCCATACATTCGGCATTGTGTCACATCTAAGTAAAAATGCTATAAAGTTCCCGACCAGATTACGAGTATTACGAGTATTATTTATAATGGACAACAGTTAATATTTTTGTTACTAGGTAAGGAGCATCGTTTTAATTTGAGAAAGCGTCGTGTGTTAACGAACAAAAAATTAAGAGTCTTGAGCTTTTTGAGAAAATAGTCAAACTAGATAGTGAAACATAACAAGATTTTTTTTTTATTCAATCGTGAACATTTTCGTGTAGAGAAAATTTTAAGGAATTTTCCTGAAAGAAAGTGAGAATTCCAGCAATGTTCTTAATAGTGTCTCTTAAAAAAATGTGAAGCAAAATTGGAACTTTTTGCTGGTGAATCAACAAGTAAGTGAGGTGTAATTTTTATGCCATGTATGGCTCCTAAAGGAGGGGGTGCTGCTGCTAACTTGATTGTGAACGCATCCATGTCTAGCGAAAAGGCTTAATGCCTGTTACAATGCTAATGTCTTACTCTGAATTAGGCTTTCATGACCCGACACCACGTTATCTTGTTGAATATATCACAGTATCCCTGCAATTCTAATTAATGCTGGATATTTATATGCATTTATAACATCCGAAATATTCAATTAAAGAAGACGTTCAATAAATACTATATACAATATAGATCACTAATTAATAATAAAAGACTGAAATCACTTTCCTTTCTTTTACTTGAAAGCTTGAAATCATTTTACTTTTTTTTTTACTTTATTTAATAGTTTAACCTCAAGCAAGACTACAATCCAATTAGAATTTTCAGGGAATTAAAATTGAATCAGATGATTAAAACTGACGAGAGTTGAAGTAGAGGCCAAAAAGAAACAGGCTAAATGAAAACAGAAGATGGCGACTGATTTTGCATTTAAATTTTTGAATGTTGTAATTATCAGGGAAGCAAGAAATCGTAAGGGAGGTCCAAGGGTATTTAGAGTATAACTGACTGTTATATTTAGCTAGTTCTACAGTAAAACGGTGAGACCTAGATGCCAATCTAGCAGCACGCTTAAATTCATTAGTCGTTCGAAAAAAGCTGGACCGAGCCGTTACCATAAAAATATTTGTAGAACAAGTCGAGGGAAGGTACGTCATGTCTGTGAGAATGTGACTGGGGACATGATGCCAGGTCAGGATCTATTGTATTGCAGACCCTTCTCTGGATTTTGTCAACAGTCTCGAGATATAGGAAAACGTTAAAATTTAGTTAACTCTTAAATATTAAAGAATTTTTTTTTCTATTTCCTGTGACTAAATTAAACATAAAGATTATATACATTTAGACCTCGCTTTCACCGTCTCTTTATAAGTAGTTCTATCGGTATGTTCGAAGAATGATTCAGTGTATATTCTTCTAAATGCATTTTATACATAGGATTAGACAATTTTAAACATTCTAATATGACGCAGTTCCATAGAAATGTTTTGGTTAGTCGAATCATTTTTAATAACATAGATCAGGAATTATTGTAAGATAAACACAAAAATGTTATTATTATTATTATTATTATTATTATTATTATTATTATTTTTGTTTTTGTTGTTGTTGTTGTGGATATACCAATTAAATACAATGGTTATTATAAATTTTTATTTCTAATGTAACTAAATTTTTTTCTGTTTATTTTATTCTTAGTTTGTTTTTTTTTGTTTTTGTTTTTTTAAAGAGCTCACCAAAATTTATTTTTCTCTGGATATAGGCATCTGACGATATCGTTGTTTTTATTTTTTCATATAAAAATACATTGGTAAAACAAAAATTGCTTTTAAAAATTAAATGAACGCATAGATCTACTTTCCGGCCGATTTCGTTTATCTGTCGATAAAAATCAAAGATGAATTACAAATATGTCGTTATTTTTTTTTTCAGGTTAATCCAATAAATTAATTTAAGGACATCTAAAATCACACAACCCAGACGAAGCTGGTGATTTTTTTTTAACATCACTTATTCTCAACTGAAATTCTAAAAGCAAAAACATCTTTCTGTATATCATACTAAAAAATACTACAAAGAATATTTCGGTTCTTTTATTCGGATATTGAGAAATGTCTGTTCATACATACCGATCATTTTAATTGTTGCGTATTGTCATAATTCTACAGTGGGTTTATAGGATCATATATCTTTTTATGTGCCCTGTGCCTACAAGATTTGGGCAATCATGGCGCTTTACCTGCCTCTGTCCTTTGTAGCTCTTAATAAATTTTGTCTTTTTTTTTTTTGGCTATTTCTCCCATGAATTGTTCTGCCATTCACTTGCTGAAACCCATTAAATATGTTACGCGTCTCTTTCCTCTGTCCCTCTTTCCATCTGTCCGTCCTGTGAGTATCAGATTTCCAAAGCCCTCATTCCTCATTAGGTGTCCTATAAATTTCAGATGAATTTTCCTGATATTATGTATAATTTTCCTGTTTGTTTTCATTCTCTCTAAAACCTCGTCGTTGCTCGCTATTCGATCCATTGTATCCTTAACTTAATTCTGTAGAAACACATACCTGTCGACTCGATGCTCTTCTTCAACTTTGGGGAGATTGTTCAGCATTCGCTGCCATACAGGAAGACAGATATCACGTAACAGTTCAATACTCTTTTCTCGGCTACAAACGAAACATTCCTGTGTCGTAATACTCTGCTTAGCTTTTGGAATGCGTCTTTGAACATCCCTTTGAATCTCAGTGTCACACTTTTCGTCCCCCTTTAGAATATTTTCCAGATATCTAAATTTCCGCACCTATTTGATTTTAGTGTCCCTGGCCCTTAAATCGCAATTTGGGCACATTTTTGCCGATGACCAAGTGTCCTGACTTCTTGTAGTTTATGCTTAGTCCTTTCTTCTTGCTCTCCTTCGCTAACTTGTGTAGGGAGTTTTGTAGTTTCCTTTCCGTGTCTGTAATTAGCACAGTTTCATCTCCGTATCATATGTTGTTAACATTGTGGCCGCCAATGATGAATCCTGGTAGGATTTCTAGTTCTCTCAGAATTGCATCGCTGTAAAGGTTTAATAAGTCCGGGGAAAAGACACATCCTTGTCTTACACCCGTTTCTATTTTTTGTATATCTGCTAAAAATCATTTGTTATCTGGATGCAGGCAGCTTGCTGCCAGTGGAGATATTTGATTATTCTAATGTCTTTCTCGAATATGTCAATGTTTCTGAACAGCTCTAACAGATCTTTGTGGTGTACTTTGCCAAACGCCTTTTAAAACACAGGTACACATTCTTCTGCATTTGTATGGCTTTTTCTGGTACCATTCTCATCATAAATATCGCGTTTCTTGTTCCGCTGTCTTTAACGAACCCCCATTGTTCTTGTCCTATCTCTGGTTTGATTCTACAGCGCGATCTATTCATCAGAATTCGGATGATGAGTTTTGTTATGTCATAAGGCTGCGTGTTCGGTGGAGTTAACATTCGTTTTCTTAGGCCGTGTTATGCAAATATATCTACTTAGGTCTTCCTATCACCACTATTTTAGATCTCATTTATTATTTCTGTAATCTTGTCTATACCGAAATCATCTTACCGGCATCTTTATTACAATTCCGTCTAACCCTGCGGTTTTCTTTCTGTTCAATTTGGCCAGTAAAGTTTCCACTTCGGTTTCATTATTTTCCGGCCAGTTGGTATTTCTGTGTATAGCCAGTTGTTCTCTAATCATCTTGGAAGAGATTTCCAATATATTCGTTTCCAGCGCTGAAGAATTTGTTTCTTTTTCTATTATGAGCATTCCATCTTTGGATTTTATGCAGCTTGTTGATGAGTATGTCTTCTGTCCTGCAAGTTGCCTGATTTTTTTTATGCATATCTTCTTTATTTCCGATACTTATTCTCTCTATTTCTGCACATTTTTCGTTCAACCATTTTCATTAGCCCACGTGCATTTTTTTCCTTATTTCACTGTGTAGTTTTCTGTATTCCGTTCCATGTCTTTGCATTGTTTTCTGTCTTTTTGCATCATGTCAAGAATCTCGTCTGAGATCCATACTTTTTTTTCTTCGTCGTCCATTATCTTTGAAGATGATGTCGTTTGTTAATGTTACAAAAGCTTCTCTTAGTGTCTCCCATGTCGAGTTTTCATTTCCATTTTGTCTCTCATATCTTCTTTTCACGCTGTTCATATATTTCCCTTCAGGTTCGGGTCATTCAGGAATCTGTGGTATTGCAATTTTGGGTGCTGCTTTAGGTATCTTCATCTTCCGTAGTTTCACTCTTAATTTACATATAAAAGGGAATGATCGCTTCCGCAGCTGGCACTTGGATTTTATGCAATCTGTTGATGGGCATATGTTCTGTCCTGTTAGTTCCCTTCATTCCTTAATATTTTGTTGATGGTTACGTTGTCTTTTTGTTTTGCTTTTTTTATAGTTTCTCTTCTCTGTGTCCATAATCGGCTTGGATGTTCTTGTATATTGCCGAGTCATTAGCCGTACACCACTGGACCATTTTTCTCCGCGTTTTTTGCGGCTTTCTAGTCCTATTTTGCCAGGTATCTCCTCTGCCTTCTTTGGCATTCAGTTAATGAATTTGTTAATTGTAACTATATGATAATTATAACTTCTTGTGATTTATACAAAGTCTTCGCGTTGTCTAGCATGGAGTAGAAAGAATCGATTTCTTCCTTCGTACTTTGTGATGTCGGTGCATACACTATTATAATAGATATGTTTAAAGGCTTTTCTTTCAGCTTAATTACAAGAATTCTTTCAGATAATTGACAGTATCCTAGAACATATTTCTTGGTTTGATCTAATGTCAATTAAACTCCTTTTTAACATTTAACGTTCTAACATTCCATGTCCAGATAGTTATTTTTTGTTTGATGAGAGCAGACACTGGATGATTGTCCGGTGACATCTGTCGCTCATGTCGCTTCTTTCCTGAGCGAGAGATAAGTTACCAGAAATTTTCTCCTTTACGCCGTTTATGCTATGAGTCGCTGCATGATGCTCAGATGACACCTGTTGCACATGTCGGTGCTTACTGGGTTAATTCCCTTAGATATAATCCCCCTTTACGCCGTTAGGTTTCATAATGTGTTGTTAATTGCCACGATATATCTAGGGATTAATAGTGGAATTGTTTCCTGTTGCCTTCTACACGGTGTTTTATGGCGACATCTTGCTATCTGGCTGTTGACTCAGTGAGGTTCCTTCGGCCATTTGTTAGATCTTATTTTTCGTCATGCTAAGTTGCTAATACTTTCTTCACTCGCAAGAATATGGAGTGGGATAGCCGGTTTAGTCACCGACATTCTGACGGTCGGATATACATATATACACATACACACATATATATATATATATATATATATATATATATATATGTGTGTGTGTGTGTGTGTGTGTGTGTGTGTGTGTGTGTGTGTGTGTGTGTATTTAGGCAGCAATCCTTCTTTCATGCACATTTCATTGAATACGACAGATAAGGTGGTTTTATTTAGTTTTATATACAATTTCTCATGCGATGTAATTATTTTTTTTTATTTTCGGATGATAAATTATATAAAAACTCTCCGTATTTCTTATTTAACATTTAAAATATTTAATCCTTGAAAATGGCTAAATGTATAGCCGAAAGCGCTCGGATAAAAAGAAAATTAGGACAGTTTTTATATAATTTATCATCCGAATAGAAAAAACAAATTATTAGATCGCATAAAAAATTGTATAAAAAAAACTAAATAAAAGCACTTTATATGTTATATTCAATGCCTGTGCTGCACCGGGAGATTAAAAAAAAAATTCTAGCCCCGTCCCCTCATCTGTCAGGAAGGTAAGTGTTTGTGGATCGGAATTCGTATGGTGGTAGAAAGGAATAAAATAATTATTAAGTTTTAACTTAGTATAA
Source organism: Acanthosepion pharaonis (assembly GCA_903632075.3). NCBI lineage: Eukaryota > Metazoa > Mollusca > Cephalopoda > Sepiida > Sepiidae > Acanthosepion > Acanthosepion pharaonis. The sequence continues at coordinate 1,996,377 of CAHIKZ030000613.1, read as the reverse complement.
GTCCGATTTTCTCTGCTCCCTGTAGTTGTTGTATGCGTCAAGTAGATTTACAAATACGTGTGTGAATCACTACCTTTTCCCCCTGACATGTAGTTATTATCTTGTTTGCTGAGCATAACTGCAACATACATTGTTCCATATAATATTTTACAAAAATACACCAATTAAACAGTTTGGTGGTCTCAAAGCTCGAACTAATCAGAGCAACAATTCTAGCTGCTATATAAGCATATTAACCTCTGTAGTATGCGAAGTTAGCGATCAATATTCAATTATTGCATTAACAATATAAACGTACTTCAATTTCCATTGTTGATATTTAACTTCAAGTGAGTTTTTTTTTTTTTTGTTTCTTTTCCTCCATTTTTACATTGGGTTGTCATTAACTGTTATTTGTAATAATTTATCATTTCATTTTATTTTCGTATACATCCATGTTATTTCAAGTTTTATAACGAGGTTTTTTTTTTTAAAAAAAATAGTATTAGTCATTTCGAATATACTGGTGCTGTATAATTATTTACCCAGTTTTTTAAGCAGAAAAATATGTCCATTATTTAAAAATAAATTGAAACATACCTATTTGTATAAATAATTTCAAATTTTTCAAATGGCTTCCTAACCTTATTTTGTTTTCTTGTTTAAAATTTAATTTAATACAGTGACTCTAACAAAATGTGATCAAAGTGTTTCATTGAAAATGGCTGTTATGAAGAATTGTGAAGTGATAAAACTGTTGAATCTTTTCAGAAGAAACTGATTTTAATGTGTGGAGAAAGTTTCTGGAATAGTAAACAACCTCAGCATACCCGATTCCATGATGAAACCGCTCAGTTCGTACCAGAAGAATCATTCAAAATGGCAAAAAGAAGGTGAAGAGAAGGGAACATGAGGAAGATATCAAAAGAGCTGTTTAATTCCGAAATATCACTAAGCAGGATTGTGAAATGTATAAATGATTCAACAACGATAACTGCTTTTATATGCCTCCGAGCAAAAACGGTTTGGAAGAGGGAAGGGAATGGTGGAGGAGGTGCCTCAGACAAAGTCTTCGTTTGGTCGGATGAGATGATTTTCACTTTAAAGACTGTGATCAATTACCCGAATTATAGGGTTTACGCCATTTAAACAGAATCTGCCAGAACACTTCTCTAGCAACATAAAAAGATTGGTGTCATGATTTGCGTTGTTCTTGCTTCTGACGTTTCGAAATCGCCCCTCGGTGTTCATTGGAGATGGAATGGAAATAAATAGCAGAGTTTACGAGCAAATGTTGGAGAGATATATGTAACCCTGATTGTCAGTCATATTTGGAAGTTACTGTCTTCCTTCAAGGTAGAGATGACACACACTTGGCAGATTTTTCGCAGAACTTGTGCAAGTGACATTTTCATGAATTTTGAACATGTCCATTTGGCCTACGTCAAGCCATGACATTAGCCCTCAAGTGTATCAACCCTAAAATAATCTCTTATGACGTCATGGTACACTTTGTGCGAAAAAGTGGGGAAAGATTAATGCAGTTCAGTTAAGAGATTAAGTGCTGCTATAGTGAAAGCAAAGGGTAGCCTTTTTGAATTGTAAACTCATGTAAAATATTTTCAATAAATATAACAATCAACAACTAATCTTTTTAAAACAAAACCGAAAACATTTTATTATAAAACAAATAATGGTTATAGTTGTTATCTTGAACAAGCAATTGCTTGTAAATTTTAACAACTCCAGAAACAATCTGTTATCCTCTATCTTGGAGAATCATTTTTGCCCTGCATCAACATGGCCGATGCTAACATCAAAGAGAGAACTGCAACTTTTTGGTCTCAGGTTTTCTACTGACATAAAGTTGAGCGATTATACGGGAACAATTGCTGGCTATCCTGCTAAGAATTTTGGTTCTCTGTTTTTGCTAGACAATTTTTTTCTCGTCAATGTCCATCTTCTACATTTATAAATCTATTATCTGTCCGTGAATTGAATACAGTAGCCATATCTGGCATAGTGCTCTGGTCTTATATCTTTAGATTCTCAACAAAAACCAAATGCTCTGTAATGTTATCGGTTCAGAACCGACATCTTGATATAAATCATTTTTCAACCTAATAAAGTGCCTTATCTCTGTTTTTTATATATTTTCAAGACAGTTGTTCTAACTAGCTCTCCTTCTTGCAAACACGATGACACGAATTTAAGCGTACTAGAAGATTAGCTTACAGTTCTCAATACTTTACTGCTGAAATACTTACATGCAACCGTCAGTTCTATGTTAATACTTTCTTTTCTCTCATTTGCCCATGGAGCTATCATCCGATTTCTTACTTCCCTGACATCAACAATCTTCAAAGAATTACATGCAACATTCCTTCTTTCTATTGTCCTCGCTCCTTACTAATGTCTTCTCAATCCACTTAAGTAAACCTTGTGCATTGGTAACATTATCAGCTTGCACTGTGGTGAAATGGAATTTTTAATACAGTGCCTGCTCCTGCTTATAACGCATCACTCTTCAGTTATGAAGTCAGCGCTCTGGCTACTGATTTGATGTTTATATACATCACGTATATAATACGTTAAAAGACTGCCTTTCTCTGCCGTGCACAGATAGCTTAGAAGCTCAATCTCTGACTGATGTCGAATCGGTCGAGTTTCGATCCTGGCTTGAAGCAATCAAACGTCTACTCACACTGATGAGCTCCGAAACACGCCTGTATGTGGATATATATATATATATATATATATATATATATATATATATATATATATATATATATATATATTGGCGATAGGCTTTTATTTGTATTTACATAATTTCTATCCTTAATATTGACCGCTTTTACCCATAAATATACCACATTTTAATTAGGATAACGTATATATTGTGCTTATCCGCTTGTAAAATGAAGGTATCTGGACTGTTTTTTTTTATTATTCTTTAGCGACATGCTGTTTCTTTTGTTAGGATGCAGTTGTAATTGCTGTAAGAGTCACAGTATGTAAGTCTCTCTGACTTTAGGAACTCTTTAAATTTGGAAGGAGAGAAAAGAAACAGAAATAATGGTGACAATATCAGGCTTCCATAGATCATGAGACCATGTGTCATACCAACTTTAGCAGGATTTATATATATAGGCCACAGAAGGAATAAAGTGGTTTGGACATGAAGAAATATGTCCTTTCCAGTTCTTTAAAACTTCTTAGTAATCCAGTGACAATTTATCTATAATTCTATTCGAAAGTGCACTGACTTACTCGAAAATTGGAAAAATACAATATAAATATAAGAGATAGGCCTTATTAAATGAACTTCATAGAACAATTTTTTGTCAATAATAGTTTTATTAATTTCCGGCCAATGATTATTTTGTTTTAATTCCAAATGATCTATAGCAGATAAATGAATATAACTTTTTTTAAAAGTGTGGCACTGATTTATGATTTCTGCCTGAAGTATCATAAAAACGAATATGAGAACCAAAGTGAGTAAGAAGGGACACACACAATAATGTCAGTTATCAGCGATAAGGTAAGCAGAAAGCCAGCCTACGTCTGGTTCAAATGGCGTCCATGCTAAAATAAATCAACGATCATGGTTTCATATTCACCAAGTGGTATAAACTGCTCTACATGTATAATCATGAGGTTAGTTAAATGTTTCGATACATACATACATACATACATGCATACATACATAATGTAAATAAAGATTTTTTCTTCTAATATATGTTTTGGGCATATATAGTCTAGCCTAGTAATTCTCAACGGGGTCCAGGTGGACCACCGGTGGTCAACATAACGTTTCTAGTGGCCTACAGAGAAATCGTAGCCATAAAAAATTGCAGCTATCTCACAAAAATGTATTTAAATTATGAATACGTTGAAGAATTAAAAAACATAATATTTTATTTAATTATACACATATGATGTCAATTATATCTGAAAATTTAGAAATTACGTTGGTATTATGCAGTGCAATATTTATTTTACTTTTTATCATATATTTGATATCCTGTGATTTTAATATCGTGTGTTTATCCTTGTTTAATAAAATAAACATTAAAGTGTCTTTTCATTGACTATTTTAGATCGAAAATTGAATAGCTTAAAAGTAAAAGTAGGAAAGGTCCGTATTGAATTTTTGGAAGAAAAAAACGGTCCATAGGCTGAAAAAGGTTGAGAGGCACTGATTTATTCGATTTCATTTAGTTTCTTTTTTTCTTTTTGCTAATTTGCCATCACTTTTGCTATTACATTTCCCATATTTTGATAATAGAAAATCTGACAGGGTTAATTTTTCTAAGACACTAGTTGTAAATTTACTATGGACGAATTAGCGATTGAAACAGTTTCTTTATATTTCCGTCTTAGTATATTGTTTCATCTTTTAATTAGATTAGCATTTTTGAAATTAAAATTATTACTGGACTCATTACGGTGATTAACTAATACCTGATTACTTTTTATATCTTTTATTGGATTAGGAATATTTGAAAGACATTTTATGTTGAGTTTAGTTAAATTCTTTTTAATATTAGCTGTGATAAAGTTAGTGGGTAGAATAATATATACTGGTTTCCTTGGGCTTATAAAGAATCTCCGCTTTTCTATTTGGAAATACAGGGTATCCAAAAACGTGACATCGTTTTAAAAGCAATTATCTTGAAAACTACTAAGTCTGGCTCAATGAAATTGAACAGTTTAGGTGTTGAACATCTTATTTTATGGGTCAGATTTCATAAGTGTTCAATATGTGCACCGCGTACGATACAGCACTCGTCAAGTTGATAGTTAAGCTCTTGCCAAAAGCGCTGATGTTGATGAACGTCTACCAGATCCTTTAGCTCTGGATAAGCAAGCCTTCTTCTTTAAATTTTTGGTAACAAATCCAAATTTGTTTGCCAGTTGATGTTTTCCCAAATTTTGCAAAGAAGGCACGCTGCACAGTCTTAGGTGACTGCGTGCGAGCATATTCCAAGATACAAAATGACTTCTCTTTGGGAGTTAACAGCATGGCTCAACCTGAAAACAAAACAAAAATAAAACATTAAATGTAAAATCTTGATCTGTTCTATACATTCTGTGAAAATGTGAGGTTATTTCTACAAGAACTGCCAAAATTATTGGCCTGTGAAATGATGTCAAATTTTGGGGGACATCTTGTTTTTTACATCTGTCTTGCTTCGGGTTGAATATGAAATAATTAATAATTAAGGTATTGGATGAGCTTAAAAGTATTTACAAAGTATTTCTCCTCGTCATGTAAATATTGAGGGCTACAAATTCTGCGTGTTCTGAAAGAGAATCTTATGATTTATCCAGATGTTATTTTGTTGTTATATTGAGGATAGAAATTAAGATCATTTTATAGTTAATTAGTTTTAGGCTATTGTTACGTGACAGCTGTCCTCCTTTACAGCAGTAAATGTTGGTCGGTCTCCTCAAAGATGAAGAAGAGACTCGAGGAAACGAAGGTATGTCTCTACAGAAGGATGCTAAGGATATCATGGATCGAGCCCGTGAGTAACGATGAGGTTTTGGAGAGGATGCAAAAAAAGGAGGAAGCTTATACAACACCAGGAAGAGGCAGCTGAAATTTCTGGAAGACTTAATGAGAAAGGAAAGCTTAGAGAATCTGATACTCACAAGTCGATTAGAGGGAAAGAGAGACAAGAAAAAGCAACGCATGACATACCTCGCGGGCTTAAGGAAGTGGATGACAGAATATAGCCTGGGGTAAAATATCAAAAGAAAAAACTCCTTGAGAGCTACATGGGATAGGGAGAAGTGGAGAGTTATGGTCGGCTACGTCATGAAGGGACACAGCCCATAAAAATATAGTACTGCAGATTAACCTGATATCTAGGAAAGTAAATTATATCGTACTGTTTAGTTTACCTACACGGTCAGGTAAAAGAATTTTGCGGGAATATATTAATAAGGAGTCATAGTTTAAATCACTAAAACATCACATGATATACAGAAATGTATATATCCTTTTTTTGTATACAAGTGGATGTAAAATGAGATATGCAGTGAGGAAAAACAAAACATGCATGCAAAACATATTGTATTGATATAAAATGTTAATAATAAAAATATCAATCCCGCAAATATTCAGTAATTTGCCTCGTATTTTTTTCAGTATTCAAAAAAAATAATAAATTATAATGAATGTATGATGATAAGAATTATGAAAATAAAAAATATATTAAAAATAACTTTAATGATTTAAATTAATTCTAGTATTAAAAATTAACTCCAAACTCAGTGTTATGATATTGATAACACTGGTATAATACAATAAGAGTTTGTGACAGTATTACCTAATTTTTTAACGTTTTAGTGACCTCTATTTCTGCTCTTGGATCTGTTTATATTTATATATATATATATATGTATACCGAACTTTTGCAATATATCTTATATATATATATATACACAAATACACACTATCCACCAACGTTTCTATACACATCTCCAGGTTCTTTATATATATATATATATATATATATAATCCTCCCTCACGAACATACACGATCACACCTTCATGTTTTTTTTTTTTTTTGTATATTCGGGTAATATATTTTCATATATATTTGATATATCTCGATATATATATTTGGATATATTTCTGTTGTCTGTAATTTTATATAATGTAACTCCTACACTTTTGAAAAAACCCAAAAAACATTCATAAACAAAAACTTAAACTGCAACTCAAAAAATGTAGTTTATGCACTTAAAATGCACAAAATGTAAAAGTTATATAGGCATCAGCCAACAACGGGTCTCACAAAAGCAATATAAAATTGACAGATCGTAACACCCCCCCACAAAAAAAAAAAAAAACATGCACACAGGGTGACCAAAATACAATGATCGCTAACATATTCAGGAGACACGGATATATGTGTAGTTTACATTTATGTATGTATATGCGGATGTTGACCTGTGTGTGTGTGTGTGTGTGTGTATGTATGTGTGTGTGTATGTGTGTGTACTGGTTCCATGTAGCTTGGGAAATATGTAATGTGTCCTACAAAATAACAAATAAGTTTACGAATTCAGGGTATCCCCACACAAAATAGAAAAAAACATGAGGTCACTAAAACATTAAAAGATTAAATGCCGATAACAAACAAACCTAATTGTTTTATACCCTTCACGCAGAACTTTAAATTTAAAAAAATTCGTTGCTGAGAATGTCTCATATCGATCCACATTGAACATGAAGAAAATTAATTATTTTAATAATATGTAAAAATACTTTCACCTGAAGACGGTTGTCTCCCGAAGAAACACGTGTCGTGAAATTATGTAAAACAAAGTATAATATTTTTTCTCAATAAATCCACATTACAACCAAAAACGTTTGCGGCACCCTCTTCTTTTTTTTATATATATATATATATAACAGTTCAGTGATCTAACATATTCAACGTATGGATATATTGTAAACCTAATATAAAATAACACAGGGAGTATATATGATATATAAATATTTTATATTTTGTCTGATATCGCAAAAGCCTAAACCTATACAAACAGGTTCATATCCATATATATATATATATATATATAATATTTATATATGAAAATTTATCCGATTTATTCAGTAGAGAAGATAATATTTATGAATAAAAATGGCAATAGGAAAACTGGTAATTGCTGACGCGTTTCGTCATTTTTTAATTTAATTTTCGCATTTGCTTTGATAAAGTTCACTTTGGACGAAACGCGTCAGCAATTACCAGTTTTCCTATTGTCATTTTTTTCATTCATATATATATATATATATATATATATATATATATATATATATATATATATATATATATATATATATATATATATATATATATGTGTGTGTGTGTGTGTGTATTGACATTGTGTATTTGTGTGTGGAACCAGTGATTAACTAAACTCTATAACCATAATTTTTTTTCAATCGTTATCGATCCTAATAAACTAAAATTCCTACCGCTTCCTCTTACATTCATATCACGTCCCTTATTCTTTAACCCTCTAATTTGTGCGGTTCTTGAGTCTTGTATTGGGCGAACTCTAGGAAGAATTAATAAAATAAAAACCCACCAAGCATATCATTTAATTGGTAACGGTAAAGGATTAAGGGAAAATGATTTCATGCTTTTCCTAAGGTTACAGCAACTTGAAAATAACGGTCAGAGATTTCAACGCAACTTAACGATTACATTGTTGCAGTTGGTAAGTCTTACTGTATTACAGAACTCGATATTCATAATGTCATAGCTTTTATTCAGCGAAGCTTACTCTAGCACGAGGCCAAATTGGACAAATTCGTTTGGGAAGATGGTGTTGCAGCTATCGCCCAAATATGGAATAAAATTCTTACTCAAATGAAGAGCGTACAATATGAAGGTATTAACACTTGAAATTGAAAACAAGATAAAATCACACCACATTAAAATGTCAGTTTAACATTTCCTATCGCAGTTTTAGTTTCGCCTAAAGTTTATCGTCCAACTTTGCCAGTGAATCGATTTACAAGAAATCATGCCAAGGACACAAGCAATGCCATCCTTTTCGGATTCAATTACTACAGAATGGGTTGGGTAGCTGTGGAACGTTTTCTCCTTCGGCGGTCTTCCTGTATGACTTTTTTTCTTTCATTGATACCAAGCTGGAAATACCGGAAATACAATCAGGTCACATGTTTCAAAGCGAGGCTAATGAGGCACGTGAAATTCCCAACGTCTGACAGGATCGGTTGGAGGAAAGTAAGGTAGGACTTAGGAGTGGCAGACCGCGGAATGGGAATGTCTGAAAGGCTGGAGTGGACGATGTGGGCGGACTTGGTAGAAGATAGCAGGGTATAATAATGAACATCATTATTGTAATGCTTACTTAAATGAGACGAGCAAAGTATAACATTATGACTGTGATTATCACGACTATGAAATGTCAGAGATAATGCGACTATCGAAATTCCTTTTCCTCGATCTTTAGAACTTTAGACAAAGAAACTAGAAGCGAAATTAAGCGGAAACATGATCAAGATAAGTACTTTAATCAGAAAATTGGTGCAATCTCTTTGTATAACGCTCTTATTTGGTATGGACATGTCTGCAACACCAGATAAAACATTCTTTATTCATTTAGTAGAACTGGCATTTTCATATCTTCCTAGCCAGTACATATCTCTTCATCTATCTATCTATCTATCTATCTATCTATCTATTTAGTTTCTATCTACATAAATATATACAGCCAGATACACACACACACACACACACACACGTACACACACACACACACACACACACACACACACACACACACACACACACATATATATATATATATATATATATATATATATATATATATATATATATATATATTACGCTGTTTCTGTTACACTTTTCCGTTGTGTTCATATATATCTATCTCTAGCTATCCATCTCTTTATCTATCCGATACATTTATTTTTTTACTTAAACGTTTTTTTAGAGAAGAGAGCAAATATTTCTTTAATAAGATTCTGGAAGTCAGGTTCGCAGACGAAAAAAAATTACTGTTTAATTAATAAACGAAACATTTACTCAAATATGGGTATCCACTAAAAATAACTATTTATGTTTCTATCGCAGTCTGTTTCTGTAATTCTTTTCCAAATTGAGCGCGGGAATATCTATCTATCTATCTATCTATCTATCTATCTATCTATCACTCCATAAATATATATATATATATATATATATATATATATATATATATATATATATCTGTGTGTGTGTGTGTGTGTGTGTGTGAGCGCGACTGTGTCTTTGTGATTTTGCATCTCATTCCAATGTGTTCATATCTATTTATCTCTCTCTCTCGCTCTCGCTCTCTCTCTCTCTCTATCTATCTATCTATCTATCTATCTATCTATATCAGATGACGTTTTATGATTTTTTACATTATTCAGGTTGTTATCCTCATCTTCATTGGCGTATTGACAACATTTCAACCGTTGTACGCTCTTGAAGGAAGCCGGAACGTGTAATGGCTGAAACTTTGTGAATATGCAATGAAGATGGGGATAACAATCTGAATAATATATATATATATATATATATATATATATATATATATATATATATATATATATATGTATATAGATAGATAGATAGATAGATAGATAGATAGATAGATACATAGATATATATATATATATATATATATAGATAGATAGAGAGAGGGAGAGAAATAGAAAGAAATATCTTTCACATTCTGTTCATATAGCTAATAAATACATTTTCAATAATGTATGATATGCTTACATATATATCTGCCAAAATTATTTCTATCAACTTTCTACTTTCTGTCAATCTTTTGTTTTCAGTTTCACCAATCTTGTCGAATTATTCATATTCTATAAAAGTTAAAGAGAATCTTCAATATATTTCCCCTATGAAATAAAGACTAAATGAGAACTGAAGGTATTATAACACTTTACTAGCATATTTTCGTTGTTGCGGGACATCCATTAAATCCTTGCCCGTAGTATACAAGATATATCGCTGTTGGTAAAGATGAATTATCTTGTATAGTATGCGGATTTAGCAAACAAATCAAAGATTGGATAAGCGCTTTAAGCGGTCCTTGTTATTCTAAATAAGTCTTAATGGTCGTGTTGATTCGGGTGAAGAAAGAATGCCTTGCTGCATTGTTCCTAGTTTGAAAGGCAAATGGGGGAATAAAGTGGTTGGAATCTGGATTATGACGTTTATGAAGAATGTGAACGAAAAACAAACAAGTTTCCTGGAGCGACAAACGCAATATTAATAGAATCACGCCACGAACTCAGCGCAACAGTATGCCAACCAGAAGGGGGAAATATCTTTTTCGTATTGTTACAAACACAAAATTAATGCAAAAGTTGCAAATACTGAATAATGAGGCAACTGATCTCACATTTTTGTCAGATTTCAGCTTCATTTGATGGAGTAGATGATCTCAGAGAAACACATAAAGGTATATATATATATATATATATATATATATATATATATATATATATATATATATATATATATATATATATATATATATATATATATATATATATATATATATATATATATATATATATATGTGTGTGTGTGATCTAAAGAAGTGACTGATTTTTATATATTAATCTGAGAGATTTTGTTACTGAAAAGTTATTTTTAGTGGCGAGAGCATATTTTTATTCAAAAATACTTCTAGAAACAATGTTTAAATAATGAAATACTGACACACACAAACAAAAATATATATATATATATATATATATATATATATATATATATACTCCAAAAACTTGTCATATAACAAACACCCTTACCCCAATCAAAGCAGCGATCCATTGATAATAAAAACGAACCCTAGAACACCACCACCCCACCAATTTCAAAACTATAAATGAGTAGCATAGTTATGGCAAATATCGCCTGATAATAAGGCTGCCACCCGGTAATTAGGCTTTAATATTGAAATTAAACCTGAATACTGCTGAACAGTTTCGAAACAGTAATTTCTGTGTCGCGTTGGAATCATATTTTTTAAAAAATAAATATATATATATATATATATATATATATATATATATATATATATATATATATATATATATATATCGTTTTTGATTACCTTTAAGTAGAACGACTACATTGAATCAATAGCTGCATCAACGACAATGAATGTTTGTTCTCTGTGCCATGCCAGAATGTTTTTTTTTTCTTGTCAGAGTCTATTTTACAAATCTACAATCTTCCATTCGTCCAGGCATTCACTACTGTTGCCATGAATAGCTTGGTGCTCCTGCTGTTCATCTCGAGGTTCTCGATAAAAAGAAAAATATGCAATGTAATCGCTCCTGATCCAGTATGAGTCACATTCTCACAGACGTTATGTGTCTTCTCTCTGTCTTTTCTACAAATATTTTCAGGGCAACTTTTTTGCCTAGTTTCTTTTCCCTAGTGGCCCGATTACATGAATTTAAGCATGGTACTAGATTGGCATCTAGGTCATACCATTTTACAGTTAAAATAGTTAAATGCAACCGCCACTTCTACTACAACAGTTACTTTATTCGCGCTTCCCTTCCATTTATTTGCTTATCTGATAACTACAATCTGTAAAAATTTAAATGCAGCGTCAACCGCCATCTTGTTTTGACATGATCCTCGTTCTTTTTTTATCCTTTCCTAAATCCCCTCTATGTCCAGACTCCTCTTTCATTTTCACTCTCTGTAACCCCATGCATTCTAGTCGCACTCCCATTTTGCTTGCGGTGAAATGCTTATATATATATATATATATATATATATATATATATATATATATATATATATATATATATATATATATATATATATATATATATATGAACATTTCATATATACATATACATATATGTGTGTGTGTGTGTGTGTCTTTTTTTGTATCTGTATGTGTGTGCGTATGATCATTTCATACACAAACACACACACACACACACACACACACATATATATATATATATATATATATATATATATTGGTCACTGAGGTGAAACCGAAGTGGTGACAGTCTGGCCTGAAGACTGTGTTTAAGGATGAAACAGACAAATAAAACCTCTCTATTGGTCCTGACCTGTCATCTCGTCTACAGTCACTTTCCCACAGACGTAATGTGGCTACCCTCTGTCTTTTCTACAAATATTTTCATGGCAACTGCTCTGACGAGCTACTTTCACTGGTACACCAAGTGTCTGAATTTAAGCGTGCTACTAGTTTGGCATCTCAGCCCCAACCTTTCACTGTGGAAACAGTTAAATGCAACCGCCTCTTCTGCTACAACAGCTTCAGTCACACTTTCCGAAAGTGGAACTGCCTTTCTCTTACTTGCTTCCCTGATAGCTATAATCTGCAAATATTCAAATGTAATGTCCATCGACATCTTCTGATGCCTTGATCTTGATTCACGTCCTTCTCTTTATCCTTTCCTCAAACGCCACTCTTTACTCTTACCCTAGCTCTCTGTAACCCCTTGCGTCCTAGAGTCACTATAGTAATATATAATTTATAATATGAAATATATATACTCTATTTTCATCCCACTTCATATGAACTTATGTTATGTATACAACGGTAATATTTTTATATTTATTGAGCACTTTTTTTAAAATACCGCTTCCTGCTATAATTCAACACTGATCATTAAATATATAGTTAATATATATACACACGTATATATATATATATATATATATATATATATATATATATATATATATATATATAAATATATAAATATATATATATATATATATGTGTGTGTGTGTGTTTTAAGACATTTTTTGTTTAACATTCTTTTTATAGATACAAATATTTAAGTAAATATTCAAGTAAATTAAACATAGAAATGTCTTAAAATAATTGTCGGACTTTTGTCCATTTCATAATATACATATATATATATATATATATATATATATATATATATATATATATATATATATATATATATATATATATATATATATTATCTTAAGGATGACATTGTTATCTTTATTATAATAAACAACATTGTAGGGCACAACATTACAGTGGGTTCAAAACGAATCTATTAGTATTACACTAAACTTTTAAGAAGTGGGGTTTGTTTTCCAGTAAACCCGCAATCAGGAATCTAGTTTTTTTATTTAAATGTTATCAAACCCTTCCAGTTCTAAATACACAAGGACCAAACTAAGAAGCAATTTATTCCCTCTATTAGTATCTCTCTTTCTCTCTCTCTCTCTCTCTCCATCTATCTATCTATCTGTCTATCTATCTACCTATCTATTAAACTACCTCTCATATATATAAATATATATGAGCCGTTATTAGTGTGTTTGTGTGTTATATAATGGTTTACAGTTATAAAATATAAAATTTATAAATTTACTCATATACATTTTGTCTGAATTTCTAGGACGATGTTAAAAATCGAATCAGATGCAACAACATTGACTTAATTCTTTGTATTATTTAAATGCGTCGAGTGTCCTCACTTTTACTGTTGTTATCACAACGTTTCGGCCGTTATGATATCGGGCCTTTATCAGGTGTATGTCGATCCGTGTAATCTATGGGGAATTTTCGAATTGAACTCTTCATTTAATCGACAAACTTTGATTGTTCTCGACTCACTGCCGATATCTCGTGTAGTTCTACTTTCAATGCTGCTCAGTGAGCATGCGCGTTTCCACTGCGTCCAAATACGAATAAGAATTGAACTCACATTTACTATATCACCAAATCCATGAACCAACGTTTTGATCCTCTAGGCTATAACCCGATAATAGCTGAGCAGTATTAAGATCTGGACGACATATTCCTAGGCATGGAACGAGAATTCTCTATCCCCGTAGGTTGAATAAAGCGGTTCAGTTAGAAATTCCCTGGTGATACAACGGATGTGAGCCTGACGTCATCCTGACGTCACAATGGCCGAAACGTTGTGTAGCAGCAACAAAGATGAGGACAATAGTCAGCATTTAAATAAGGTAAATAAATAATATTCATATGTCTGTCTTATTACACTACGGTGGAGTAATAATTGTTAGCGGCTCGGATTGAAGAGTCGAAAAGCCGAGTTAGAATTCAATTCGAATCCATTGCAGTCACTTACGTACTAATACCTATGGGAAAGATGTAAATCTTTTCTTCTCCCAACCCAGCTATGTGTAAATAGCAGGACAGACCGGTTTCTATAGCCTTGCATGGCAACTGGTCTACAGCAGAACGAAATGGCAAGTCAGTGGTGTATCAAAAGATACATGATCGCCTAAGCGTGTAACATGCATGGCGCGTAACTGAATGACTGGGTCTTATTACATGTATTTATTGATTTTTTTATGGTTTATCAACACTATGCAAGTTATTTAAAGCCAGAAAATATTTTCAATATTAAGGTTGTTTTAATTTATATTATATAATAATGATTTAATGATACTAAAATCTTACTAATTAACCCATAGTTGGACGGAGAAGTGGTGGATTAATACGTTTCCGGAAGGTATTTGCACGTAAATGAATATAACAAACCCAATTTGTATTGGAACTCGGCTCGCCGACTTACAATTTCGATACATTATTCATTACAGCATTCGTACATCCAAGCTTACAGCAAGGTCGTATTATATTATAGCAGAATATTAATTAGCAGGTAAAGTGTCTAAAGACATAGACATTTTATATAAATATATATATATATATATATATATATATATATATATATATATATATATATATATATAAGAAGTTATTGTATAACCGCCTAGATATCTGGTTATCCTACTAATGGTAATGTGCCACCTAGCAGGAATTTTCCTTAATTGGAAATCACAATCTCTAGACAGATAAGATATTAATGATATTTGTGAAATTCAAATACGTGTAGAGACTAAATCTAATGTTTATATTAATACAAATAATGTCAGATTAAAAACGTCTATTACTTAATTAATATATAGGTATGAACATGAATAAAATATATGTTTTATATATATATATATATATATATATATATATATATATATATTTTTAGTAGCTAGGGTCGGTATGCCTACGTTTAGTACTGAAATACAGTAAAAGTCAAATGTTTGTTTATCAAGACAAGATTATTTCAGTCATTCGAAAATATTTTGTTTACGTTTAGGATGCGAAAATAATGTTAGCAAATCTTGGAATTGAGGGATCCAAACAAGAAATGAGCATTTCTTTAAAAGACCAATCGAAATTTACTTGACTGTAAGTTTGCCGTAGCTGAGTGGTTGAAAAGCACACCGTACTTAACAGATTTTTTTCACGAGCTTGAACCCTGACAGTACATGACACATTATCTTTATTGAGAATCAAGATTGTATAAGCCGTCAGACAAATATTTACACTGTGTTGTATCCTAGGGAATAATCAAGCAAAGGTTGGTAATGAATGATAATACTTAGGTCACGAACAACGGCGTGTAGAGAAGTCAATTGCTAGAAATGAGTCAAGTGAATTCCGCAATGTCTCTAACTGCGTGATATATACCAACTGCCCCAAGTGGATAGATGTGGCACAAGGCCGAATTTAATGTGGGTTATCCGAACCAGTAGGTTCGGTCAAAAATTCCTTATAGATCCCATATAAAAGGGGGTCGGGTAGCTGTTTTTCGAGACGAGACTCTGCCCTTCGACAGAGCTTCGTCTGAGGATCCTCTCCGCCCGGAAGCAGAGAGTTTGACCAGCACAACTGGAGACAAATCTCCAACTGCAGACCAACATACAGTATTTACTACTGTATTTATGTGAATGGGGACATACCGCGGCCATTATTGACCGTAGGTATGCTACAAGACACTGTTTAAAAAATGGTGTATTTTCATATTTGTATATCCTTTAAATACAATGTTTAAATAGTAAAATATACCGACAAAATACAAGGTGTGATGGATAAATTGTCGCCTAAATTACGCAAACATGATAATAAAACTGACATTTCATTTTCAACGATATATTTATTGTTATGGTCCAAGTTCCTTGTACCCCGGTGAATGTCCAATGTTAGAACCAATGAAAGAATAACACGAACACGGGTATGGAATACAAAGATATATTACAACAGAAATATAATACAAAGAAGTAGAAGTATTAGTAATGACTATCAGATTTGGTTAGAGTGAACTATGTTGTCTCCACAAGTATCACTATTCCAATGTCCTTACAATATGCTCTCAATTATCTCTCATCGTCTTAAAATCTTCTCATACCTCTTGAGAGGCGCAGAATTTATAATGTCAGGAATATTCCATTATTATTATGGGTAAGTTCCCATAACATTTATCATACACGATAGTAATATGCCAAAAGGGGTATTAACACGGTTTTAGGCACGTCAGTGTATATAAAATAAATGAAACGTAACATGAGCTGAAGTAAATTTTGTATTTTCATATAAAAATGACTCTCTGACGGAATGTTAGTCATGAGAAAATGAAATTCATTTTTGCTTTTCAGGAAATGGATGAAATTACTATAAAAATACACTAAGTTAAACAAAAAAATTAGTAAGGAAAATCCGATCTGAGCTACGGAGACTGATAATAGTGAAATTGAGAAACCAATTTTCCAGAAAAAAAAATTAAGTGAAAGATTATACAAATGTCAAGCGACAGCAATGATTACTGTTAGGTCAATGAATGACTATCATTTCCTGCATGGACACGGCTAAAATCAGCATTATCATTATCATATGATGGAAAAGTGTAATTTTAGGGATATCTGAGTTCTAAAATTTGAAAACGAATTCCATAATATCGCCATCTTTATGCATTGTAATACTCTAAAAGTATATCCTGTTTTGATAGATTTCAACATCTATGCACACTTGGAGGAAAGAGACATAATCTCCACACCGCAACCTCTTCCCCTAAGTTTCAACGGCGCAAGTCTACAGGTATACAATCTCTATTTTCATGACAACTGTTTAAATGCACCCAATTCTTAAGTTGCAACATTTTTTTTTATTATTAGGCTGCGCGGGTCATCCTCATTTCCACCGTATTTCAAATGAAAGGAGAAAGAGCCACTCAGTTTTTTTTTATCAAAAGCTGCTATTTCCTAGAATATGCTCCCTCATTTTTGTTTATCTCAAATAAAATCTTAACCATTTCAAGATAAGTGCCAATCGTTCTTTGATTCCTTCACTAGACGCCAATTCGGTTATCTTTACTATACAAAAATCTAAATTACACATTTTATGAAAATCGAGAAAATTTATTAAGAGATGTGACTTAATGAAAATTAACAAAGAATCTTTTTCTAACGTATTTTTAATGCAACAAAAATCTAAGACAAGGTTTTTTTATAATATATTATAAAACTAAATTACAAAAATTCTAATGAAATACACCTGTTTTTATTAAGTTTATTTTAAATATCTACGTCGCTATCGACCCGTTGATTTCTAACAGAGATATCTATCTTACGAAGCGTTGGTAAACATCTTCCTCCCTGAAGGCAAGCGTGATGCTCCAGAAGTAAAGTCTTTGAAGAAGTATATTGAAACGTTAATATTTCTCCTTCATTTTCTGAATAATTGCAGCCAAAATGTCGCCTATTCTTCAACAACTGAGGAAGGATAGGTTAATATAAATATTCTGGAAAATTTCCTGACAATGAGAAGAAACCTTATAAAACATTTATAAATAGTCATTGAAAATTCCTTTAAAAATTTCTATTAGGAAGATCTAATGGTGTTAAGGGTCTTTATTAAAATCTATATTATGCGTATGAATTCGGGTATACACTTAGTCTAGCAGTTGTTGGCGATGCAATTGATAAGTTCAAATTCTTGCCAATCAATTGTGTTCACTTTCGTCTTGTCTCAGATTGTGTTGCATTAAAAAACGTTAGAAAAATTTATTTGTTAATTTTCATTAAGCCACATCTCTTAATAAATTTTCTCGATTTTCATAAAATTTGCAATTTAGATTTTTGTATAGTAAAGATAACTGAATTGACGTCTAGTGAACGAATCAAAGTACCATTGACACTTAACTTGAAATGGTTAAGATTTTATTTGAAATAAGCAAATAATGAGGGAGCATATTCTATGGAATAACAGTTTTTGAGAAAAACTGTCTGAGTGGCTCTTTCTCCTTTCATAGGAATGGTATAAATCCATCTATTCTCTCCCCAGCTATGGATTAAATAGCAGAACACCCTATGCTCTGTAGACTTGATTGCATCCAATTTACGAGAAAGACAACACTGAACAGAAAACCAGTTGGACATAGGACTTTTTCAGTTCCATAAAAAACTTATTGGTACATAACCAGGAGTAGCAACGTGAAGGATGATGCGGCTATGGCTGTATACTCCACAGAGGCGACTACATGTACTGGGGAACATGAGGAAGAGAGTATATACATTCATATTTTTAGACATAAAATGTATTCCCGAACAGTGACAGATTTTACAATGTCTTTCAGATAAATATTGTATTCGGTAATAAATTTCGATAACACCAATTTACAAACACCTCTGACCAGGTATTGAAGGTAACATTGACTGAAAGTTTGAAGATAACATGCTTGGATACCATATATGTCAATGGAATTTCCTTCTGAGGGTAATGACTGTTTTTTTTTGTTTTGTTTTTTTTTTCTGTGTGGCCTTTTCAATTTAATTATCAGACTTTTTATGCAGTAAATTTACAGGCCAACTTATTGCTCAGAAGAAATAAAGTGTTTTTCTCTTCTTATGCACCAAACAAACAAGCCAATTCGTCTCTGCGGCTTTACACAATTACAGTTTGTCTAGGTTTCAGCACTTCAAGAAGACTTCAATTTGAATCCCACCGGGCATGGCGAAGAGTCTTTGTTCTCCACAAAATTCCGTTCATCTTTTTATATTGCAGACTTTCTGGATTTTCTCATGGTACTTTTTGTTTCTTTACTTGTTCTTCATTATCGTTTCTTATAATAAATCTACTTTTCATTGCAACTGACTACCCTGTTTAAAAATAAATATTTCTCAGTCAAACAGGAAGGGAAATATAAGTGTTTAAAGGCTGATCAAATATTATTTACCATCAGTTTATGTGCAATTGAAATTACTTACTCCTAAGATTTTTGGAGACTTGCAAATATGTGCTACAGTAGATTTATTGTACAAATAATACATCACTCAGTAAACTTCAAAGTTTTTATTTAGAAGTATTTAGCATTGATTCACTATGTCGAGGAAAGTATTTACTCGATTTACATTATTCGAACTGTCCTCATCTCTATTTTCATATTCATAAAGTTTCGACGGTTGTACGCTCCGGCCTTCTTCAGGGAACATACTTTGGAATTTCGAACCGAACCCATTATTTCGTCCACTGTGGTATTGTTCTACTTCCACGTGTCATGTCTTTTCTAGATATCCCAGTTTCAGTTAATTAGCTTTAGTAAATCAACTCCCCCAAATTTTTTATCACCTCTGCTTTGGCCAGGTATTGAACTCACAACTCATGGGGTCTAAATTTACCTGCTCAAATGAAGAGGATACACGTATATAAATCCATTTTAGGCGAATAATAGGATAAATGGTGCCGGTTCGAATAATAAATGAAGAACCGACCACCAGGTAGGCCGGAGACTCTAGCAGCCCAAGTATTCTTTCAATCTGGTTGGAATAGAGCAAAAAGCATTCTCCTTTATTCAAAGTCTATCTCTATCTTCATTATCCGTTTTCTAACTTGGTGATACCAAATGAATATTTTTCTTCTTTATAAAAACAATATAATATTCTTTTACGCTTGAGTTACTAATGGAAGGTTGGACTAAACTGCTGTATTGTTTTTAAATATATTTTTTATTGTTTTCAGTAATGATATGCGTTGTTCTAGAATACGCAAAACCCCGATTAAAGTGTTGAAGGTGATTTTATAAATATTCATTCAAAATTATTTGGAATACGGATGAGAATAAGGGAAAAAATGCGATAGAACCTCTTATTAACCCCTGCTTTGCCGTAAAGAAGGAGAGGACGCTCATGCGTTTACATTTGCAGTTGAAACAAACTCTAACGCTTCATCCCTGTTTTTGTTTGTTTATTAGATCAGTGAACTATGCCATACTAATTGATAGTTGTTTACGGCCAGAGGACATTTACTAAATATCTAAAACATTGAAACAATTTAACGCCGAGCAGCGACCACACAAGAAGTATTTATCAATTAAATCCCTTTATTAAGAACAATCAAACACTTGCGAAGGACATAGCGTAAAAAGATGAGGGGGAGTTAGTATACCAACGGAGATGCATGCATGCGGAGATACGGCAGTCATTTCTAGACGGGGGGGCGGTTATACAAGAGGTGTGGTTATACAATTGCAACCATGTACACCCCGGTAACGCCGGATACCTCTTCTAGTAAGAAATGAAGATGAAAAAGTGATAATATAACTATTAAAATCTGATAAAACAACTGTAAATGAAAGAAAAAAATTACTCCCGTTTCATTATTTATACAGCCAGCTGTTACTAAGTGGTTTTACGTAGGTTTGCTTGTTAACAAGTGTCGAGTATTATTTCGTAGAGCTAAAATGATCTTAAAATCATCGATTTGATGCAATGTTATTAGTTAATTTTAAACATGAATTTTCAACAAAATTATCGCAATACAGAGAAAGCATTATTGTGATAACGCTAATGCCTATTTTCTCTAATTATTCTTAATATTACGTCAAATATTTCACATCCAATCCTTAGTTACTACGTTCGTTGACCTCCTACATGTGTCTGTCACATCTGCTGTTCCTTGAACGTTGTAATGGAACTGATAAGTTAAATAGTATGAGTACATAAGCACTACAGAATACATTTATTGAGGATAGTCGAAGAACTTACCAACCATAAAATAAAAAAAGCAACAAAGATATTAATAACAATGTAATTATGAGTTAACATAATTTGAATTATCTTATATAATACATTTGCATGTTTAGAAAAGAAACGGTTTTTCCGAATTGCAAATTGGAAAATAATCCTTATAATCAGTGTATATTTTATATTAATCTTTTGTTATTTGAATATCCGTACATCATCTATTTTATTTTACCCTCAAAGCTATCTAAAACAAGAGAATAAAACGATTGTTTCCGTTAGAAATTTTGACTAGAATTCAACAGAAAAACACGTTTGAGTGTTCTCGTCTTGAAGAACGATTCCGCAGTTGTTTCATTGGTTGCATAAAATGTTCGTTCTCTTGGATATTTGAGCTCCACGGTTTCCAATATTGTACATCACTTAGTTGCAAAACTCATGCTTTCTGGGTAACTCTCGTAGTAAGTGATTCTCGTGAGAACTATATGCCTTAAAAAAAAACAAACAATGCTCTGCAAATCATTTAAGAAATATTTAACCGCCATCCCAAACAAAAATGTAGAAGAAGGTCGAATTTAAAATAGGAGTGACATGCGTGCATGAAGTAAGGGAAACAAATTGCTAAAGAACCCTCAGCATTCACCCTTTTAGATTAACCTCTGCCTAGGTTGACGACTCTGTGGCGATCAAATATTTAGAATTATTTCGATGATTAGAATCAACTGACCAGGAATAATCCAAGAATTTAAAATCAATTGATTTATTTATTGATTCATTTTATTTTTATGACTTGTCGACCCGAAACATTTTGAATTGAAAGAATATTTTTAGATATAATTTTGTTTTTACTGATAAAGGGCCTACTATTTAACCCACAGCTAGTGGGAGAAGAGGATGATTCATATATTTCCCATTAGGTTTCTGTATATATTGTTTTTCAATTCTGTTCCTGTGATATTTACTGGAAGAGATCTTTGGGCGGAGGAGTGATACCCAATATTTAATAAAGTGGTTTTATTCCTACTGGAGCTCCCACGCCTTTGCTCTCCGGGAAGACTAAGCTCCGCATAAAATAAGTTATGCCTGCATCGTATCTACAATATTTATTTTCTGCAAATATTCCATCTCAAAAATTTCTATCTCAACTAGAAAGCAAGATATGGAATAAAACTTTTTTTTTTTAATCAGGCAAACAGACACAATTGAAAGACTGGCGTATCACGATCTCCTTCAACCAATCAGAATTTATTTCACTTCATACATATGAATAAAAATTGAAATGTTATTCCACTTCAGTAATTGTTCTGTTCTTCCTTCGTAACAAAAGGAACGCTACAATGATTTGATTCTAATTTAATGAATCATTTTAATTTTCTCACTTTAATTTTAACCAGAAAATTGCGGAAAACAGTGGGGATCAAACGCTCGAAGAAGCCTTAATATACGATATTTTATTGCACCTAATTATGCTACTATTCTGGGCCATTGGTGTTTCCGTATAAATATGGATGCCATATGTCGATGATATATTACGTCCAAAATATTATTGATGGATCTCATTTTCGACTGTACACACTATTAATATTTTTTTATATTTCACCTACTCCATCACCTCTTCGATTTACTTCTCTCTTTTTTCTATTATTGTTTTACTTTTTCTTTTTTTTTGAATTAGTTCTTCTTCTTCTTCTTCTTCTTCTTCTTCTTCTTCTTCTTCTTCTTCTTCTTCTTTTCTTCTTCTTCTTTTTCTTTGAATTTGAATTTGACTTTTTCTTTTTTCTTTGAATTAGTTCTTTTTCTTTTTCTTTTTCTTTTTCTTCTTCTTCTTGGAATGAGATCGATCTTTCTTTTTTCTTTGAAATAGTTCTTCTTCTTTTCTTTGAATAAGTTCTTCTTCTTCTTCTTTGAATTTGTTTTTTTCTTTTTTCTTTGAATTAGTCCTTTTTCTTTTTCTTCTTCTTCTTGGAATTAGAACGATCTTTCTTTTTTCTTTGAATTACTTCTTCTATTTCTACTTCTTCTTCCTTGAATTAGATCGACGTTTTCTTTTTTTTCTTTGAATTAGTTATTGCTGTTGTCTTCCTTATTTTCAATGCTGCTTTTTTCTACGTCATTTTTCGCTGCTACTTTTTTTCGTTCATGTATTCTCATTACTCTTCCACATTTTGCATTCTTTTCTTCTCATTCAAATATTTCTTCAGTCGTTTATATATTTTTTCCTTTTCTAAGATTCTTCTTCTCCATCATCATCATCATCATCATCATCATCATCATCATCATCACCTGTATAATAATAATAATAATAATAATAATAATAATAATAATAATAATAATAATAATCAGTGTTTCATGAAAAAAATATCGCTGCCACATTTCAGAGCGAAATCTTGAAATCTGACTATTTTTGACGAAGGAATCGATAACACACGCTTCACGCCTTTCCTCATCACCGACGTGAGGATAGGAGCCAAAGTTTAAATCGTTAAGCTTCTGTCCTCTACTCGATTAACCAAGCGAATATCTTATCTCTGAATCTCGAAATGCTAAAGCGGTCTGCATTATTCAGAGGTTGTCATCCTTACAAGCGCTAGATAAGACACCAAGTAGTAGTTTTTTCCTCACCTTACTGCAATGCCATCTTTACCGTTGACAGCTCACAGAGTTCCGCTGAACACATTCTCGTAGATCTTTATGTTTCAGGTCGCATTATCAATCTCTAGCTTGGGTCAACATGTTCAACATAATATACTATGTGGTCATATATATATATATATATATATATATATATATATATATATATATATATTTCATTATATATATATATATATTCATTATATATACATATATTCATTATATATATATATATTCATTATATATACATATATTCAATATATATATATATATATATATATATATATATATTCATTATATATACATATATTCATTATATATATATATTCATTATATATATATATATATATATATATATATATATAAATAATGAATTGAATTAGTTCGACAATTATTTAATATATATTTTTTGTTTATATGCTGCTTTTATAGATAAAATTTGTTTAAGTAAATGCTTGTTTTTTTTTTGTAGCTGAATAGAACAGCACGTCAGGTCAAATGACGTATGCCATATAGGTACAGGTTCGATTCCTGTCGGAGAACGCATATTTTCTATGAAATTTTTCGAACATTGACGCCGGTAAATGTAATTAATAGAATTTAATTAAAGACGGAGCGTTTGTTTAAATAAATTTTACAAAAATAATGTATAAACAGAAAAATACATATATCCAACTAAACATATATATGTCAATCCAACTAAATATATATATATATATATATATATATATATATATATATATATATATATATATATTTAGTTTGAGCACATGCCTGTATTCCTCGACAGACATATATATTTGATTAAATAATTTTATAAATCAGAAGAGCTTTAAGTAATTTAAGTACAAACTGATAAGTTTAGACGTAAAAAGTCTGATCATACTAAAATAATGTTATACCCCCCCATATATATATATATATATATATATATATATATATATATATGTGTGTGTGTGTGTGTGTGTGTGTGTGTGTGTGTGTGTGTGTGCGTGTGTGTGTGTGTGTGTATGTATGTATTGGAGTTGTGAAAAGCTAAACTGGATGTTTATAGTGGAAGATTACAATGACCATTTTGGTTATTACATTTGAACATTCTTAACAATTCTTCTTGTGGGATATTAAAAAAACAACATCAATAAAAAAACAGAAATGAGAAACCGATTTTGATCGCCTAAGCTATTTATCTACTCATGTTGCGCGCCATAAATCTAAAAATGTAAAACTTTCCTTTCCGACATCTCCAATGCTTCCTCTCAGTACACAATTATAAACGACGTTTACGTTTAAATCTCTTCCCTCCCCCTTATACATATAATCTATCAATAACAACATTACTTCGGTCTGATGAATTCTTTTAGAGCTTGAAACTTGTTATATAGAATTTGTCCACTTCATCATTTAAGTAATAAATACTTTTATGTACACACATAGCTTAACAGTGTGTCATTCAGATGGAACGTAATTTTCATGCACAGCGATCTAGCTTCTAAGTCAATCACTGGATACTTAGGTAAGTCCATGGTTTAAAATAACAAATATATGGTGTGTCCATATGAAACTGTAACAGAAATCTGAACCCTATGAAGAGTTTTTTTTTTTTTTTTTTGGCATTGTCAAAAGGTGGTTATATCAGAGGAAAAAGCAATGTGTTCCAAAAAATGAAGTTTTCAAACAAATATTAACAGTCTAAAGAGCAAGTATCCCTGAAAAAGTTCTCAAATTAACATCTTTTGTCACTTGTACGATGCTTCAATTCATAAAAGATTATGGGAATTGTATATCATTAAATCGTATTATTTTTTCTTGTTTGCTGCACCCAGTGTATTACGTACAAATACCTTAGCGAAATGTATGAATCAATCTCCTCCTGCAGGTATAGGTTAAATAGTAATACTTATATCTAGAAAAAAACATTGTTATTCTTAAAACATTGTTAATACAATAATCACTCATAAAAGTAGATTTATTCTTAAAATCCATATTTCTCTTTCAAATAACCCACAGTGCCGTAAAATAATCTCTCAAATCACTCAATCGATTGAATACGTCATTTTTATAAATAAATTAATTTTGGTTTAGTCGCTGGCAGTCTTTTCATCTTCGCATAATTTTTAATTGCGTTTTTAAGATGATTTCATACAAAGTTGAACAATCTAAAATATATTTTATATTTTTTTATATTTCAAGCATAAATTAAATTTTATGCCTGCGAAGAATTTCCGGTATATCACATACACAAAAGACAAATAGTCCAGCAAAACCTCATCACAATCCAACCATTATTTACATAATTGCGGTAACTTTACTATACAGTCCGAAGGCATTATCCACCATATCCCCACAGATTTGTGTTCTAATATATGTTTAAACTAAAATTTTCAATGCTGAGATTAAGGTAAGTAGACTTCACCTGTTATTAGCTCAGAAACAAATATTCAACAAAGACTCAAAATAGGCAAAGCGTCAATAAAAAAACATTCCCTTCTAGAGTCTCCCTCTCCGAGAGCACAAATTCCGTAATATAACTTGTCCGTATGAAGGCTATCGATCCACATGAAATCCCAGTGGTTAGCCTTAAAATTATTAACCCTGAATTATCTCCGATCTTAGTAAAACCAATTAACCGCTGCTTGAAGGAGAATTCCTTTCCATATCTGTGGGAGGTGTCAAGTGTATGCTCGGTTTTCAAGAATGTAGGCTACTTATCAAGAATCTCTAAATACATAGCCGAAGCACCACATCAGATGTGACAACAATATTAAATGCATAGACAAATGGTACAATTATAAGTGTGTAACATTGATTCTGGTGAGAAAAGTTCTTTGACACTACATAGTGAAACAATTTTCCTAACAGTAGAAGTCGCCATTGATTCCTTAGAAACTTTCCACTTTGTCTCGGCGAAAAATTTTAGCTCGATAACGTGTAATGAGTCACTCTCCTGGAGGTTAGCATCTGTCAAGCATCAGAGAGATACAAAATGTTTCTCTACGACAATTAAAAAAAAAACAGTTTTGAAATGGAGGCGTTAAATTATACCGCCATTTATTGCCTCGATTAACAAAAGATTGTCAGTAGTTTTCAGTTTTTAGGATTGTGAACTCACACACACACACACACACACACACACACACACACACACACATATATATATATATATATATATATATATATATATATATATATATATATATATATATATATATATATATATATATATATATATATATATAGTGCTTGACAATTTATTGGGTAACAATTAAAATATGGAAACAGTATAACATGTTCTAGGATTATATACGTTATATGAAACTAGTGTTCATATTGATGTAATTGTATATATGTAGAACAGCAATAGAAATTTCTCAATGATGAAGTTTCACACATACACATACACACATATATATATATTTATATTTATATATATATATATATATATATATATATATATATATATATATATATATATATATATATATATATATATATATATATATATATATATATATACATGCATATATATATATATATATATATATATATATATATATATATATATATTATAGAATAATATTATTCTGAGATGTCCTTTTAAAGACGAAACGCGTCACATAATTAGTTTCCATTTTGCCATTCATTTAACCAAAATTGTTCTGATATATCGAAAGTGCAAACAAGCAATATCGTGGGAAGAAGTTATGCGAGTGGGACTTACATCTCATTAGTGAAATACAAAGGTAATGAGGGAGTTTTGCTACAACGGGAATGGCATGCCAGGTTCTAGACCTAAAGGTTAGACCTGGTGGAATTAAGGATTGGATTTCGTGTGAACACTTTCCATGGAAATAGCGTTTGAGCAGCTAGAGTCTCGTGACGTTTCGCCTCTGTGAAATGGATTCTTTGGTAATGTAGGATAATTGCTGTAAATATGTGAACAGATTCTTAATATAATATATATATATATGTATTAATTTAAATTTGTTTTAAAGTTATAAAGTTTATAGAAAGATTTAACGCTTTAGAAAAGTATTCAAATTTTGGGCTGAGTGGAATATGCATTTTTCTTTTGCACTTTGATCAATCGAAGATATTTTGTCTTACACACGGAAGCCATTTTTGGCTGTGGGGAATATGCATTAGTCAGTTGAATTTTGATCAACCGAAGATATTTTGTTTCCCAAATCAATTCTGTGGACAAATTTACAGAAGAAGGCTTAGACAGAAGCGTCTATCTTTTTTTAATTTGGATTTTTTAATGTAACTATAACAACAAAAACATTTCGATTTCATTTTTGCCTTGAAAATTTTCGAAAGACGAAACGCGTCGGCAAAATCTAAGATTTTTTTTCCAATGTTAATTTTATACCAATTTGTCTTGTCCACAGAATTGATCTGGGAATTTAACTGTAACTATATATATATATATATATATATATATATATATATATATATATATATATATATATATATATAAACATGAAAACCAGTAGCAATCTGTTATTAACTGGGGCAAGAAAAGCCTTCTTAATTTCAACGCCCGAAAAAGAAAATGCACACTTTTAATCGTTCTTTTCTGCCTTCCACCAGCATGGCTGATGCTAACCTCCAGAACAATTCTCATACGAACTGTTTCTGCTGACTGAAGGTGTAAACATTATATTGACTCAAATGTTATTTTTGCTACTATGAAAGTTGGTTTACTACGTCGTGCTAGATACTTTTTCTCGAAAGAATCTATCTTACGCACTTATAAGTCTACCATTCCTCTACACAGTGAATATTGCTGACAAATGTGGTCGTGTTTCCGCTATTTATTTAGAGAATTTTGATAAAATACAAGTAATAATAAGCAATATTAATGGCCCTGACCTATCATATCTGCTTTAATGACTTCCCCACCGCCGTAACCTAGATTCCCTTTGCATTTTCTGTAAATATTTTCATGTTTATTGTGCTGCCGAGCTTTCTTCTTTGGTACGCGGTTTTTATGAATGTAAGCGAATTGCTAGATTGTTGGCTAGTTCTCATCATTTTACAGTTGAATTGGTTAGATTTAATCCTAAATCCTATACTAATAGTTTCTTCTCTCGCATTTTCCACATTTTCTAATCATCTCTTCAAACAATTAAAATGTAATGTCAATTATCATCATCTGTATTCTTAATGCCTGTTCTTTTAGTGTTCTCTCTCCTTAAAAATGTTTTATTTTCTTCCTTTCTTTCACACTCAGTAATCTTTAGATTCTTAGAGGTTTTACTGCTTTGCGTTTAGTGAAATGATTAAAAAAAGGATATATTTTTGCCCAGAACGGACCTTTTTTTAAAGCGTTTCATCTCAAGCAAAGCGTCACTGTCACTAGCACGCAAGGGGTTACAGAGGGTGAGTGCAAGTGTAAAGATAAAGAGAAGGACGGTGAACAAGATTGACATAACATTTGAATATTTGAAGGTTATAGTTATCAGGGAAGCAAGTAAGTGGAAGTGTGTTCCACAGACGGGAGGTGCGAGCTGTTGGGCACTATTTACATCATTCGGACTATCTTTGTTGCCATATTTATCACTACGTTTCAGTCATTGTACGCTCCGGCCGCCTTCAGGTTGTTGGAATGTCGAACTGAACCCTTTATTGCGCTCGCGGGGATACACTGTTCTAGTTCCACGTGCCATGGCTAATGGATATCAGTTATCTCCTGTTAATCCCTCTCTCCAAGTTCTCCACCGTCTTAACCAAGTATTGAACTCGCACTTGATCTAACTAATGCCTTTATCCACTGTGCCATGTGTACTTGAGGACATCTGTGTGTGAATTTATGGCTATTATATCTATAATGTCTTCAGCAACAATTTTTTAACATTTTCTTTGGCTCATATTGCAATTTTTATTTTTTATAATTGCATGTTTTCACCAGATCCAACGGCAGAAACGTAGTGATAAATATGGCAACAAATATGATGAAAATCGTGCGAATAATGTAAATAGTTTACATAATACCTCATCTCAGAAAGAATATTAAAGAATGTGTTGGAGTAGAAGAAAGGGTTACATTTAAGCATTTCGACAGTGAAACAGTGGGACCTAGATGCCAACCTAGAAGTACGCTTAAATTCATGCAGTTTGGAAATAGGCAAAGGTAGCTCATTGGAGCAGTAGCCGTGAAAATACTTGTAGAAAAGACAGAAGGAAGTCACGGCATGTCTATGAGAAAGTGACTGTAAACGAGATGCTAGATCAGGACCCATCACATTGCATATTCGCCTCTGGATTTTACGGGGACTTCGAGACGTACAGCCGGGGCACTAGAGTAAATATGTCTTGCGCTTTAACTTTCACTTATTTATGTTCTTTTGTTTACAATCTTAAAAATTCCAAATGTTTCTGGAAGCAATTTATTGATGGAATCGACAATTTACATTTTATATTCATTTCGGAAATGACCTGGTATTTCTACAAACAGCACATTAAATTTTACAGCGTCGTATATGCCTCGCGAGATATTGTCTGGGCTAACCTTCTATTACTGCAATACAAGCAAACAAGATGAAAGCAGCAATTTAGAAAAAAATGTTCATGCTGAATAATGTTGCTCTATATAATATTACTGAAAACAGATTCCTCTCGATAATAATTCAATAGTTATAATTTATGTACATGAGTGTTCCTTTTGTTAGTTATTTCTTAAAATTATATTATTTTGAAAGGAGGTGAAATTGAATTGAATGCAGAATTTCTATCAGGTGATGGAATTGTTCGTAAGATTTTCGAGCAAAACAACGACATAGTGAAAGGTGATATATATATATATATATATATATATATATATATATATATATATAGAGAGAGAGAGAGAGATAATGAACATACTAAGAGAGTATATAGAGAGTTAGATATATAGATAGATAATGAACAGACTGAGAAAGCGATGTGTATATATATAGATAGGTAATAAAGAGACTAAAATAAATAAATAGATAGATAGATAGATAGATAGATAGATAGAATTTATGAAAATCATTAATCCTCATTTAAGTATTTGCAAACACATATTAGATGTTTATTAATATGCTTCTCTCGTATTTGACAAAAAAGACAGCCAATAAAAAACTTACTGAAGACAGCCTCTCCTCAGAATTTATCGCCAACACAACTACAGAAAAAATTACCATAAACTTGACAAGGAAGTGAACTTTGTTCCCAGTAGCGCGTTAGGCTTATCTGTTTCGTACTTAATTGTTACTGAAGAAGATCCGCATCATCAGTCGCAACATTGGCTATTGTTGTAGGGTTGCTGCGCCACTGAGCACCTGACGAGTTCTGGGTTAAAAGCCAGTAAAGAACTGATTTATGCTTAGCGCGTCTTGTGCCAGAAGATATGTCGGGGCCCATCACTTCTTCAGTCAAACCAAAAGGTCGTCTTGGTCATGGACTCGTGGACGTTGATTTCATCAGAGGTTCCTTCCGTCTCGGCCGTTGTCTTAGGAAGTTCTCCGCATAATGCTACCATCATCACCACACTTTGATAGTGCTTGTTTTTAATCCTTACCCCTTCATCACCGGAAAATCTTGGTGAGGAAACAGGTTGATTTGACTATGACCCGATCATGCCAAACATAGTTCCTGGGTTGCATGATAACAGTAGCACTAGCAATATAAGATGTAAGGAAAATTTTAGTCACTTTGTTACCGACGTGACGTGGTTTCACTCAGTTTTTTCTAAAAAAATATTTTCTTGGCATTTCCACTGACAAGCTATTTTCCCTGGTGTCTCGACTACATTAATTTAAGCGTGTTACTAGATTGGCACCTAGGTCCCAGTCGTTTACTGTTAAACTAGCTAAATGCAACTGCCACTTCTACTCTACCAGTTTCTTTTCTCGCACTTCTTCCCTTTGGAACTCCCTTCTGTTTATCTGCTTCCATGATAACTACAATCTTCAAAGATTTAAATATAACATCAATCGCCATCACCTGTCATCTTGAATCACGTTCATCTTTTGTCCGTTCCTCAATCTTCCCTATATTTAGTGCTTTCTTCCACTCTCTGTAACCCCGTCCGTACTAGTGACATTTCCGCCCTGCTTGGGGGTGAAATGATTAAAAAAATGCATCCGAGAACAACCCTTTGCATTTCTAACAAGTCGGAGTGAAATTCTAATTTGAAAACGTGTTGGCATTCACTTGAATATCTATAGTTTTAGATCTAAGCAGAGTATATATTTATATTGTCAGTAAAAATAAATAGTGAATCAATTTTTACTTCTAGGACATTTCCAAAAAGATCGCAAATATTACATAATCATTAATTTACGTCGAAATGCCATTATTTTTCAATAAAATTATTTTTCTTCAAGGTAAAATCTCATAAAATTTCTGTCCAGTATGACAATCAGATCCTCACTAAAAAACAACTCGGAAATCGCCAGCCGATAAGTTTGATATTTCTTTTGGAATAATTTTCAATATCTAAGCGCGAAAATATATTCCATACGAGCCTGTGTATATATAATCAGAAATTAGAAATGAACATTTATAAATGTAGTAATCGCATATCGCTTAACATTTTATCAATCCTCCCGTGTAGCTGTTAATGTTAGAGAATTTACTCAGAAACAAGGAAGAGACGCTAAGTAATAGATATGTGATTATAATGACGCATACTGTGAATTTAAAAATTTAAAATTTCAGCGTTCCTCCATCTTCGGTGTTTCTTCTCGGTACATAATTCTAACCAACATTCACATTGTTATTTTTTTGTCTCCCACACATATATAAGTCCGTCAACAAAAACATGTCTTTGGTCCGCTGAAGTTCTACCAGAGGAGAAAAATGCGACAGACATTTTTTTTCACTTTGTCCTTCATTTTTCCTAACAATGTTCTAACATGTAACAATTTATATATTATATTCTCCCATAGTAATAAATCTATTGACAGAAATTATGAAAAAATGAGAAGATTTTGAGAAAAAAATGACAACGAAATGAACTACTGGACATAGTATCAGAAAGAGAGAATTGAAATTTCTGGGAGACAAAATGAGGATTTTTACGTTCACAGGATATATTGAAAGTAAGACGGTCAGTGCGATACATCGAGTAACCTAATCAACTTGCTTGTGTAAATGGATAGCAGAAGAGGAAATGAGTTGGGTAGGAAGGATACACATATTAATTAGAATTACAAAGAATAGAGTGTTGTGGAGAGACATGATCGCTCACATTGTAAATGGACACGGCCCAAAAAGAAAACACTTCGCAAATCGTTATAAATAGCTCGACCATCTACATTTGAAAAGTGTACCATATTGGAATCTCACAAACTCGTATTTAGACTTATGTCAAACAACGCTTTGTAAATTCATCTTCTTTTTTGATGAGATGTTTCTCTGAGGGCGTGGACCATCAAAGTTCCCTACAACTAATTAATCTTGTAGCTTTTAGTGATGTTCATATTTTTACTAGCTCTCCTGACCCCTGCTCGGCCAAGCATTTGCAAATCTCGTAGGTTATTCGCAGCTATATAATGACACATAATTACGCTTTCTCTTTGATCTCGGATGTTAATGTTCAAGCTTGATCAAAATCAGAACCATGAATGTTAATTTCAACCAGACAATATCTACTCTTTGGAATATTAGCGAAATATATATATATATATATATATTTTTACTTTTGGCTTGAGCTGTATGATGCAAATGCTTTTTACATATATTTCTTTCTTTCCCTTAGACAGGTGTTAGCGAGGGGGACAGCTCAAGACGCGAGCTTCGAATTGGAGATGTTGGAATCAAATAAGTACAGACATTTCGTTATCTAGGGATTGTTATAACAGACAATGGAATATATGGCATTAATCTCTAAGCGCACTGGAATAACGAATGATGTCTTTTAAAGATTAAACAAAGAATTAAGAAACAGAAATATTTAGTTGGAAAGAAAAGTAAGATTACTGAACAGTTATGTAATATCAATGTGGTAGTAAATAATGGGCAATTTCCGTACATATAAAAATGAATTTTGAGGCAGCAGTGATTTGGTTCCACTGATTAATAAAACTATGGTCGAAACATGTGAGCAATTAGGAAGTTTAAAGGAAACATTTTTTTACTTAAAATCAGTAAGGACAATTAATTTTTTTTTGAACATGCAAGGAATAAAGACGGTTTAGAGGATTCGACTCTCAGAGGAAAGAATAAAGTCAAAAGGTACAAAGAAAAACGAGCTTTTGTCGATGGATGTCAGAACTTGAACCGGGAATGATAGTAAGGAGAAAATTGTTATTTATAAATACAAAATATAGGAATATATAGAGGTTCATCATCACAAACTTCCAGTAGGCCACTAACAGGAGGGTAACATGAAAGATTGAGTTCACTATAAAAGTAATGAACAAAAACTACTGATTTCAAGCACAAGGCGTCTCACAGTTTTACTAACTTCAGCCAAATACAAGATGAGAGAATCATTTTATGAGAATCGAACCCATTATACAAAAGAACATGTCATCGAAACAAACTTGTTTAATAATCTTGCGGTTGACGTCAAAATAATAATACAAAAGTTTTTTTTTTTTTCATTTTTATCTGATTTTTCAGTGATATTCATAGTTATTGGATAAGACGGGGCGTTATATTTTTGGTTAAACAAAACTATAACCTGAACACATAAAAATTTGCATATTTTATTTTCAATTTAGATCCGAACGAAACTGCAGCTTTCAGAATATTATGGCAGAGGAATATCCTAATGAAAGGAAGCTTTAGAATTTGGGATTTTTTGAGAGATCTTGTTAATTCCTTTCATAAAATATAACACGAAGAAGAAGAGATATCCAGTATCGGAATTCACTTAACATTAGATGCTTCTTATTTTTATTTTTGATTTGGATTATTTTTATCCTTAATCCCTTTAATACAGTGTATGCAATAAATTCTCATGCCTGTCTCGCTCCAAAAAATATTCGAAATAAATTCAATTCTTGTTTTTTTTTTCCTTTATTAATTTCATAAGTGATTTTATTTATATATTTATTTATAGTTTCTCCTTTTTTGCCTGGCTGCTTTATCAACATAAATTCTTTTCTGAATTTAATTAATTCATTGCTCATTTCACTCTTTTTGTTTTTTTGTTTTTTTTTTACTTTTGCATTTCCTCTTCACTCTTTAATCTGACAACTTCCTTAATTCTTTACTCCTTTTCTTCTTTTCATCATCATCCTAACTGGTTTATTTTTGTTTCTTTCTTTGTTTTCATATATAAATTTCTTTTAGGAAAACAGGCTTCCTTCTCACATTGCTTTACTTCAGTCAATCTCACCCAAGAGGCCGGATGACGCAGATAAGTGGCCAGTGTTTTGATACTTTTGATTTTGTTTTTTTTTTTTTAAAAAAAAAAAAGAAGAAGAAGAAAGTCTCTTGCTCATCTCCGCAGTTAAAATAGGTGACCCTCTCTGGGGATTTCACACTACTCAAACAATCAAGCAGAACACATTCAGTAAACATCAGAACTAATATTTTAATGTTACAAACCGACTGAAGTCCCTATAGATAATGAAATTAAACTTTATAAAAGTTTAATTAAACTACATTAAGATTGTTGAAAACAAATCTTAAGAGGCAAAAACTGTAAATGTAAAATTTAAACAAAAATAAACAGTGTGTTAAAAGTTCACTTGACTCTCATAAAATACCAGACAATGCCAACACGGCGGATGTTGTTTGATACTAAGAAAGGTCTGCCTTTTATATTCCCCATTCATAAAGAATGTTGTCGTTTTGGAGTCATGCTAGATCACACAAATCTTAACATTTATGCAAATTTATTGCTGCCAAAAAGTTTTCCTAAATTGGATTGAAGAACAAATGTCTGTATAATTTTATTATTGCTATTTGGAAAACGTTTTTCTATCGATAAAATGTTCATGTTCATCTCGCATAAATACGCATACTGAAAAAAGGCAACCGGGAATATCTACAAGAAAACTTATTTAAATATTTCCTCTATTTGCATTTGCAAGTCAGATATCTCCAATATCCCTCACACAGACAGACAGACACACACACACAC
The DNA here is from genome assembly GCA_903632075.3 of Acanthosepion pharaonis. Lineage (NCBI taxonomy): Eukaryota > Metazoa > Mollusca > Cephalopoda > Sepiida > Sepiidae > Acanthosepion > Acanthosepion pharaonis. Next base: position 1,960,293 of record CAHIKZ030000613.1, on the reverse strand, counting down.
ACATATATATATATATATATATATATATATATATATATATATATATATATATATATATATTAAAAAATGCTTCATTAAGACGGAGTGTATATAAGGCTGTTTCATTAAGACGGATCAGAGTCAGCACTAAATATATCAGTGTTATTTCTGAAAATTTAATTATTTCTCTATTGTTATTTAAGTCATGGCAATTATGTGTGAAAAATAATATCCCCAAATGGCTGCCAAATCTGAAAGAAAAAAAAAAAAATCATTAGACGCTTAAACTTAATTCACATTAAAATCGGTCCAAGTTATTGGAACACCCTTTACATATATATATATATATATATATATATATATATATATATATATATATATATATATATATATATGTGTGTGTGTGTGTGTGTGTGTGTGTGTGTGTGTGTGTGTGTGTGTGTGTGTGTGTGTGTGTACCACTGTGTGCCCGAAAATAATTTAAAAACCTAGATTGCAATTGATTCAAATTAAAGTAGTTTCCTTCGTATTGAACTTGTGAGGTGTGAAGACTTTGTCAGGCGAAAGTACTGGTAAGATGCTGAACTAAAATATACACCGACAAAAATTTTAATACAAGCATGAAAGAAATAGAATAGATAATTAAGACATTTTACGATCTCTTCACGTATGTCAAAGTTCATTTGCAGCAACACCTTTCATGTACAACAACTGCATAAAAGTAATTAATAACAGCGAAGAGAATCAAAATGTATTTAATCCCGGGGATGCAACCATGCGTATTGTGTTCTATTCTGTTATCAGGTGCAACAGGCATTGAAGAGTACATTGTGGAATGTCATACGCTATTTGCACAACATTATATGCACAAAAGCGTAGCTTCGTGTTAGATTCTCAGAAGCAGATACAGTGTAGTAAGATACGTTCCAATTGCTTTCGATATATTCCTTATTTCGGAACCTATGCACGTATTGATCTGTAAATACGAACATTTGCTGTAATCCGTTTATCTTGCCTGTACGCTTAATCTTCAATAATTTGAAACACATATTCAGGGTATAGCGATTACATTTTCTATGAATGTATCTCAAATATGTTACAGGTGCATTAATATGCAATTTTCCCATTCATATATATATATATATATATATATATATATATATATATATATGTTGATGTCTGTGCGTGTGCATGACGTCCAAGCTTAGAAGAGAACAGAGACACAACAATGAAATAACAATTGTTCAGCAAGAGTAATTTGTAATTATATGGCCCATAGCAAGACGGTCGGACTTCATCGCCTTTCCTTTAACTCTCTGTGTTTATCTCATACATACACACACACTCTCTAATATATATATATATATATATATATATATATATATAATTAATATATAATCGTCTCACAATGAATGCGTTGCTCTCCAAAACCTCATAATGGTATAATTGTGCCTTATATAGAATAGAATATAGTGTTCGATATATTATTTTCATTGGAACCTATTAAATTTTTTTAGGATTATTATTTATGTATATACATACATACATAACATTATATATATATATATATATATATATATACATATATATATATATATATATATATATATATATATATATATATATATATATATATATATATATATATATATATATATATATATATATATATATATATATATATATATATATATATATATATATATGTATATGGCATATAATATATATGTGTCTGTGTGTAATCATTCATAATAATTCTTCGAGTTTAGAATAATCCACAGAAAGTCCTGGACGACCTTTTTGGCCAGTGCTTTCTGCATTCTGCTGAGCATTCTTCTAGACTCGATGAATTACTATATATATATATATATATGTGTGTGTGTGTGTGTGTGTGTGTGTGTGTGTGTGTGTGTGTGTATGTGCTTGTGCGTGTGGAGTGTGTGTGGGTGGGTATAAAGGGAATGAAAAATCACAGGCTGATAGTATTGACCTCCAGGATTAGTGGAGGTCAACTGCGAATCTCACTCAGACGAAAGAAGAATTTAAAAGCCTAGATTGGAATTTCATGTTTTTTCTCTTTTGTTCATAAAAAAAAAGTTTTCACCTGAATTTTCAGAAATGTACATTATTCTAATTGATGTTTTCGGCTGTTTCAAATTAAAAAAATGGCCTCAAATTATAAAAGTTAACAGTAATTTTGAAATCATGATATTCTCGCTTTTATCGCCCTCTGGCAGGGGAAGGCGATAAGCATAGTTTGGTAAGTATGGACCATGATATCTGAATATATATGCTCTATAAGGGAGTTAGTCATAAATTAATCTCCGATGATTCGCCGAATTCATAAACAGATAAAGCACGAACCATTTGTAATTAAATGCCCATAATTTTTCATGAGGCTCACTATTAATGTAATCATCAACAATACCACATATTTCGAGTTTAATAAATTAAACTTAATTTATTCATGTTTTCCCATGCACTGCTCTATATTGGCTGTCCTTGAGTCAATCCTAAAATACCATTCGTACAGGTAGTCTGCTTAAGAATCAGTAATTTTATATCTCCAGAACTTCTGTCAAACTTCGTGTCTACAGTGATTTGTTTTACTTTGGGTATCAATGTATTTTTTAAGTTCATTTTCTATGTGCAAAGAAATTAAAGAATTTGTAGAAAAAATATATATATATACGTATGTGTGTATTTGTATAAATTATCCTATAAAGAATAAGGGAAAATAAATAAACATATGTTGCGTGTGGTATATTCGCCCGCAAACATATTGAATGACGAAGACAGCAAACAAAACGAAGACTTGAATAAAAAATATATTGATGTGTTTTTTTTTGTTAGAGAAAATACATCGAAAAATATAAGGTTACAGTGCAGTAGGCAAAATATATCTCTGCATTTTCATGTATAAGGTGAGAAGATCGTTGTCCTGAAAAAGACAATGTTGTAGTCGCTGAAAAGTGTTCTGCTGCAAAGGACAGTTTTGCAACCGGCGAGGATTGTTGTACTTAAAAGCTCAATTTATCGCATATACTAGCTGCTGGCGAGCAAGACTGATGATGGCCGTGGAACGGTGCTTTTTTCGAAACTTGAGGCCTTTTTATATACTGAACCAATTTTACAACAAACACTGATTTTCTTCCGATCTTTTTTTAAAAATGTGAGAATACCGATAGGATTGTTCATCAACAATAATTTCCCAAAGCATCTTATTGATGAATAAATGCAAATGGTTTATAGAAATGTTACTGGCAGACTTCAGTGTTCTATTTAACATGAAGGGGAACATTTTGAACATGTCAAATAGGTTATTGATCAGGTCAAATAATGTTGTTTTCATATAACAATACATATATATTTCTTAAACTACTGTAATTTATTTTTGTTCAGTAAAAGTTAATAAATAAAAGGCTGTTATTTTTACCCTATTTATATATATATATATATATAGAGAGAGAGAGAGAGAGAGAGAGAAAGAGAGAGAGAGTGTGACAGACAGAGACAGACAGTCAGACAGAGATAGAGTGACAGAGAAAATTTTAACAAAAATATATATTCTTTGTATGATTATAAATCAGTATTTATAAATTACATTTCATTTTCAAAATTTAATGCTACATTCAACGGAGAGGATTTATTTTTCCTTTCAAAGCCTCTTTTCAAATTGATGAGAGTTATGTTCTAGACACTACAATTAATTAGACAATGGGATCGCAAATATCAAGAAGCATTTTGTTCGGAGTTTGCGCGCACTCACATTCAAAGGACATCCTCAAATCATTGTTGTTGTTTTTTTTTACTGTAAGATTTATATTATAAGCCCCCATATAAGAAGGCACGTTGGAGTAATGGATAGCGGCTAGGATTGGGTAATCGGGTTGAGGAATCGTAGAACCATTTCGAATTCCAGTCGGATCCATTATGTTCACTTATGTGCTAATAACCTTGGGAAAGGTTTGAATCCTCTTCTTCTCTCCAAGCTATGGGTAAATTTTAATCGTAGACCGGTGGAGTGGGTTAGGCTCAAGAAACACCTCTTCTACTGCGGGTCACGGTATAAAAAATCCCCATAAAGATACGTCCGTCTGGTGGATGCGAACGCATTTCCCTAAACATCTTCGTGCACACCATATGTTTGAATAAATCTCATTAATGTAGGCGCTACAGCCCGATGAAAATAATGGAGAGTTCCATTTTGCTGGAAATAAAACCCCTCATCCACAATGTCCACTTGTCATCGATAGTCCATGTTAATAACGCCAGTGGCATTAACGTCAAAACGAAAGCAGAACTATTTAACCGGTACTTGAAGGAGAAATCTTCTAAGTCTGTGGAAGCTGTCAAGTGTTAGCCCTGTTTTCAAGAATACGAATGATCGCTCATCCCAATTTCAGTATAGACTCATCTACTTCTTGAGCGCCATTAGAAAACTTTTTGAAACTATAATCAACAAGAATGTTGTTGATCACCTCAATCGAGGCAGTCACTTGCGCGATAAACAGTACGGTTGTCGATAGTTTTGCTCGTGCTGATATCCTCTCATTACTCACAATCAGTGAGAGACATCATAAGAAAAATCGTATTAGATATTTCAAAGTGTTTTGGCATGATAGGATATAGAGGACGTTTCGGTCATTGTATGCTCCAGCTTTCTTCTTGAGTTAAAAGGAGATAACGGAGACAGCGGGAAGAGTCATGGCACGTGGAACTAGAACAATCTACTCCGTTGGATGATATAAATGTTTCAGTTCGAAATTTCAATGACCTGAAGAACGACGGAACTCACAAACACCGTGAATATAATAGTAAAGACAAAGACAACATTTCCAACAACGTAAATAATATAAATAATTACAATGCCGCATCGCAGAATTATAGACAGATAATAATATAGATCCTCCAGCTGTGAAATAACTGGAAGAGTCTTATCAATAATCAGGGTCTTCCTCGTCTCCGAATGTAGTTGTTGTGAGTTCATCCTCCGAAACCCAAGCGATCAATGCCGCTGTCCTTTAAAGCCCACTTCTCAGTTCAACATCCTTTCTACTTTATATTTAAAATCTGTGAAAGAGTCTACACCGAGATATTGTGAATATCTATTCTAACAATGCAATGGTATATCGATGCACTTTTAAAACCCTAGATGACCAGAGCTTGGCAGCTGAACATCTCAAATCGGCTGATTACATTAAATGCCTCGAAAACTAGACTAGTGATATTGCATCATCACCGAGCAGACCATGAATTCTCTCCCGTCGCAGTGAACGTGTGTTTCCTCAGAGAGACCCGTGTCTTGGGCGCCGATTGGGACTTAAGTGGAACCATTAAATATCATCCATCGCTAAAGATGCTGGTAAAAATATACGGTTACTTGTACCATTCCTGTAATTACATGACTCCTGTTATGCCCTTCTTTTAGAGAAGGCTCACCTGGCGAGAAATGGATTATTGCTACCCATTTTTCACGTTGCAGTGTCGATAAAAGCCATAAACATCAAGGCACCCTGGTGCCTGATGAAATATTTTCGAGTCTGGAACCCCTTTTCACAGACGAATCATTGCAAGTCTCTCTCTCTCTGATCTGTCGCCATTTCACTGAGAAGTGCTCAGACGAACTGCCTTCCTTAGTCCAACCAGTTTTAAACTTCATGGCAAAGACCCACCAGATGATACACATTGTAGCGAAACACTTTAATCACCTTCGTGTTCAATCGTTGAGACGTAAGTGCCACTCGAGCAGATTCTTTGCAGAAACCGATGATTTCAAAAGAGAATGTATCCCCTATCACATCAATCTTAACGTGTACAAGTCTCGGGTTAACCGTTCTCTTCCCCACATATTATTATAAAGTATGACTCTTAATTTGTTAACCTCTAGCTTGAGTGATTCTTGGGCCTTGTACAGGGTGAACCTTATTGTAAAAAGTGTCATCATTGATGGTATGACACAGCACACTATAATTTCATTAATTAGCATGATATTGATCCCGCATATGCTGATTCTAAGGTCCATAATAAATGCAAACATAGCAATTTATTGAGTCATCTAATATAGATGTAACATCATCACTTCAAAAAATCCAAATATATAGCTTTAAAATGAAGATTGACGATTAAATAGACGATTGACTAGTATCTCACGACTCGCCTGCCGCATAGATTTTCTTGATCTCTGGTAATATGTTTTTAGCAACTGTCTTACATTAGGAGGCCCGTATTCTTCGGAGAACTTTCTTTTTTTTTTGGAGATTCTAAACAATTATGCTTTAAACTTGTCTTTAATTTGAATGATGAACATTTGGATAAATGTATCTGCTTGAAACCTTCCTCCCAACGGTCTTTGCATTTCAACTGCGGTTTCAAAGTTCTACTAGCACATTATCATAAAAAACCTTTTATCAAAAACTTAGCCTGATTGCCATCATTGTTTCTAATCAGTTAAAAGAAATGAAAATTAATTGAGTCGTCAACTTTTAAGTTGTGCAAACATTTTGCGGACACACACACACACACACACACATATATATATATATATATATATATATATATATATATATATATATATATATATATATATATATATATATATATTTTTTTTAAAAAATATGATTCCATCGCGACACAGAAGTTACTATGTTTCGAAACTGGTCAGCAGTATTCAGGTTTAATTTCAATATTAAACCCTAATTACCGGGTGGCAGCCTCATTATCAGGCGATATTTGCCATAACTATGCTACTCATTTATAGTTTTGAAATTGGTGGGGTGGGGGTGTTCTAGGGTTCGTTTTTTATTATCAAGGGATCGCTGCTTTGATTGGGGTAAGGGTGTTTGTTATATGACAAGTTTTTGGAGTCGTGTAAGGTTGTTTTTTGTTTTTTTTTTTTTTATCTGCTTACAATGGCTAATCTTATCCGACTGCCTGCTAAAACTCTGATGTTATTATTATTATTATTATTATTATTATTATTATTGTTATTATTATTATTATTACTGGATGCTAAAACTTTAACTGATTGATATTGTAGTTCGGGTAGTTTTTTTTTCTAGTCTCTGCTTCTGTATCGAGCAATGTTTTTAAAAATAAAAACCGAATTACTTAAGAACTTCGGATCATCAATCAAACAGTTCTTTCCTATTATATCAATATATACACATAGATACATGTGTGTAAGTGTGTGTGTGCGTGTAGCTGGTCTCTCATAATCGAGGATAGCCGTCTACTAGGGTGGCTAGCCAATCATTATTGCAGACGCTTACTTAAGCGCATTTGTGCTTGTTCAACATCCACCGAGCAAACATGCAACTATGCTGACCAGTTCTTAGTTACAGTTTCTGGGAAAGGGTGTTTTATCTTAGCCTGATGAATATTGGAACTAATCAGGCACGGTCAAACCCTCGGTCACAATGACACAGTTGCCAGCGTCCCCCAAGGGTTGCGTCTATCCAGTTTGATTTAAAAGGCGGTCAACTATGGTTTTCCAAAGGTTTGATTTCCAATCCGATAACATCAGGAAATCTCCTTTCACAAATCGACCATGGTGAAATTCGAACCTGTGTCAAAATGCAAACGTTCAACCACACACACACACACACACATACATATATATATATATATATATATATATATATATATATATATGATTCTAGCATGTTTGACCGTATTTCTTTGGGGAAACTCACGATTACACACACACACACACACACACACACACACACACACATATGCTATATTTTATATATATATTTTATATATATATATGCATGCTAGAATCATAAATGCTTATTTTCTTTCTTTTTTTATTGCAACCAGGACGTAATTGGAAACTGATAGGGTTTCTATTTCCTGTCAATGCAAGCGGATTTATTCGTTGTAAACCCACTAAACTGGGATCAAGATCTACAATTCTCTCTGTCCGTTTCTTTTCACCGTTGATCCCAGTGTATCCGTTGCACAGGGTAAATCACGTGTTTAATATTCTCATCAGAATTAGGCGGAAGATTGAACGTGCAACGACGTCTTTTTGACCAAGGGTGAGGTGATCTCGGATTTGTTTTCTGTTGCTATGCATTTTAAAATGTCAGTTACGCTAAGGAGTAGAGTTTCAGAGTTGGTTTATCAGGAAATCTCTTCTGAAAGACACAGCAGAAATGACACTCACTTTTTCATATATACATCCACACAAAAGAACGGGGAAAAAATAAGAATGAAAAGTCGGTTTAAATTTTGACCGAAAATTGTTCCTTTTCCTACAACAACTGAAATATGTTTTTAGTATCAGAGCAGCTACCGAATCTTCCAGCTACCGAATCATACCAAAGTATGCTTCTCTATCTATAAAAGGCAGGATGTGTGTGTGTGTGTGTGTGTGTGTGTGTGTGTGTGTGTGTGTGTGTGTGTGTGTGTGTGTGTGTGTGTGTGTGTGTGTGTGTGTGTGACGAATTTTCAACGGATTTGCACCAAAATTTACATGTCCATGCTCCAAGTTAGCGGAAAGGCCAAGACCGACATTGCATTTCCCAACTCCCATCGATAGTGGAAATAATCGATTTTTTCATGCTTCTACGGCAGTTTTCATGTAGTTTGCGGCCATTTTGTACTGGTCAGAGTGAGAGCCTATAGCTGGCTGCTACGAATAGGCAGGAAAATTCTACTGGCCAGATGTGAGAGCCAACAGCTGACTGACAAGAATCTTAACTAGCATGCTAGCATGCAAAAATAAATCGATAGCTGCATTCGTCACAAGTGCGAAAAATTTAAATCTGCATGGCACTTTACTCCAATTGGCTCATTCGCTTGCTTAAACTCAACTGATTCCGCAGAACTGGGTTAGGTGTGAAAAAGTGTTTGTTGTTAAGATTCCTTTTTCATTCGATTTTTCCAGTTACGAGTCTTTTTTTTTAAAGCTGATTGTTTTGTGTTCATTTTGTTTAGTTCTTTTTTCGTAACAGGTTTGATGTTTAGTATAGAGCTTAGAAAAAATCGCCAACAAGTAAGGCATGCAGCAACATCAGCACGGCAAAGGGCACTCCTTTAAATGCAAGGAAGTGCAATTTTACATTTTAGTTGTATGATCATTATTATTATTGTTATATATAAATACAAAACACACACATATATATATATATATATATATATATATATATATATATATATATATATATACACCTTTATCCACTTTATCGGAGGGAAATTAACAGTAGATAACTGATAACTGACATCCATCAAACATGGATGGTACGTGGAACGAGAACAGTCTGCCCCATTGAGCGAAATAAAGGGTTCAGTTCGACATCCCTACTACCTGAAGGAGGCCGGAGCGTACATCGGCCGAAACGTTGTAAAAATATAGTGACAAAGATGAGGACAATAGTCCAAATAATGTAAATAATGTACATAATACCTCATCTCAGAAATATAGACAAATACCATGACGTATTTCAAGAAAATGAAAAGAAATGTGTAGAAATATATAATCGCAGAACGAAATACGACCTTTACAAAATAAGTTTACATAAAGAGACAGTGGAAATGTTAGAAAAAATCTAGTATCAGCAGTTCTAATTCTTATTAATTCAGCCGCTTTATAATAAAGCGAGAAAAAAGAACCAATCATCCAATACATAAAGACAGACATATGGTCGTAAGCAATAGAAAAAAAATAAGCGTTTTAGAAATTGGAGATGTATGTATCAAACAGGCGCGGAAGTTTCAATATCTGGGAATTGTTTTAACAGGGGATGCAACACCAGGATCCGTACATACGTTGGATTAACGAAAGAAGCATTCCAAGAGCCAAGAAAGCCGCTGAGAAACGAAGAAATTGCGTTAAAAGCAAAGAAAAGAGTGCTGGATAGCTATGTAATATCAATCCTCTTATATGGCAGTGAATGCTAGATAATCTTCCTACGGATGAAGAAAAAATGGAAGCAGCAGAAATGCTCCTCTACAGAATGATACTGAAAACTATATGCACGGAACGAGTAAGCAAAAACGAAATCTTAATGGAAAATGTCAAGAGAAAACACCTATACTAAGAATCATGAAATGAAAACTGAAATTATTTGGACATATAATGAAGAATAAAGGCTTGGAAATTGTAACACTAACGGCGCATATTAACGATAAGAGAGAGATAGGGAAGGGCCGTGAGCCACTTAAATGACTAGTTTTTGTGAATTTACGCTGGAACGGGCGTAGTGAGTGCTTCAGAAAATGTAGAAAGGAGTCATGGTGGTTTATGTCCTGAAGAGATGCAGTCTGTATGTATTTTGAATCACTCAATTCTGAAGTTAGGCAAATTTATTTAAAGTTGGAAGAACTATTTCTAATTTTTGCGAAGCTGTTGTTACTTCACTGAATCCATATCGCTTTGGTGGCAGTTTCAACGACATCTTCTTTTTTATTTTTTGTATATTTCGTATTTTCTTGTTTTCATCAGAAAACATATTTCAGTAAACATTTCACTTACCGATATTATAAAGTAGTATTACAATTTACACACACACTCACACACAAACACACACATACATATGTGTGTGTGTGTGTGTGTGGGGGGTGTTTCATTGACAGATCAAAGTCAGCAGTAAATAAACAGTGTTATTGGTGAAAATTAATTATTAATTTCTCAATTGGATTTTATTTGTGAAAAATAATATCCCCCAAATGCCCGCCAAATCTGAATGAAAAAGAAAAAAAAATCATTAGACGCTTAAACTTTAGTCACATTAAAATCGGTCCAAGTTATTGGAACAGCCTTTATACATATGAAAACAGAAGCCATTATTTTAAATTGAGGTCAGTAAAATAGCCATTAACCTATTGAACATAAAATAGTCTGTGTCAGAGTTAGTTTCATTCAACACCTCAAATTGCTATCAAAAGCAAACATCAACATGAAAATGTGAGCCATGTTCTTAAATACCCTCGTTAGATCAAAACTTTCGTATGAATGTTATGCGGGGCGCTAAAACCTTTCCGTTGTATAAAACACATTTTAAGATCAATGGTTAAAAATGTATTTGAGCGAATAGAACCCGAGGATCTTGGATAAGACTATCCTTCATTGTTAACTGACGCTACAGAATCATAAACAAATAATTGTACCAAATAACAGAACCATCACTTTGTAACTTTCAACAGCAGTAACAAATAAAATGGATAGCATATGTCACTCGCAGGGAAAATAATGAAATAATCAAGATGCTGATGTTCTACAGTATGAAGTAGGATGCAATGACAAGATCTTGATCGTGTCATTATTTGAAAGTTTAGGAAGGACAGATTGATAACAGTATTAGTATTGTGCTTTCTGCCACACAGAGTTTACTGACTATTCTGTGTTAGAAAGAATAACGTGTTTTAGCCTTCCAGTAGCACACCGATACTAATATTAGCATTAGTGTAGCCATTGATACACTAACACTGAATACGAATATAGAAAGACGAAATACGCGAGCGTAACAAACAAAATATTTAATAAGGCAAACAACGCACGTACATATATTCAAAAGATTTACATATGTCCCAAAACAAATGATTGTCCATATTGTTCCAAAGGAATGAGTAGGTTTACAGAACGAGAACAAAGAAATAACATACCAACTTTATGGCCTTTGACCGTCCGCAAATAAGTGAATAGAAAGTACGTTTTGCTTACGCTTGGCCGTGCACATGTTGACCAGTTTCCACGTGTGTGGACGCCCCCTGGTGGTCAGGAAGGCAAAGAGGCCGTTCCTCCCAGAACGGAAGCAAAGACAAAAAAGAACAGAAGAGTTCTACTCTCTAAAAAGGGGCCAAAACTCTCATGAGCTCAACCCAAGGGAAAACAACTGTGGTCTCCCTACAACAGCTTTTCTATTTGCTAAAACCTATTTTCCTGAAAAATTGTTTGAAAAAAATCTGCTCGGTCAAGGAAGACCAAATCTTTCCTTATTGGAAAACAGTTATTTTTTACATTACCATTAAATTTCCAATAGTTTAAATTTTGATGTTTTTTATGATCAAATTTCTTTTGGCAAATTCACTTATAAAACCATCATTGCTATTATTATGTTAAAAAAAATGTTACAAAATGTCTTACAGACAGGCTCATTATGTAAGGTCAAAACCAAATTTTGACTCCAACCAAAACAAGTTTTTCATTCTTAATCAGTTTTCGTTACAAATTGTTATCTAATCCTCTCCTGGGTCATAGAAAGTATTCTAAATACATGTCGTTATTCCGTTCCCATAAGAACAACTCAAATATATTTCTGATATTATACACCTGGAAGGATGGCCACTTTCATAACTGACAAATCCCTTTCGGGATCCTTTTCACCTCAAAAATGTTTCCTATATACGAATATTAATTATAAATATGTAAAGTGAATTATGGATAACATAGCTTCAATTGTGAAATCTTCAATTCAAGGGTCAATTTTTATCTATCCTCTTCATCCTCATAATCTTCACTTCCTAACACTTTCAATTTCCATCCATATCACAGTTCATATACATTATAACAGTTCAACTGTAAAAGTTTACCTTGAGTGGCACTCGAACCTTATTTTGGGTGAAACTGATTAGAAATAAAACAGACAAATAATTAGTCAAACTTATTAATAGAAAACATGTTGCCACATATTGCATTACTGAAACAGTGCTCCCAGCTATGGGTTAAATAGTAGAACCTGTAGCAGGAAAGATCATTGTTATTCTGAAAAAAAAAACGTAAATACAATATTAACTTAAAAAATGAATAATTCTCACAATCCTAAATATATTCGGGATTAAATAACCCACAACGTGTAGATAAACCGAAAAATATTAATTCGATCAATTAATGCTGATATAGCAACTGTAGTAGTAGTAGTAGTAGTCTCATTAAGTCTTTGGTATCCTTTTAGTGCTTTTGGTGCAAATGTTACTTACTAAAGTTAGGATAGTTTAGATCAAGGCCAAAGCTGTTTGGTAAACAATTAAAATCCTATCCACTACATTAAAAAATTACTTTAAGGGAGAATTTTACTATCGATATATTTATGTGATTAATTGTAGTGAAGTTGTCATTGTGGTCTCGTCTTTTTTTTTTTAAACAGGAAATAGCGAAGAGTGTTTATTCTATTCGTGGTTTCCCAGGTAACACGTGGAATTCCTGATGACTAAATTCCCCAGAGAAGAGACGACCCAAGTCTTATCACTACAGCATCCTTTCGTAGAAGAGAGAGAAATAACGAAGAGGAAGATGGCTAGTGTCCTTTTCTTTTATAATATTTCATACAACGCCATCTGGTGGGTAACAAAACTAAACTCCGTTTCCATATATTTCCTTTTGTTAAACTATTGTAATGTAATCTAAGGACAGAAAAATGCTCGACTGAAATATTTTTGATAGAATCAACTAGAAGACAAGCGCGTTTCATAGGAAAAATGAGTAGAGTTAAGTAAAATGTTTTCCATAAATTCTGTAATATTTAAACATTTGTTGAGTAAAATTAGATAAATGAAGAAATCCTATTCAAACTTGAGAATTAGAATTTAACAACAGAATTTTTTCTTCATTTGCACCTTTTTTTTTTCTTTTTAATTTCGATTTTTCGCGACTCTCTATTTCATCCTTATTTTATCGAAGGAAAAGGTCAGAATCGGAACGAATCGGTTTAGAACGCTGTTGAAAATAACATTTCTCTACAGTGAACCTGGTTGGCCTCGCTTCGACCGGAAATCTTGATATCCGTACTCTCTAACATGGCTTAAAACAAGCCTTGAAGGAATCCTGTACAAAAGATCGATCGTAGAAAATCTGATTAATTCAGTGGTAACAGGAAGTAACCAGAAAGAAAAAGTCAAGGTTTCGGCTAATTAAATTAACAGAATAATGAATCGATTGGTGAGTGCGTAGATGACGAGGCTGGGTAAAAAATATTATCACGTAATTGGCATGAACTAAAGACTTCGCTTATCAATGAAGCCCCGCATATAGACAAAAGAGAATTAAAAATGATGACAAGAAAATAATCTGTAATTTTCATTTACTTTGTTAGTAACAGAGAGAGATGAATAAATAAGGTTGTTCGAAAGTATAGAAAGAAAGAAGCCTACAGTACCTGGTGTTATTCTGAAAGCATTAAACTTTTTATTAGCAATTATATACATGTGTGAGCCGTTTAAATATTGGTAGTATTAGAAGTTTTATATGGAGTGAAGTTGATAATGGTAATGACGGTAGGAGGGTGATAATTCGAGAACGAGGCTATGATTTTCAAAGATAGATGACGAAGTTTGGTCGTGATAATTTTTCCTATTTTCTGTATTTGATGATAACATTCAAATCAAAAGAAAGCTTACAATCTTCTTGTGATTTTGTCGTAAAAGCTTAGATTAGAAATATAAACCAGTATAAAATAGAAAAAATATTTATCACTGTTGCATTTGCTGAAGGGATATCCGGGTAATCTATCTGATATTGGAACGTCAAATGGAATTGGCAAGCCGAGTTCAAATTCCAAGCAAGGATATTTCGTTTATTTTTGCGCAAATCCTCTTAGGAAAGATATGCATCAATTTCATCTCCTCCAGTTCTGGGTTAATAGCTGTGTAAACTGAATATTATAGCCTTGGTTGGCACTCATTAAGAAAAAGCAAATCATGTATTAAAACCCGTGGAGAAGGCGATGGGAAAGCACTACATTATATTTGTAATGGTAACAGTAATAATTTCCGTTTCCTTATAAGGAAACATTCAGTATTCATTGACCGAGCAGCAGTCGGTTGAAATTTATGCAATCTTTCTCTTAAAATATTTTTCAGGAAAATTGGTTTCTCAAGTTCAGTCGCCATTATTACTCTTTCGAATATTGGTGTGGATTTCCTTCTTTGGATTTTGTGTGGAACGACAGAATCTTGATTATTTATTCTTTCTTCGATTTAATTGTCTTACAAATTTTAGTTGTTGCTGATGTTAAACATCATCAAGTGATGCTGTTTCTGTTATCTGTTAAGAGTCTCTGTTTGGGATCCTGTTACGCCAGTACACGATGTTCAAAGAACTGATATCTACACGCTTCACTATTTCGAAGTCATTTTTAAATATTGATCAAAGAAAGCGGTTCTACACGGTATACATATTTCTAAACGAGTTTGACACCACGCAGGACATCCAGATTGTTATACCTGAACGTACCTATTCTATTATTAATAGACTCTCCCACATATAATAAGTAGTAATAGTAGTAGTAGCGGTCGCCAGTTGAGCTCAGTGGTGTTGAGTGAGTCAGTCGATGTCGGACACTGAAGTATCAACCACCCCAACTAGATTGCTGCGTCATTAAATGCAACAACACTTGTTACCTTCCACCTTCTTGAATCCCCTTCGTCTTTTGTAATTTCCTCAATCCTCCTTATTCTTAGCCTCTTCCTTCACTTTCACTTTCACATCCTGTAAGCTCATGTGTACTAATGGCATTTCCGTATTGCGTAGGGTGAAACGATTATTTGCATTCTTTTTTCCGTATTTCCCATACACAACAAAACGAATTGTCTGTTCAAACATGTTACAAAAAAGTTTGTAAAAGTGCATCTTTTGTTGATTAATTGGTTTTCCTTAATACCAGCAAGACTTACTGCTAATATTAAATAACTTTAAAACTAGGAGTGTTTTATTATTAAAGAAAGAAACAGATTTGCTCATATATTGTCTAAGAATGTCGGTTTCAAATACATTTGGTGAAACAAAACATCTATAAGTACTCTTTCTGTTTTACGTAATTTTCTATATTCTTTTATATGCAAACAATAGAGAGAATGAGTATTTTTGAATCTTTAGGCAAAATAATTCTTTTATGCATTGTATCTCGATCATTGCGCTTCGCAAATACACTTCCAATGTCCTATACTTTTCACGCTGTTTTCCAGTCTATTCACACGAAAGCGTTAAGTTCGGTCCACCTTGCCTTTGACATGGGCGTTAAATTCTTCAAGTTCACTTTCCTACAAGGTTTTTAAACCATTTCTGATTTTAAGCATAAGTGTCTATTTAGTTTACATTTACTTCCATCTTTCCTTGTTACTCGCATGTTCAGTCCATGGTATCCTTCCCTCTGGAGAAGCAATTTTTAATTTTTCTAGTGAATGGCTACAACCATATAAAAGAATAAATTTGACACCGCCGTTGAGTGCACTTTGAATCTAGTGAAATTTCCTGTTTCTTAATATTTGGTTTAACTTTTAGAAGCCATTTTTTTTATTTTAATACTTAACACTACACAGCTATTTAAATTTATCTACCTGCACTATTTTGACGTTTCCAGTGTGTAAGTCAATTTTTGGGGTTTCCTCTTTTTCTAACGCCCATACATTCTATCTTTTTAGAGTTAATCGTTAATCCTTTCTCTTTGATTTCCTTTTTTACATTATTTATGAAATATTGTAGTTTTTATTTCGAGTCTGCCATCAACTCAATGACATCTGCATATATGTTTTGTTAAGATTATGTTTGTCGATAATAAATCCTGGCAGATTTTATTTTCTATTTCGCTCCTATTGTTCACCCAATGCAAACCAGCCAATGAATGTAGGGATTGATTATATGAGGTTGTTGTCAAGGTGTACAATGAAATAGTAAGAGGGGAATATTATGTGATATGTAGAATATATAAAGGTTGACCCTCAACATGTAGCGGTTAAGGTTGTAGTGATCAGGAAATCATGCACTCAACGGTTCTGGGTAAGATGCTATTTGAGTTTAATGTGCCCCTCAGTAATACAATATGAAACGAATGAAGATGAGTCATCTTAGTGCATGTATCCTAGCGGGACTTAGATGTGAAGGTCTGAACTGGTAGAACCAAGGATTGTAGTCGCTTGAATATTTTAGTTTTATGCCTCGTAACGTTGTATAGGTTAAACAAATCCGGCGTTTAAAATCATTGCCTTCTTCTTCTTTCGATTCTGGAGTCAATTAGTTATTTTCTTTCCTGTACTCCTTCTTATGATTTAATTCCTGTGTATTGCATTTTATTGTCGTTTTAGCACAATATTCGAGGTCGATAAAGTTTTTTTACGCCTATTGTTTGACCCGCATGAAAATAAATAAATTTCAAATACTGTCAATGTTAGCCAAACATACGAATTACTAAAGATATCAAAATTAAACAAATACAAAAAATATATATCTATGAAGATTTTTAACGGGGGAGAGATCGTGCGACACCGAAATCCGATAGAGGTAGCTAAAGATGCCTTCGAAAAGTTAAGCAAAGTATTAAGAAACAGGACGATATCATTAGAATCAAAGAAAATTGTACTGAAATGTTATGTAATATCCGATCTCCTATATGGCAGTGAATGCTGAACAGTCTCATCACAGTTGAAGAAAAGACGAGATGATATATATATATATATATATTTCTACAAAAGGACACCGAGAATAACATGGATTAAACACTTGAGCAACGACGAAGTTCTGGAGAAAATAGAGACAAATGGGACATTTATAAGTAGCATCAGAATAAAACATTTAAAATTTCTAGGGCACATAATGACGAAAGAGGGCTTGGAAAATTTGACACTCCCAAGAGTGACAGTGGAAAGCAGTGTGTAAGCTTAGCAAAGGATTTTGTGTACATAGCTGAACAGGGATTAGGAGTTATAGCAAAAAGAGAAATTTTACTAAAGCCTACACAGGAACGTTTGTAGTCATGATCGCCCAGGTGCTGACAGCAAATAGAAGAAGATTTGTTACTTAATATTTGCTTGTGATAAAATACTATAGACAAATAGCTAATTAACATTAGTAGGTTTTGTACTTTTTATCATTCTAATAAGGTGGGTATTTTAAATTTTTATAAGACAATACTAAGTTTTGTACTGGTCTATGTACTTCTTGCTATTCTCTAAATTTAACAGAGCAGACCAAATATGGAGTACTGCTACCATATCTGAGATGGATATACACAGTTTTCAATTTCCAGTCTTGGTGAAATGCAGAACGTCTACGGGGCTTTGTGGGTGACGAATTATTTTCAACCCTCCAACCTCTTTCATACAGACGAAACGTCAGAAGCCTCTCGCTCTTCAATTGATATTTCTGGGAAAAATGTTCAGACGAGCTAGATTCCTTCGTTCCAACAATTTTAAACTTCTCGGCGGAACCGAATCAGCTAGCGTACACCGGTTCGAACCGTCTTCATTTCCTTTGTATTTCATTCGTAAAAAGGAAGTTCCATTCAGATACTTTTCACGAAACATTATTTTCTGGAACCGAATCCTGAGATGATCCATTCCCGATCATTACAACCTTAACCTCTTCTGTTCAAGTTTTTCCCACATATTCTCACAAACCACGCTTCTTAACTCTTGTTCTTGTCGCTCATAAAACAACCTCCTTCAGTTACCCAATACCTCTACCTTGTGTGACTCTTCGGCTTTTTACAAGGTGAACATTTATAAAACATATATTTTTCAAATGAGTATCTGATTATTTTTGTTGATAGCTTCTTCGGCCTTGATGAACTTCAAAAGATATATCTGTTACCAGTTGTTATTGAAGGCAAATTAGGTAAAATGAATACAGAACTACGACGGGCACACTTTAGCGGGAAAGAGCTTGCAAAAACAAAAATATTGTTAAAAATTAATCCTTCCCGAAAATCAGAATGGAATTTAGGAACCACTGAAAGCTTATGTGCAAAGAAAGAATGTAGATGATAAAACAGTTATTCTTAGACTGGGATGCACACAAAAGACATTTTCTGTTTTTCTTTTACAAAAATTGGGAGCCAAACAAACTTTTTTTTTAATGTTATTCATAATTTTTAATAATGTTTTAATTGGTTGATTTTGTTTAGCGGCGTATCAAACTTTTATGGGATATTTAATGCCTAAATCGATCAGGTCATCCCATAAGTTCTGCCCGAATTTTGAATAAAGAAAACAAGTGACCAAATGGTACATTTAATTACAGATTCAATCAACAATGTATTTTCCCTGATTATCTATGACTTCCTTCCATCTATTAAGAAACTTACTAATTGCATTACTGTAAAATTCTTTTGGTTTTGATTCGAAAAACTCACAAATGTCAGTTTTAACCTCTTCCTGTGTTACATAAGTTGTTTCTTCCAAATGATTGTGTAAGCTACGAAACAAATGTTAGTCTGAAGAAGCAAGATCGGGAGAATAATGTGGATGAGGAATTTTCTTCCAACCAAGTTCTTCGATCTTTCGTGACGTGATTCTTGCTGTGTCGAGTCGCGCATTGTCCTGGTGAAACATCGCCTCGTTTCGATTCACTAGAGCAGGTCTTTTTTTCCTCAAAGCTTGGTTCAAACGCTCTAATTACTGACAGTATATTTGAGCACTAATTGTTGCATTAGGTGGTAAGAATTCAAAGTGGATTATTCCTTGGCGATCCCACCAAATTGAAGGAAGAACATTTACCCATGAAGTTCCCTTCTCGGCTGTGGCTGGGGTCCTTCTCCTTTACCAAGCCACTGTCTACGACGCTTAACATTTCGATAAAAGATCCATTTTTCATCGCCAGTCACAAGTCTATCCAAAAAAGGTGAAACAAGTTGGCGAGAATGGAGAGAAAAGCAGATGTCAACTCAGGATTTGAGGTTGTTTTCAGACAATTCATGAGGCACCCATTTTCCAAGTTTAGGAACTTTTCCAAGTTGTTGAAGATGACGATGAACAGTTGTATGGTTTGAACTGAGAACCACTGCCAATTCCTCAACTGATAAAGCAGGATTTTCTTCAAGGGCTGCTTCAAGAAGCTTTTCATCAAACTCAACTGGACGTCCGGTTCGATCTTCATCTTCAACGGTGAAATCTCCACCTCTGAATTTTGCAAACCATCTTCTGCAAGTTCTTTCATTCAAACATTCCTCTCCATAAACTGAGTGAATGTTTCTAGCCGCTTCGGCTGCTGAGTTTCCTCTCTTGAACTCATACAGCATTATGTGTCTCAAATGTTTCTTGGGTACTTCCATGTTAGCAGGAGTTTAACAAAACAAAATTATTGTTTTCTGAAATAAAATTTGATCAGTTTAAGTACATCTAAACATAAACATAATGTTCAGCTCTATTAGACATTATAAAAAACTCTTTAAATTTCGTTCATTTTAAAAAAAGGAAAAATTCGGACAGTACTTATGGGATGACCTGATACTTATTTTTTACGTATTTTTATGCTTTCAATTACATATATTTTGTACATAATTTTATACTTTCTGGAAAAAGGTGTATATATATATATATATATATATATATATATATATATATATATATAGTGTAGATCAGGAAATGTATTGTATTAAAATTTATTCTTATATTACTTAATGTTGTATTGATTGCAATTTTGCAATAAAAATGTATTGTTGTTCATTTTATTATAAAGAAATGCACATATATTTGTTTGGTTTTTCGCTATTTGCTGATAGCTTGAGCCTTAACATGTGCTACCACCCGGAGTCAGGGTTAATCGGAAACAACAGCAATTAAGAGGTAGATTCCACGCTCCTCAATACCCCCTTTCCCCCGATAGGAGGTACTGAGGTATTGCTACCGGATGTAGTTTATCGCTATACTCAGAACGGTATTAATATTAGATTTACCAATTTTACTTTATGAGTAAGTATAATTTATTTACCAGAATTATTTTAAAATATGCAAAGGATTTCAGTAATAATTTGAAATATCGAAGGGGAACAAGAATGCTTTTAGATATCGGCATGAAAGATATCAGCAGAATTAAGGTACCCGTATCAGAAGCAAAAACCGTCAATTTTATAAACTTCGGCAACTGCAGAGTAAGCTTATAAACATCTTCCATTGTATATCAATTTCTTGATAAGAAATAACCATGCCCTTTCAATGTTATTGGTTCTTATGTTATCCTAAACACGTGAGATTACCAAATAGATGAGTAGCAATGACATTACCTAACTTGGAAATTTTTCAGAATCTTTTCTTTTTCTGCGCTGTGTCTTTTGTAGACGCAGCCGATCATGGCTCCAACCACCCTATCCCTTGTAGCTCTCAATAAGATACGCCTCTCTGCCCCCATCCAGACCAGGTTCTGTCATCCACTTGCTGAAGCTCGCCAGGTATGTTGTGCGTTACTTTCTGTTGTCCCTCTTTCCCTCTATTCGACCTGTGAGTATCAGATTCTCCAAGCCCTCCTGTTTCAGAAATTTCATCTGCCTCTTCCTGATGTTAACTATAATCTTCCTCCTTGTTTGTATGCTAAAACCTCATCGTTGCTCACACGCTCGGTTCATGATATCCTTAGCATTCTTCTGAAGAACCATATCTCCGTTGCGTCGAATCACTTCTTCATCGTTGAGGAAACCGTTCAACATTTGCTGCCGTATAGGAGGACAGACGTCACGTTGCAGCTCAGTACTCTTTTCTTTGTCACCAAAGATACCCTCCTCTTTCGCAATACTCTGCTTCTCTTTCTGAGTTTTATTTATAAGTGATAAATCGTGAAAGAATGTTGGAAGAAAGGAACTTCAGTAGAAGCATTACTGATTAAAACCTCGTCTGATAATAAAATAATCAACAAAAGATGCGATTCCAAGATATTGGTTGCGAATTCGAGTGGTAGTGACGACTGAAGATAATTCTTAATTCCGAATGAGAACAATTTAATTTATCAACCGGAGATATGACCAGCGAAAAAAAAAAGTGTTGTGAAAGCAAACAAGAAAAGCGAGAGAGGAGAGATCAGCTGCAAGGCGCCGATCATCAAAATACCAAGATGATTGGAGCCTTGCAACCGGCACCTTTCCTGACATGGCTCGAACAGCTCAATGGGGGAAATAATCCGCTTGTAAATTTCAATTCCGCAAATACTAACCAGTATCATATTATCATAAAGTATCATATCCTGCGTTGACTCTCGTCGATTGAACAGTTCAAGATTAAATAAGACTCTATTCCAGGCCTCAAAAGGAAACTCAATATACAATGCATAGCTGAAAATGCTAGAAAAATGGTCAGCTTATTCTATAAGGAGTATCTGACTCCTTCTAGGTGCCTTAATTTTATCGGTCATATTAACTCATGTATTCAGTTTCTCCTGACTTATAACAGTTTCATAATCCATTTCCTTCAACCGACAGAGCAGCGTAAGTTAAACTCTCCTAAAACACGTGTCCTGTTCGCTACCGCAGTCGCCTCTTTAAACACGTTTGAATGATAGTTAATTTATAGATTGAATGGCTGTTAAAATTTGTATGTTAAAAGAGATTCTCAAGAAAATTTATCCGACTCCAAGATCTATCTTTTTTTTTTAAAATATACGACTCGTAAAGCCGCCATTTTCTTTTTGTTAATATTTTACATGCGTGACACGATCGAATCCGTTTTCCTCCAGGAGGTAAGCCATTTTCTCTAGCGTTACAGACCAGAAATTGCTGTCATATCGAGGCATGGAGTAGCTCAATAGATGTGAGAGTTCAAAATCGTTTTGCAGGTTCATTTGGAGGAAGACATATTCTCCATTCTACACTCACTTTCCCATAGGTGCAACGTTGTACGCCTGATGTTAATCTAACACTATTTCAATGGTAAATATTCAGATTTTCTCCATTCAATAGGTCCACCAGTTCAGACTTTTAAGGGTAGGATAAATCATGCTACTTGCCAAGGATTCAAATCACTCATTTTCTCCACGTTCCAAATGCATGGAGGAAGTTTTTCATTTTCTTTTTTTTCTCCAAGCATTTCTACTTTGTGGAACTTTCCCCAATACCTCAATCTTGACCATTTCCATTCAAGCGTCAATCGTTATCAATCTTCATAATCTTCACGCCCTAACGCGTGCAAATGCCTGCAAATGACAATCCTCATTCATCATTACAGTTCAAATGTAGCGTCTACATTGTGTTGCACTCGAATATTGTTTGAGGTGAGATTTAGTAAAAATAAAACAAATAAATACTCAAAATTATTAACAGAAAACATGTTGCCTCATCTCGCATCAGTTTCCGGTTGCTGAATGTAGAATTTGTTTCAGGAAAGATCATTAAAAAAATGTTAATGCAATATTCAATCAAACAAATGAATAACTTTTACAGTCTTAAGTATGCTCGTCTTTAAGTAAACTCACAATGGCCTATAAGCAGCAAAAATCAAATAATTCAATCAAACATTGCTGATACAAGGACTCAGGAAGAGCTATTAAGACTATGGTATACTTTTACTAAGTTTGGTATATAATGTTACTTACTAAGACTAGGGTCGTCTTGATCAAGGACAAAACTGTGTTAAACAATGGACAACATACTAAGTACATTGAAAATTACTTTGAGGGAGAGGTTTACTATCGCGCTAATAATAGTCTAGGGATAGTTTTCATAAAATTTTACTTAAAGTAAAATGTTTAATGTTGGGATTTTGGATGCGGCATAATGTTTCATCAATTCTCCAGGTGACAAGCTCTGCTTTCTTAGTAAACGCGCATTCGAAACCGGATCGAACAGTGATCTTTGAGGCTGTGGAAAAATAAGCTGTTATTCAAACTATTCAGATTTTCTAATCATAGCTTAGTACGTGACCTTTAGTGCAGTACAGCGAGTGAAAATGAAATACATTATACTAACTAGCTAGGTAGCAACACGATCTTGTGAGACTGTTTCATAACAAGACGTCTAGTACATATAGTTGTTTACTAAACATTTTTCGACTGACTTAAGGCCATATTTATAAAAAGTTGAATAAGGATTGATCACAAAACGGTAACGAATCCGTCTGAGAGATGTATCTGACAAACAACGTGCTACATTAGTCTTTTGGAATTTCAATAGTTACCAATAGGTTGAAGTGGTAAGAATGCCCGTATATTAATAGTACGAATTGTGTCATACATTTTTAGTTCAATTTGACAGGACCTGGAATGACAGCAGGGTTAATGGGTCTATAATCTTTTCAAATTGTTAAACGGATTTAATCGTTCGAAAATCGATAAAATAAAAGCTGTTGAAAAACAGTCTGGTCGGCTGTGGATTTTACAATGTTCCTAAATTCAAAATGTCGTTTCAAACTTCGGAAATAGCTACAGACATTCTGCAGCCAGCTTGACTTTTAATTCCATTCGTAGATTCGACTCAACGGAAAAATAAAATGAAATTCTAAGAGAAGAGATTTTATTTTGAGAGACCGAAATGGAAAACTTATTGACACAATCAATCCAACAAAATAAAAATCATTTCACCGAAAAACAGCAAAATATATTTACTGTGTTCGAAAATTCAGTTATCGATATTTAATAAGTGTAGTCCAGCACATGACCAAGAACAATGCGTAAAAGATTAAAACTTATCAGTTTGACCTACATGTTATTATTGATATATCGCACGCACACACACACACACACACACACATATATATATATATATATATATATATATATATATATATGTTGCTCCAAATTTGCTAAACAAATTCAGGAATCGATCGTTTGTATACATAAAATTTGTATATGTCTATATTTCTGAGATGAGGTATTATGTACATTATTTACATTATTCGGGCTATTGTCCTAATCTTTGTCGCCATATTTATTGTAAGGACACATGGGACAGTGGATAAAGTCGGATAGTTAAATCCAGTCATATAACCCAAGGAATATGAGTTCAATACCCGGTTAAGTCAGTAGAGAACTTTCAGATATATATATATATATATGTATGTATGAATAAAACAATGAAAAACTTTCTAATTAACGCATTTCCTTCTCTGATGGACTTTATTAAGTCTAACATATATAGAGAGTGCTGTTCGATAAAAGTGACTCACCTGATTTTTTTTCTTTTTACTTAAAATTTTTTTTCGCCTATTGTTTTTGGGGTGAAATTAATTTTTAATCCTACTAATATAAAGACCCCTTCCCGACCACCTAGTAAAAAAAGTTTACTCACCTAAGGTATTCTATTGATAATTATAATTTTGGATATAAATGAGATTTAGGGAAAAACTCTCTGCAAAAAAACTGACTCACTTATTTCCTGCAACTAGTAATCAATAGAAACATAACCGAACAGCTTTCAATGAAGAATAATTGGTATAATTTATTTATAATAGGTAATATAGATTGAAATATTTAATAATCTATGGGTCTTCCTTTATTTTGAATAACCTTTTCAACTCTTTTTGGTATTGACTTGATTAGGTTCTGGCAAATCTCATCTCCAAGCATTAAAATTCATTCGGATATGAAATTCACAATCAAATCCTCTTTGTTGCTTAATTGCTTTCTTCAGAGTCTGTACTTTATAATGATCTATGTTTTCTATGGGGTCCAGGTCAGGAGATTGGGGTGCCCATGTCATAACACTCACCTGCTTCTCATCAAAGTATTCCTTCATCATTTTTGATTTGTGACAGGGAGCATTATCCTGCATAAAAATGAGCTTGGTGGGGTCGATTTTCACCCTTTCAGCAGAAGGGAGCAGACAAGATTCTAAAATTCTCTAGTACTGCTCGCTCCTGAGGGTCTTTTCAATAGGTTTTAAGAAACTAGTTCCATGAAAAGAAAAGCATCCCCAGAACATTATACTGAACGGATGGTTGACAGTACTTACTTCTAAATTCAAAGAGATTTTAAAGCTTCTTCTTCGGATTTTAGATCGCTTATCCTTTGAATTTAGCTCAACTTTCGTTTCATCGGAGAAGAGAACATTTAGTGCCGTAACCCTTCAGGACGTAGGCGATCATGGTTCCCCACTCCCGCTTATCCCTTGTAGCTCTCATTTTTTTTTGTCCTTTTGTTACTTCATCCACTTGCTTAAGTCCGCTAGGAATGAAATGCTTTGATGTCCCTTGTCCCTCTTTCCCTCTATTTGACATGTGAGTATCAGATTCTCCAGGCACTCCTTTCTCATTTCGTGACCCAGAAATTTCAGCTGCCTCTTCCTGATGTTAAGTATAAGTTTTCTCCTTGCTTACATCCTCCCAAAACCTCATCGTTGCTCACACGCTCGTTTGATGATATCCTCAGCATCTTTCTGTAGAACCATACCTCAAGTCTCCTCTTCATCTTTGAGGAGACCGTCCAACATTCGCTGCCGTAAAAGAGGATAGATGTCACTTAGCAGTTCAGTAGTTTTTTCATTGTTACCAAAGAAAGCATCATGTCTCTTAATACTCTGCTTAGCTTTTGGAATACGTCTTTGGTCATCCAAATACATCTTCGGATCTCAGCGTCGCACTTACCGTCCTCTGTCAGAACACTTTAGAGTTATTTAAGTCCCTTCTTCTCGCTCTCCTTCGCTGCCTTCTGTCGGAGGTTTTGTAGTTTCCTTTTTGTGTTTGCTATCAGTACTGTGTCATCTGCCTATCTTATGTTGTTAAGATTGTGGCCGCTAATGATGAATCCCGGTAGAAATTCCAAATCTCTCAGAATTACCTCTCTGCAAGGAGAAAATTCCAGCCAATGGAATTTCGCAATTTGGTGTTCTCATTCACAATACCTGCTTCATAGATTCATTTTCTTCTGTCTAATTCGATTTTTTAAACTTACATTATTTACACTGTTATCATTATCTTCATTGCAATATTCATAACGTTTCGGCCGTTATACGCTCCGGCCTTCTTCAGGTGACTGGAAATTTCAAAACGAATCCTTTATTTCGTCTACCGGGGTAGATTGTTCTAGTTCTACGTGCCATGCCTTTTCCGGATGTCTCAGTTATTTACCTTTAACTCAACTCTTCAAGTTTTGACCTGGTATTGAACTCTCAGTGCTTTAGGTCTAGTTACTGGATCGAACCAACGTCTTTCTCCATAGGCTTTGTGTCTTTGAGTGCATCTGTGTATGAATTTTTGGGACTTATAAGCCTAATGACTTAGCAAAAATTTTTACCAGTGCTCATATTTCAATTTTTCTGTTGTTATTATTTCATTTTTTACCAGAGCTTATATAGCAATTTTTGTCGTTATTCATTACTTTTCTCTGGCATCATTATTACTGGTTCTCATATTGTATCCATATCTATGCTTGGTCAGCTTAGAAGATTTTTGGGGCCTAGCATATATGCTGATTCCTTAAGTTTTCGTATTTTCCAGTGCTGCTGTCTATTATTTCAACCTCATCCCATAGAGCGCGGCGATCACACTTTGCCCTCCAGGTGTGGTAAGCTCATTTTTTTTCTATTTCCTCTTGTGTTACCGCTTTACGGTGTTCTTGCAGTCTTAGCTGTTTCTCCTTTGTATTTCCTCCCACACCTACATGGTCCGAATAATATACATAATGCAAGTATTCATAATACCACCTCTCAGATATGTAGACAGATAAAAATAAATAATATTACAAAAATTTGGTTATTTTCTTCCATCTTCATTTGGTTATTTTCTTCCATCTTCATTTGGTTATTTTCTTCCATCTTCATTTGGTTATTTTCTTCCATCTTCATTTGGTTATTTTCTTCCATCTTCATTGTTCAATTAAAAAAATGATTCCAATTTATTAAAAGCACGCTGATGAGACGGTGCCACAACTTTTTATGAAATATCTTTTCATCGAAAAATGTATATCTTTAATAAAGAGTTTCTTTTGTATCCCGTGCGTATTAAAGGTCATTTAGTAATTTTTCATTTTTTATTTTACTCCTTTATCTTCATAAGTAAAACGCCATAGTGTGTCTGAAGTATGAGTATTAAGTTATTGAGTTTGTAGTTTTCACGTGAGTAGAGTCGAGATTAAAATAACTATCTTTTGTAAAGAAAGTTGGATAATTTTTCTCTCTCTCTTTCATTGACTGTCTATATCTCTGAGAAGTGGTATTATTAATATTTGCATTATGTATATTATTCGGACTTTTATCATTATTTTCATTACTATATTCACAACGTTTCGGCCGTTGTACGCTCCGGCCTTCTTCAGATGATTGGAACTTCGAACTGAACCCTTTATTTCGTCCACCGGGGTAGATTGTTCCAGTTCTACTTGCCATGTCGCTTCCGGATATCTTAGTTATTTCCCTTTAACTCAACTACGTATTTGGCTCACCACTGCTGTGGCATGGTATTGAACTTACAACTCTTTGGGTCTAGTCACTGAATCCAACCAACATCTTTATCATGACGACGTCTGTGTATAATATTTTGGGATTTATTAGACTAATGTCTCAGCAACAATTTCTGTCCAAATCTCATATTGCAATTTTTTTCTGTAATTATTATTGCATTTTTCCAGAGCTTATATTGCAATTTTTGTTGTTATTCATTGCTTTTCTCTAGCATTCCTTATTATTGGCTCCCATATTTTATTCATTTCTATGCTTGGTCGGCTCGGAATATTTTTGTGGCCTAGAATATGTGCTGATTCCTAGTCTATTATTTCAATCTCATCCCACAGGTAGCGATGATCTCACTTTTCTTTCCATATAGGGTAAGCTTTACGATGTTGATTTTTTTTTTTTACCACAGCTGCATGTAAGGCGTACACTCAGTCCTTAGTCGTGTTCTCCTCCAGGGGGGGTCTTACTCGGAGAAGGTGTCTGCGAAGAGTTGAACCACTTTTAGAGGTTATCCTGATGTTATATGGACCAGAGATACTTTGTATTTTCTCCGATAATCCCTTCACACAGAGTAGGAAAACTGAAACTGTTTTCTGTACTGTTATCTTCTTGTATCCTTCTACCCCAGTTTGTTGGAGCTGCTGCTAGATACCCAGAATAGTTGTTACGTTATAGACTACTGCTTATACTGACCATTTCTTGTTCGTATGTTTCATTGAAAGGCAAAAAAAAATGACAAAGCATTAAGCATTCATTTGAGCCTTTAACTGACAATATCTTGTTCCTGTTTTATAATCTTTTTCGGGGTTTGTATGTATGCCCATTTTTTGACAATATCTAATATATCTAGCTTTTAACAGATTTGCTATAATCTTTTCAGTGTCTATAGAGATGAGCTTAACTGAAGCAGGCATAATTCATCTTTCTAGCATGCGTTGCTGCTAAGTTACAATCCTAACAATTATTTTAATGGGAATAACAAGTAAAATCTATCTTCAGTTGCAGTGACCACTGATTTCGAATTAATGTTTACCGCTTATTGCAATAATATAAATATATTTTAATTTCGGTTTTAATTACTTTGCTTAGAATAAGTTTTCTAATTGTTAATTCAATACATTTTACAAACTTATTACGGTATTTTGATGACATGTGTAGTAAAAATAGCACCTGTCAATCAACTTATACCAAAGCTTTATTGCATTTTACTCTGACTACTCGTCTACTGATGAATTTTACAGGGTGCTTAAGATATTAAGGGGAGGTAACTGATGATTCATCAGAACAACATGCCATATGTAAATATAATTTAAAATAATCTAGCAGAAAAAAATGTGCTTGGTCACAGAAAACATCAGACGAAAATTAATTGACTTGGGCAAAATATTATATTTTACAGTTTTAGTTTAAAAGCGATTAAAAAAAAAGTTGAAATTTGTTCTCGTCTCATACGACACGTAATATAAGAAATAGTTGCTTTGCTAATACCAAATAAATAAAATAAAATGTTCGTTTACAAGAATATATGTACCAAAAAAGACTATAACAGTTTTAAAGAATGTACTTTTCGCTGACCGAAAAATCGTTTGTGTCAACCTCTTTATTAAAGTTGTTGAAGAAATCGAAGCGAAGCGAGGAAGCTTCGTGTCTATCAAAATAGAGTGCTGCCAGGTAAGACACCACCTCCTGTGCGTTAAAATGTATGTTTAATTGTTTTTTTTAACAAAAAGGAAATTTGTTTTCGCCGTACATTTATTTGATCTTTCAAGTCATTTAAATTATTTTTCATTCAATCAACTTCAGTCATGATTCTTCAACTGTAGTTGTTGGTTATTTTTGTCGATTTTAATTACATAATTTATTGTGTATGGAAGGGAATTCCATATATGGGAATGACATAAGTAATTTACAAAAACTGATTTAACATTCTTCTAAAAATAAAGCACTTTAACTGTTCCTACATATTTAGATTTATCAAAATTTCATGACGTAAAATTTTACTAGAGTAAAAAAAACAAAAAAAAACACTACTATGAGTTATATAAATCTTTATTGGCGGCGTTTTTTCTACTAAACGATAGCTGGAATCGAAAAAAAAGAACGTATATAAGTATTATTTCCAGATTTTAATTAAAATCTGAATCACTATAAAAATATCATTGCTTTTTTGTTGTCATAAAATAGGGCGATTTTAAAAATCTTTCAAATTTCACAAATTATTGGATTTTAGTGTTCTCAATTGGCAAATTCCATTTCGGGTCCATCATTTTAGTGATGACCATGCATTCTGTCTTCTTGTAGTTTCTGCTTAGTCACTTCTTGCTCTCCTTCGCTACCTTCTGTAGGAGATATTGCAATTTATTTTCTATGTCTTCTAACATCTTTGTCATCTGCTTATATGTTGTTAAGATTGTGGCCTCTAATGCTGTATCCAGGTAGGATTTCCAATTATCTCAGATAGAAACGCGGAAACCATATTGTTTATCTGAAGGAACGCAGGGTGAACTGTAATGCTTAACCACTCCAGAATTTAGAGCGTCTATTATTTTGCCAAAATAGGAAAAGAATTCGAAGAATCAGGTTTCCCAGTGGTTTTAAGGACAAGAACTCAAATAAAAAAGACGATTTCCAGCAATCTGGAATACAAGAAGCAGCGATACAATTTTTTTTAGATTTTGGAGGAAACAGAAGCCAGTTCAGGAACCCGTTTCCCTCGGACAATTGCAGGGATTACCGTCAAGTCTGCCTGTCTTAGTTTGGATATTATAGCAGAAACAATGGGTGGAGTGATGTGCATATCACTCAGTAGAGATTCCGTTTTTTAAATGGAAAATTTGGTCTTAAAGACTGAAAAATATTGAATATAATTGTTTTTCTTGCATTTATTATAATCAACTTTATGCGACAGAATGTTTTCCATAATTACTGTTTTTAAATAAAAATTGTCATATATATATTTAAATAATTAAAAAATACATAAACTTGTTTAGAAAAAATAAAATATTGACTTTTTTTTACGAATCATCATACTTACAAACGGAAGTTGGAGCTGTCAACACAAATTTGTGTCACTCTTCGTCAGGTTTGTCTGAAGCGAGTCATTGATGTTATTAAAAGACTTTTTTTTAAAAATGAAATTTGTCAATTTTTTTGGTGTATTTAAATCAGAAAAAGATTAAAGTAAGTATTTTCCATGAATTTTTCTTGATGTTTCGATTTTATTTGTAATTGATTCTTATTTTTTTCCAAGATTTAGTTTAAAGATTTAAACAGATATTTAGATTTACACAGTATATTTTTCATGTCGAAAATTTTCGGGCCTACGAAATTATAGGATCTTTCCACTTATGCTTGAATGCGCAATGTCCAAAGGATAGTCAAAATTACAATACGCCTAATAAATTTTGTTATAACATTAGGGGAACAGATCATAAGAGCTGGAGGGACAAAGATTTTGATCCAGTTGATCTTGAAACTTCACGGACCGAAAGAGCCCTATCGAGTATATAAACCTGAAAACGTGGATTTAAGGTACAGCGATGTAAGAAACTTGAAATTAAGTTTTTATACTGACAGATCTCAAAAGATAGGAAACAGCCGTTGTCCGGTTGAATGATAAAATGCACGGAAGAATGTTTAACGGTTCAATATTCTATGAAAATATTCTGCCTCCAAGGAATAAAAACATTTGGGGTCTGATAAATATACTGTTTAAGACTACCCTGAGACTGACGCAATTTTTCCTAAGCTAATATCGTACAGAATTTTGTAATGTTATTTTTCGGCTACTCCAGGAGTGATGTTCTCGACTCGGCGGCTGTTGAAACGTGTTTGTAAGAACAGTCTGCCTTAATTCTTAACTATTGTTTAGTTATTTAGTCGATATTTAACAGTCCTCCCACGAGGAATGTATGTGGCACAAGGCCGAGTTTAATGTGGGTTTCTCCTATCCCGTAGCCCCGGCCAAAAATATTCCCTTAGAACCCGCATAAGCGGGTTTGGGTCTGTCTACCTCCCCGGACGAAACTCTACCCTTCGGCATAGCTTCGTCCGGGTACCTCTCTGCTACAGAATTCGACAGAAGTCGCACACAGTCAGAGACTGCGTGTCGACTGTCATTTTAGTTATTTAGTCATTTAAATGTCAACGCAACGGTGTATTTATCGTAACTTTCAATACAATTGCGACACAAGCCCAAAAGGTGAAGGGGCTGAGACTGGTCATCGCTATCTTAAACCAATTTATCCATTACAATTTAGTCATCCATTTTTATTCAGTCGTACATACCCTTCAATTGCATATATTTAAAGGATCCTACTAAAAACACCACTATTTTTTACTGTAAATATGATTACATTGAACGAACCATTATTTCCTGCGTGTTCAAAAATTATGTAAAAATTTTCCCTCAGACATTTTTTTTTCACAAAAATACTTAATTTGTGCATCGTCGTGCCAAGGGAGAATCGTTATTTATCTTACTTATTCTCGTAATCTATCCTATTTATCCCCACTTCCTGCAACCATTTCTACACCCATTTCACTCCTAATTACGATATCGACTGTAAGCCGCTAATATGAATGTCTCTCAAGTCATTATTTAGTAAAAAATATCTTTTTGATTAGAAATGGAAATTCAAGCCATTTTCTTAAATAGTCTCATCATATCAAAAGTTTCATTTGGATTTATGAAAGAGCCGACACCATTTAGAAATATTTAAACTGTGAGCTGTAAAATGTTTTCTCGGTTCAACGGTTAAAATGGCTTCAAGCAAACGAAGATTCTTAGCGACGACCATACTATTATGAACCTGGTAGGCTGGCGCTACAGAATCACAAACAATGAACTGCACAAAATAAAAGAAACCACACTACTTGATGACCTTCACCAACAACTGAAATGCACATGTAACTAGAAAAGAAAATAATGACATAATAAACATATCTTTCCACACTACTTCAAACAGAATTTTAAGAAGGGACCCCCCCAACACCAAGTACTTGAAAGATTGATGACAGTATACTTGAGAAATTTATTTTCCTGAAAAATTATTCTCATAGAAAAGAATTATAAAATTTCCACTTTGTTGCTAGGCGAAGGAATATCTTATTTGTTCTTATAAGGAAACGGCTAATATTATAATTATCATTACTATTAATCTCTTCATCCTGCAGCATGAAAAAAATACCCAGGAAATATATGAACTCAACGATTGATCAAACTGACATTGATAATCGTGCGTCCTGGGTATGACGATAAACTACATCCACTACCTGGGTATGACGATAAACTACATCCACGTCGTGGGTAAGACGATGGACTACGTCCAACAGCAAGGCTTCTTATCAGGAGGTTTTGAGGAATGTAGAACCACTTCTTCATTGCTGGTGTTCCCAGGTCCACTCTGACCCGGGGTGGTGGCACCTGTTAGGGTCCCAACTATGGGCAAATATTTAACCCCCAAACTGGGGTCAAAACACTATGAAAGTGTAAAAATAGGTATTAATAAAAGCAATATATTTTTTGAGGAAAAATTATCACCGGGAATACATTATTACCAGCAATATATTTTTAAAGAAAAAATTATTACCAGGAATATATTTTTGATGGAAAAATATTACCAGCAGTATATTTTTGAAGAAAACCACACTGTAAGTCTCGAGGTCCTTGACAAAATCTAGAGACGATATGCAATATGATAGATCCTGATCTGGCATCTAGTCTACATTCGCTTTCTCACAGTCGTGCCATGGCTTCACTCTGTCTCTTCTATAATTATTTTCACGCTAACTTCTTCCGACGAGTTTCTGTTGCTCTTTCCCAGACAGCATGACTTTAAGCGAACTACGGCAGGGTTAGCATCTCGGTCCCACATTTTCACTGTCAAAATGCTTAAATGTAACTGTCACTTCTACTCAAATCTTTTCTTCTTTCGACCTCCTCCTCTGTGGAATTCTCTTCCTTGCTTCCCTGATAAATATAATCTTCAAATATTCAAGTGTAATGTCAATGGACATCTTCTGATACCTTGATCTCGTTCCCTGTCCTTATCCTTTCCCCAAACACGTCTCTTTGCTCTTGTTCTCTACCATCTGTAACCCCTTGCGTGCTAGTAACACTCGCGCCTTGCTTGGGGTGAAATGCTTAAAAAATATTACCAACAATACATTTTTGTAAATAATTATTACCAGCAATACATTTTGAAAGAAGAAAATATTATCGGCAATACATTTTTGAAGGAAAAACATATTACCAGTAATACAGTTTTGTAAAAAATATTACAAGCGATGAAAATATTATCGGTATTGAAAAATCCATTGCGGCTGATATGCCGTAAAAAAACAAACCAAACCAATATATATTGAGATAGATAGATAGATAGATAGATAGATAGATAGATAGATAGATAGATAGATAAAAAATATTAGCAATAAAAGCCTTGTCGACATTGAATAACCCATTGCAGTTGATCTGCCGTAAAACAAAGCAAACCAAAGCAAACAGTAGATTTGAGAAACTTATTTTCCTGAAAAACTATTTTCATAGAAAGAGTTATAAATTTCAACCGAAAGTAGCATTAGTTCCTAGGCTAATGATTCCTTATAATTAAACAGTTATTACGATTATCATTATAATGAATATCTTCATTCTAAAGCATGGAAAATACCTAGAAAATATATGAATTCAGTGATTGATCAAATTGATATTGATAATCATCTTTGTGTTAACTCTCTTTCAACCAGTGTTTAAAAATACTAAATGTTGCACAGCTGTCTTTTCGATTGAATGTATTGTATTTCTTGACACTACTGTTTCTTTCTAAACAAAAGGATTTTCTATGTTCGTTTAAACCGCAAAGTTGACTTACTAACTTTCTTTCTCGTTCAGTTATTTTATTTTATTTTATTTTTTTGCTAAAATGAAATAAAGATTAGTTTTAGAGTGCTTCAATTTGTTTTTATCAATAATTTCGTCAAGGTGTTTAGTTTTTTTTTTTTTTTTTTTTTAATATTTATCGATGATTCTCTTTGATAAAGATTGATCGAAAAGCTGGCCGTTTAAGGTTTACCACACTTTTCCATTTTCTTAAATAATTTTCATCTTGTCTCCACTTCTCCATCAATGTTAACACCAAGAATACGTTAAAATTAATTTTTAATTAAATTCTTTCGTTTATTCATTTAAGTTCCAATTAACATTTGAGATTTTATAAAATGAAATATCTAAAAACATTCCCACTTAGTAAACAAGGAAAAATATTTTTTTGCAAACCCATTAAGTATTTTAATACCTCCCTAGAATTTGGAAAGAATGAATATTTGGCAACATTTTCTCTCTCTTCTGAATGTTCATTTTTTTACAAAGAAAATAAATGTTTTTCTCTAATGTAAGACAATTTTCATACCAGAATCTTCTCGAATAATACATATTTTTAATTTACATGTCATTATAATTTATTAAATCTTTCTCTGTAAGTGAACTGTTTCATTGTCATTAGGTTTTACCTTTCTTTGTCAATCGGTGTCAAATTTTATTTAACCACGCGAGTATTTTTATCCTAAGTAAAAGGTACAGGCGATTAAAAGAAAATCATTCACTGATAAAATAAAAAAGTAAAAAAAAAAGAAAATAAACGGCTTTATGAAACTGCTATTATCTTTTTAGAAAGAGTCGTGGAAAATAGGTTACACCATTACTGATAATTATTAAAAAAATATTTAAAGTCCTATTCTTTTTTAAAACAGAATGAATGTAACGCAACACCTGTTTCAAGTAAAATCTAACTATTCCACCATCACACAACAACGCTGATGACAAAGACGACAGGCAAATGCAAACACCGACTCATCGTAGCATAGAAAAAACGGAGTCTCTTTGACGCGTAACGCTGTGGTTTTCAGCACTAATGTCACCATCTGTCTCCGCACGGCTTGAGTCAGCAGTGTTTGGCGCTTATTTTATAGATTCATACAGGGCCAACTGAACTGCTTAGAATAATAGATAACTTCTGCAACCGAATAAAAGAAATAACCGGCTACAAGAAAAGAATGCATCAGAATAAAAAAAAAAACGAAAAGAACACAGAAAAAAATGTTAACATGACGAATTTTTAGATCTAACGTTGGACAGAAATCTGTATAAAATTTTGCAAAAACTTACAGACGAACATGGTCGTAAATATAAATTCCTTTGTCGTAAGTCATTTTAAACATGTCACCGCTTCTTCATTGATGATTTTTACCACATAGAATATGTACAAAATTAATTTTATTTTGTGCCGTGTCACTTCATGACGTAGGCGGTCATGACCTTCCACATCTTCCTTGTCTTTGTAGCTCTTAATAAGATTTGTCTTTTATATTTCTCTCAAACCCGGTTCTACCCAAACCTTGTTTGCTCAAGCTCATCAATTAAGCGCTGCTTTCCTCTATCCCTCAATCTGTCCTCTGAGTATCAGATTTTCCAAACCCTTCTTCCTCATTACGTGCCCGAGAAACCTCAACTTCCTCTTCCTGATAACTATGTTTCCTTTTATTTCCATTCTCTCCAAAACCTCGTTCTTGGTCATATATTCGACCTATGGTATCCTCAGTATCTTTCTGTAGAACTACATTTCTTTTGCTTCAAGTTTTTTCATCTTTGAGGAGATTGTAAATGAAATTTATATATGCAGTGTAACCCAGATATAAGAGAGTTGTCGGGACCGGAGAAGAAGTCTCTTATATTCGGTTTTCTCTTATATCCGGGTTTGGTCTATTTTATATACATTAACACAGGCTCTAATTTGGAACCAGAAAAAATCTCTTTATATCCGGGTTTCTGTATATATATATATATATATATATATATATATATATATATATATATATATATATATATATATGGGGAGAGAGAGACAGAGAGCGAGAGAAGCAAATATCAGTTATACAAAAACTGAAGTGCCAAAAATTACGGATATCAACGTAATAAAATGCCCCCACTTACTTGCATAACGGAAGATATGTGAAGTCTTATTTAATCTACGAAATTCTTGTATCGTTGTGAGGGTATATCTATCCAAGCCCGTTCCAGATTTGTCAGTGACTATGCTTTACTGTTGAGTGTAACTTCATAGTATTTAGCGAATTTTCCTACGTGTCCCCTACATGCACCGTGGGATTTAAAACAGTCGAGAATATGGGTCAGTAGAGTACATAGAAGGCAGAAGAATAATTCCTGGAACTCGTTATGTCTTATCCAAACCGATCTTTGTATGGCATACCTGTCAATAGAAATTTCAGCTTCATTTGCGATTCTTGCGAACTCAAAGAGCATACCTCGTGTCATTGCGTGACTAGCAATAGTCAGCTTTTAAAACACCCGGTCTGGTCTACACGTGAACCCAAGCGTTTACGCCAAAATAAAATCAAGAAACAAATTCATTTGACCAGCAGAATTGCACACTCAAAGAGCATAAGTCTTTCATTATTACAAGACTGCCTGCCATCAGCTTTAAAAACAATCTCCTCAAAACGCGAACTCAAACGTTTCCTAATGAGAAAAAAAAGGAGAAACATGATTTGACCAGCCGAGAACACGCCATTTTTTCTTTGCCAGGGATAGGTGCAGTAAGCGATGCCATTGTAACAGCTTCGTTATTAACGGCTATTGAACCCCATCGAACCCAGTGCAACATGTACAATTTGTTGATAGGATGATTAAGCAATACGAGAGCCAAACTAAGAGGTTACTTGGTGCAATGTTCAACGTATGTTTATCGTAATTCATTTTTTTTACCTGTGGGCGGATGCAATTTTAAGGTGTAATTGATGTCTGTCTGGACATTATATACCTCCTTGCTATTTTTGCACTCGAAAAATCTGATTTCCTCGGAGATATTCTGTTCCATATTTCTGGACTAAACTATTATTCTTCAATCAAAAGTTTTATATGCTGCCAGCGTTCAAATGGCTAACAGAGCTACACTAGAACTTTTTTCTATTACCTCACACACATGCCATCAGCTGAGTGAATTTCAGTAATTGGAGTTGAGTAAAACGATTCAGTGTAGTGATGTCACTAAGTTTTTGGAACCTACGTTTAACGTTTCTATCGCAATTACTGAATTCCTCCTCCACCTCTTATAATTTTCATATATATATATGTGTGTGTGTATAATGATAATATTCGTAATCAGTGTCGATATTTCCAAATGGATATAGATCCGGGGAGAACGCTATGTCAGAGATAGAGCAATAATTAGTATTATAACAACACGAACACTTAAAAAGCCATGAAATTATATTTATTTCATTGAGGTCGGAAAAGAGTTGAGGTCAATTTTCCGACCTCAATGAAATAAATATAATCTTCGTGTCTTTTGAAATTCGTAATAATTATAATAATATATAATATATATATATATATATATATATATATATATATATATATATATATGTGTGTGTGTGTGTGTGTGTGTGTGTGTGTGTGTGTGTGTGTGTGTGTGTGTGTGTGTGTGTTTCATTGAATAATTATTTTTTTCCAGTTCTATAACCAGTTACTTGAAGTTAAGATGGAATTCCTCAAGGAATAGTAGTTGTTTTTTCTATCCAAGTATTTTCGATCTCCACCCAGATCATCCTCAGGGGTGAATTACAAAGTCAAATTTATTGTAGCTCTGATAAAATCTGCATTTCTTTTATGTTGATTAAAAAAAAAACACTCGTGAACACGTTCTGTTATAATTATTTTTTTCATTTTTTAAATTTATCTGTTGTAGCTATGGATGTTTTTTTTTTTTTTTTTTACAAAACGTGGGCCCCAATAGAAAGGAGCTGACCGGGAATTAGTAACATGTAAAATGGCATCAAATCTTTGTTATATGCATTTCATCAAATTGCTGCTACACTACTAGAATTTTTGCTGAGTGTTGTTTGGTAGTTTTTGATATAGATGGCATCGAGAATTTTAAGTTTCTGTTTGATATATATATACAGATATTTCTTCATTTCTATCATTTTCCAATGCGATCTAGTACATCAGAACTAAAATTGTGGATATAATCTCCAATGTTTATGTTTTGCCATGTTCTTGTTCAACTAATTTTGACCATTTTAGTCATTAGGAAGGATCACGTGCAGTGAGTATGATTTAAAACATATTTTTGCAATGCTCGAATTAAAATTAATCCAAATATTCTCCTATCGGATAAGTGATACCACCTGTAAATCATTCTGTTAATTGTATCTCATAAAGTGTTATCACGTGTAAAGGTATCTAGTTCCATCTAACCATTCTGAAATTAGCAAAATGTAAATAGAAAAAATTTGCAAATAGCTCAGACTAAGAACAAAAAATACATCATATTTATGAATTTATTTAGATGCATAATGTATATATATATATATATATATATATATATATATATGCAAATATATGGATATAGATCCGACAGTATGAAGAAAAATATACTGAAAAAAAACAAACAAAAATCTTAATATGCGATTATGCTGTTTTAATGTTTAATGTCAACGTCGGACGTTTCGGTCTAGTAGACCATCTTCAGGACATATTCATAAAATATAATTAACATAGACCATATACACAATTGTATTGATATTGCTTTTATGTCCATCGTCTTTTTCTTGTCGAATTGTGTATGGTCTATGCTAATTATGTTTTATGAATATGTCCTGAAGATGGTCTATTAGACCGAAAACGTCCGACGTTGATATTAAACATTAAAACAGCATAGTCGCATATTAGGATTTTTGCTTGTATTTTCAGTATATTTTTCTTTTATATATATATATATATATATATATATATATATATATATATATATATATATATATATATATATAAAAAAAAGAGAGAAACCACAAACGTTTTTGGTTATAATGTAGATTTGTTTTAGTGTAACCATTATATTTCATTCTTTACATGCGTTTCCGGTCTCGTGATCTTGTTCAGGGAAATTAAAGGAATTAATTTTCCTTATGTTTTTCAATGTTCATTTTCTGTATTTGTAGTGAGCCCTGGCTTCATTTTTGGATTGTTATTTAATGCCGGAATCTAAACACTTTGTAGCCAATTTTTATTTTTATACGATAATAATGATTTAGTGATACAAGTCTTACTAGTTAACCCATAGCTTGGGGGAGACTATTCGTTCCTTTCCCAATGGTATTTACGCGTAAGTGAATATAACGAACACAACGGCAATTCGAAAACGGCTCTTCCGATCCATTGTATCACTCGCACATCGAAGATGACAGCATCTGGTTTTCGCAAGCGGTCACCCATCTAGTGACTGACTAGGTTCGGCGTTGCTTAATTTCAGTGATCGTACGGAAGCCGGTATTTCAACTCGATGTGGCTGTAAGACAAAGTAATCAGGTGTATCAACTGTTAGAATTTTAAAAATAACTTTTTGTCAAATGTATACAAGCAGAAACTTATAATTACATATTATAAGCATCCATAGATGATTTTCTATATTAAACTGTAAAGATGTGTTAAAAAAAAAACAAAAAAAAACGAAGCAAGGTCACACCAGTTGTAAAAAAGTATGAAGAATGCTTTGAGTTAATCTTTTAAGTGAATAGTTTTTACTTGTCTTCTTTAAAAATCAATATTTGAAACCTAGCATTTTACCGGAGATCGAACACCGAATACTATAGCCGGTGGCAAAATTCAACTGTCTAACCCAAAAAGTCGTCAAACAAAGACATTTAACGATGCGTGTATGTGTTTTTATTCGTATTCAAGTGTATAGGCGTCGGGAGAAAAGGAAGTTTAAGGTGGGTAGGTATTCTAATACACACAAAAGGACACGCACAAACGTATTTATATTTCATAGAATGACGAACAATTTTAAATTCAATATTTATTCTCAGAAGCACCTCTATCTTTTATTTCCGTCTTAGATTTATAAGCACGAAAACATCCTCTTCAAAAATTTATACTCATCCTCAAACAATATTTTCACTCTGCGTTAAAAGCCTTTCAGCGACATCGCATAATCGATCGACTACCATTGATTAGCCAATAAAACACATGCGTTAGCACACAAACGCCATTGTGAAACGGAAGAGAGAATGTTGAAAGCTTTTCATTTATTCATGCTAAGTGCTTCAATGTTAGTTTCTTTATCAGCTGCGCGATCGTATGTGAAATAAAAAAAAATCCTATTTGTCATAGATAGATGTATATATGGTTGAAAAGTTAAAGGTTGATCTCAGTTTCCTAAAATAATAATAATAATAATAATAATAATGATGTCCGGTTTCTCATTTCCGAGTTCCCCACGACTGAAACGTCGGATAGCCAATCCCTGTTACAGACACCAGTTCAGGCACATTGTGTTTTTTTCTACTACTACAAAGACCCTCTGCGACTATACTGAGTGGACCTTAGTTACAGTTTCTGCAATAGGATGCAATGATCTGCCGTGAACAACAGTTTGAACAAGTCTCTTACGTTGTAACTGACGGTCGCAATGGCAGGTTACGTTGTGCTACCACAGCCATATACGGCATCCGAACACTTCTATTTACTCAATCTGTCTCACAAGGATTGGGTGAAAACATGGTAGGCATTTTAGGCGCTTCAAATGATACGACCCGCTGGAATCGCCTTATCCAATCTGTTAACCGGAAGAAGCTACCTATACATGCAGAGAGTGAGAGAGAGAGAGAGAGAGAGAGATTACTACAAATATTTAGCAAGCATGTGCGTTTGAATAGATATCTCCTATTTTTTAAACTGTAAAATTAATATCTATCAGCCTAGAGAAAAAATTGTCTTAGTAAAGAAATTGAACCTATGTTCTGTTTTAAATAAGAGAAAGCACTTTGAAAAATAGATGTTGTACCATTAACCTACGGGAAACCATAATGGTATAGCCCACTTAGTTGGTCTTTTACAAGATTAAAAATGGTATAGTTTCGATTCATGTTGTGAGGTACCTTGTCTTGTGCAACACATTTTATGTTTTCGCTAGCATACATTCATTTCACTGTTTTAAAAAAGATGCACAAATGCAGTACTTAGACAAATATCAGTTTATTTCATGACAGTTTAAAAGTCCATTAATTCATTTATTATATATATATATATATATATATATATATATATATATATATATATATATATATATTTTGAGAAATATACTCTTAAGTTGTGCTATATTTATGAGATAAAGCGTGTGTAAATATACCATTGACCTGACGATTGCATCTAGCATGAAACAGTCATATATATATATATAAGTGAACGTAGAAGTCAACACTTAGAGGCGACAGACTGTTTCATGCTAGATGCAATCGTCAGGTCAATGGTTTTATTTACAGACGCTTTATCTCATAAATATAGCACAACTTAAGAGTATATTTCTCTCCTGTCGTATTCGACGTATTAGGGTCAAGCAGCCAGGCACCAGCACATATGATTTGATTATAGTGGTGAAGGTTTTGTGCAGAACCATCCACACTTTTTGAAGAGCCAGATTTTGAATTTTGTCTTTCTCCTAGACCCTTTGCCATCCAAGGCTATAGAACCCAGTCTGTCCTGCTATTTACCCATAGCTGGAGGGAGAAGAGGAGGATTAATACATTTACCAAGGTTATAGCACGTAAGTGAATGTAATGGATTCGAACTCAGCTCTCCGATTCCTCAATCCAGTCTGATCCCTACTCCATCGTGCCTCCCTTATATATATATATATATATATATATATATATATATATATATATATATATATATATATATATATATATATAGAGATTGTTTACTCATAAGATCAGTATATTGCTGTAGGGTAACGTTTTAAGGCAAGCATTTCTCATTAATGTAGTGGTAAAAATTATGAAGCCTGAATAGTTTATGAACTTCTTCCCTGTCAATTAATTTGGGAAAAAACGTTTCATTTTCAAACGATTTTTTTATTTGTTTTTATTATGGTATTTTTTCATATGCTGATTATGAAAAATAAAAATGGCAGAAATGTTCTTTATCTGAAAATATAAATGGGTAGAAGTGTTCCGTCTGCTTCTTTGAAGTGTATAAAAAAAAATCAACATCGAAGTATAAACAGTTCTTATAGGTGTTCAGAAAAGACACTTTCGGCAAAAACGTATATATACGTCTAAGCCGGGAAAAAGTTTAATAAAAATTGAGAGAGATTCGAAATGAATAAAAACTTGGACAAGACCATGCTTTTTAGAATGTAAAGACTCAGAAATGTCTGCAAATTTTTAACAGCTACTACCGTTTTATAATAACCAAGTAGCGTTTTCTCCAGCCATAATGAATGAGTGTACTGCCAATGAGGTATCTTGCCTTCAAATTCTATAGGGGCTCAAGTTTACCTTAGGACTAAAGTCGAACTCGTATTTGCGAACTGTTGTTGAAGCTGCTGGAAAAGTAGACGGTTCTATGTATCATTTCCAGACAGTGTTTCACTTCTCCAACCATGCTTTATATTTACAAAAGTATATCCGCCATATCTGGTCTCGGATTTTCAATCCTCACTTTCCAGCCTCGATAGATTTAAATTTAAAAAAAAACACGTTTACACTGTATTGTGGATAAGTGATTTTTTTCCATTGCACAAATCCTTTCTCTGGACGAAAAGTTGTTGGCCTCTCTGAACTCTATCTTCATGGCAGATGTCCAGACGATCTACAAACCTACACCAGTATGACCTGCCATTTCACATACACTGATGTTTACTTATCCTCACTCTCTTTGTATTCCATTGGTAAGGAGGAAGATATGCTCAGACAGTTTCTTCCCCTGAATTGCTACTTTATGAAACACACACGAAAGAACCATCACTAATCATTACGATCTTAATCTCTTCAAATCTAGAGTTAACCATGACTATACATATCCCCTGACTATGCACTTCTTAATTCCTTCTTTTACACTATTAAGCTTATTTAGTAACGATCTGCATTGAGTGCCTCTTAGGCCTTGTATTGGATGAACATCAGCATAATGAATTTTGGGTTTTCTTATCTCTGGAATACTTACCTATTTTTTTTTAATATTTTTTATTTACCCGATCATTATTATGGATTAGCTACGAAAATTAAATAACATTATAATTGAAAATTTATATGAAAAACAAAAACCTGCTAGGAAAAATAGTTACACTATTTACATTT
The DNA here is from genome assembly GCA_903632075.3 of Acanthosepion pharaonis. Lineage (NCBI taxonomy): Eukaryota > Metazoa > Mollusca > Cephalopoda > Sepiida > Sepiidae > Acanthosepion > Acanthosepion pharaonis. The sequence continues at coordinate 1,916,140 of CAHIKZ030000613.1, read as the reverse complement.
TTCGGACTGTTGTCCTCATTTTTATTGTCATTTTTACGGCGTTTCGGCTGTTGTACGCTCTGGCCTTCTTCAGGTGATATTTAGAATTTCGAACCGAACACTTTATTCAGTTCACAGCCGTAGATTGTTCTAATTCTATGTGTCAATGCCGTTGAATAGCTCAATTTTACTTAACTGAAATTTGATAACTCAAATCGCCAATTTTTCTTCCCTCTGCTATGGCTAGGAATTGAACTTACAACTCTTTTGGGTAAAGACACATTTGGGTCAGTCGACTAACACTTTTACCCACTTTATCCATTGTTCTTGGGGACAGGCCGAACAATGCAAATAGTGTAAATAGTTATAATACCTCAACTCAGTGATATAGACAGAAGCTTCCAAAATGTGTGAATTAATTTTGTAATGACTTCCTCTATATACTGACACATCTTTGTACGGGTGTCTATACGCAATATCCACGTAAAAAATAGAATGCATGCAATAATACGATTGAAGCCACGAAATTAATGTCCCTTATTTATTTCAGTGACACCTACAACTGACAGTGAATGTTTGATAACACAGTTGCATAGAAAAAACGATCCTATATAAAACACTATTTTATCACATAGTCATTACTATTGACTATACTTTTTAAGCGATGAACAAGAACATGCATAATGCAGTTTGAAATCTCTATGCTATCTATAATAAGGTTAAAATATATGGTCAATTGGAGGGAGTGATTGACCTTTATTGATATAACACAATATCCGAATCTGACATCCTGTGTCAATACAACTTATTTGTTTACATTTGGAGTGACTCTTGTTCTTGTGTGTCCTTTCTGGTTTTCTGGTGCATCCTAAATACACTCATTTTTTTTTAAATGCATTTAATTTTAAAGTAGATTTTGTATACAGTGCCATATTTAACTAAACGCCACTAATTTAATATTTAACTGCACACACACGCAAATGAACATAAACACACAATTTAAATGAAATAGAAACAGACATCTGTGTCGCATGTGCTAATTTATTTGTCCATTTGGATAAAGGAAAAAAGGGGCGGTTTGAAGTACCGTAATTCGCGATGTATAATACGCACTTTTTTTCTAAAAAATAATAAGCAAAATTAGAAGTGCGAATTATTACAGCTACTAAAATTCTTTAACAAATTGCCGTCAAATAAAATAAGCATTATCATAAAGCTAAATTAAAATAATATTAGTCTATGTTTAAAACCATTTTTAATAAGAGTAGGAAACGCTGACCGTAATGAAATCGGGGAGATACAATTTATAGGATTTGATTACCAAACAAGGTGTGCGTATTATGCTTGAGTAGAAGCATTTTCCCACATTTTAGCACAATTTTATGTGTGTGTATTATGGATGAAGGCGTATTACACATCGGAAATTACGGTAATTTTTGTAACTTCTGTATTTAAGTCCAACAGATCCGAGAGAGGAAAACTGACAACCTCCAATAGGGACCTCCAATCAGTGATTAAACGGGACAAGGAGAACTTGTAAATTTTAACGCTTCCGAAACTACACTGATTTAGTTTGATCCCCATACAGAACCATTTCTGCCTGCCTTCAGCATGGCTGGTGCTAATCCCCAGGAGATCAACTCTTTGCGCCTTCTTAGGCTCACCTTTTCCACTAACACGAAGTGTAGTGATTATATTGAATCAATTGCTAGGTCTACTGCGAGAAAAGTTGGTTCGCTATTTCGTTCCAGGCAAGCTTTCCCGTCTGGAACATTTATAATTCTACCAATTGTTCGTGCAATGAATATTGCTATCATATCTGCTCAAATGATCCTAAAATATATTTCACGATTCTTATGAAAATGTTAAGATTCTGCAATGTAATCGATCTTGAACCGGCATCTAACCTTAAGTCACTTTCTCACCAACTGGATGTGGCTTCCCTCTGTCTTTTCATGGTAATTGTTCTAATGAGATGTATTCCTTGGTAAGACTCACCGCATGCGTTCAGGCGTACAAGACTGGTAATTATGTCACATTGTTTTACAGTTGTACTAGCTAGATGCAACTGTATGTTCTATCCTAATCGTTTCTTTTCTCGCACGTCTCGCTTGTGAACATCCTTCCAATTGTTTGTTTCTCTGGCACCTACAATTTCCCAGAATTTCAAAGTGACGCCAATAGCCATTTTTTGACTTCCGAACCTATCTTCTTTTATTGTCTTTTCTCCACATTAAAGTGTTTTCATTCTTTTTCACTAGCTGTAAACCACTGCGCCCTAGTGGCATTATCGCCTTACTTGGGGTGAAATGATTAAAAGATTTAAACTGAATATTTTTTTTCTAATAAATGCAGTCTTTTAATTTCTTCGTAATTTTAAATAAACAAAGAATTTAGATTGGACATTTTATCATCTTACCGTCAACAAAGCGATGGTTAACCGAACAACTATACAAACAGAATAAATATGTCCCCTTTATATCACTCTCCTCTTCATTCTTTTTCTTCTTTTTAAGATTTCTCAGAATAATCAATAGAACTAATTCTTCTCTCTCTCTCTCTCTCTCTCTCTCTCTCTCTCCTGCGAAAGCATCTCTCTCGACTCTCGACTTGTTGTTGTCTCGTTTCTGTCTGTTTCACATTTTTGTTTTTGTTGTTGTCACTTAAATTTATTTGTATTCGTCACGATATCCTTCTGGGGAAATCTTTTATTAGACGAAACAACCACGCTCAACCTTCAGATATTTTCACACTTTAAAGCATTTAGCATCGGGCAAAACAACTCGTCAGTATTTGTCTAGATATTTACCTAATTCATTCGCGAACTGGAACTAGACCGTAACGTACATTCTGGTAGATTTTTGTTTAGTTCTCAGGCGTTAACAGATGTTGTATCTAATTATAAGTTAATCAGCAAAACAAGTCTAACCTTTTAATCGGCCTTGAAATCGGTGCTGAAACAAAACCAACCAGCAGTGAAGTATTTCTGTTGATTTCATGGCTCTTGTCTTTCTGGAAAATAGTTTAGTATAGAATTATCCTTTGATTAAATAACAATTTAGTAGTCATCAACATTTCACTATTACTGTATTTACTACTGACACATCAGGTGCAAAAAAATTGACTTCCTCGTTGAAATTATTTGCATGCCGATTATTGTCATAAACTTTGTTGTTGCTACCATTATTTTCAGCCGTTGTGTCCTCCGGCCTTCATCAGGTGCTTGTCGATCCAGATTGCCTTCAGGAAATATACTTAATATAATCATTTAATTTACAAGAGGAGGTTGTTTTTGTCCCACCTTACGGTAATATAGCATGGAAACATCGTTTACCGTATGGAGTTAAGCAACGTCGATCCTGGTCAGTACTTAGATGGGTAACCGCTTGGGAATAGCAGGTGCTGGAATCTTTGATGTGCGAGTGATGTAATGGATAAAGACTTGGAATTGTTAATCGGAGAGCCGAATTCCAATTCCCTTAAACTTCGTTATATCACTTACGCACAAATACCCTGACGTCGTGATCTAATGGTTAGCAAGCTTGCTTCCTTTTATCACTTACGACTGTATAGTGATTTCGACTCTCAGTGGCTGCCCCCTTACATTTGGCTTTGGATCACAACTAAGCTACGTTTATTAAATCACCTGGTGTAATGATTATCAAATTTGTCTCGGTGGATCACTTACGACAGAATAGTGGGTTCTATCCTCACTGAGTACCCCAAACATCCGATCTTGTGCAACATGAAAGGTACACTTAGAAAATCATTTGGGGTACCTTGGCGTGGTGTAATGGTTAGCAAGCTTGTCTCGCTAGATCAATTACAACTGAGTAGTGAGTTTGATCCTCACTGGGTTCCACATACACATTAGGTCGTGTACCTCATCTAAGCTACGCTTAGAAAATTACCATAATTGCTATGTCACCAAATTCGCGAAGCAATCCAGGGGTAAATAGCTTTTAAATGAAAACGTTATTTCTTGAAAAAAAAAAAAGATAGCAACCGTATGGTAGACCACATAAAAGATGTGAATATCAAATAAGAGAGGGCAACAGGATGCCACGTCTGACATTTGAAAGGATTGCCTTGGTCAATGTTGCGGATACTGATACTAGGTCCATAATTTTCACATCTATAGTGTGATCCAAAAAAACGGGAATATTTGAAGTGCGTATTGCCAGACATAAGCAAGTAGCAACACTGCGAGACAGTGACTTTGAGCAGGTAAACATTTCGCCATTTAGAATTCAAGATGAAATTCACAGTATCCCAGCTGAGATGTTGCAGCAGTCAATGAGGAATCTCAACAGCAGATTTCAAGAATGCATTCGTACAGGAGGACGCCATCTATAGGACGTAATTTAAAAAAAATGAAAATTCCATCATTGTTTCTTAAATGGCATGTTTTAAGGTTTCAATTACTATGAATAAAATATTTTTCTTCCATCATTCTTGGTTTTATTGGATTGTTAAAAAGTTCCCCTGGTCACCCTGTATAAAACGATTTTTATTTGCAGAGTTAAAAAGAAATGCATTGAACGTGGAAAGAGTGTAAGGGCCGAATATCTAGTAAGAGACATATTTTCTTGTATTTTTATACAGACGAATAAAGTATTAACAAGAAGAAAGAAAACATAGGTCGGTCGGTCGGCACCCGCTCGCATCCGAGCATCGGGATCATCAACCTCTCTCCTTATTCCCTTTCTCCCCACCGATGGCGTTAACGGAGATGTATGTGAAAGCCCAGACTACTCCTGAATAGTTGTGATCAGGAGTCATAGAGGAGAGTGGGTGGTGGACGCGGTTAGGCGATTCGGCTTACTTCCCACCAGCACCTCGTAGATCCTGTTGACGGTTTTAACTCGAAAGTCTCAGTCTCCTCTCGGACGGTCCTACGCCAGGAAGACAGATTTGCAGCAACGGTTTCCCAAGTAGACGTTGACCTGTGCCAGGGATGTTTTCAACTGATCCTTGTAGCGTAGTCGCTTGCCACTGGCTAGTTGTCCATCCGGATGAAATGTGGGACTCGAGTGGAGTGAGATCTGGATAAGTGACGGACCCAGTGATGTCGAAGGATAGTAGACCCGATGCTGGGGAGATATATCCGAGAGAGAATCTCGATGTTAGTGATGCGGTCCTTCCAAATGATGCGAAGGATTCTTCAGAGCCTCGTTTTCTGGAATCGTTCAAGACGTTAGGTGTAACGACAATAGAAAGTCCAGGTTTCGTATGCGTACAGAAAGGTGTAGAGGACCACATCCCGGAAGACTATAATTTTGGCTACCAAAATTTTCACAAGCGAATTGTCATAATTTGCAGAGTTAAAAGGAAATGGTGTGAATGTACGAGGAGTGGAAGAACTGAATATCTAGTCAGAGATTCTTTTCTTGTAGGATTAACAAAGAGAAAAATATATGTGTGTATGCAGCTGAAAAGGAAGAAGATGCATTAGCTGTTAATACTTTTTTCTGTGCGTCTGTGATCTATACGCGTTGGTGTGTGTGCATAACACTTCAGATGTAATTCCCCCGAGAGAAAGATATTATCTCCAGCAGGGACAAGTCTCCTGTTGGTGTTTCTACCTACCACATACTTGGTTAAAACGAGGAAAGATAAAGAGAAAGATTTTCTCACCCTTTTAATAAAAAAAAACAGCGCCACCTAACGGCATCTTATCAGACCAAGTGTAGATAATATGCGCAACAGGAAGAAATGGGCAAGAAGTGAGGAATTATATCTTTTGATTAGAGTAATGTATAATGAACATGAAATGCCTTATAGATACACAAGTTATTATAATCAAGCAGTGCTTTTGATTATTATTTATCTTACGGGTATTTTTTACATTGAATTAATTGACTTCGACAGCCTTGTCGTAATAAAAACATTTTAAATTCTACAATATATTAAAATTCTAAAATATATCATTAATCAGGACGTTTAGAGATGCAGGTTCAATTCTTTTATTCTTAATCTGAAATAAATATCGATATAAGGCAAAAGCAATTTGTTTTATTCTTGTCAATTAAATTACAGGGTAGTAGTTTTCGTTCGCAATATTTCTCGGTCATACTAATCTCTATCATTTAAATCATGGACATTCTGACCAACGAAGTAACCCTAAATCAAATTCAAATTCCTCCATTTACGCTGTACCAGTTTTGGCATCTTTTTAGTATAAAATAAAAGATTTTAGGTTTTAGTTAATGAAATGTTACACATTGGTTGTTCTATTTATTGACAATATTTTACATGTGTTTATAATTCAAAATGGCAACCCGTTGCTTTCACTAGAGTCTATAATCTCTTCTCCACTGCCTCTTCGCTCAAGCTGTACCACGGCATCATAAGAGCTTCTTTCTGATCTGAAGCACTTGAGTATGAGATGCGTGAAACATCTCTCTCCAATATGGCTCATATTGCAAAATCCATGGAATTAATATCAGGGATTGATGGAGGTCAAATAGACCTGTCAAAATTCCACGGAAATTTCTCTAACATTTGTTCTACACCAAATTTGCCATGTGCGCGAGAGCTCTGTTTTGAAGGGATATAACGACTTCCAAATGTGGCTGACAACCAGGAAAACATAATATTTTCTGGTAAACTCTGCTATTCATATCTAGGCCTTTCGAACCAACAGAAATAACAACAGCCATGATACCACTTGGTTTCTGTCATATAAAATGTATTCTGATACCTTCGGAAATGCTTTCTACTGAAGTGGGGTAAACGTTAGTATTTTGATAGCTGACTATAGTAAATACAGTGAAAAACATCTCGTCAAAAAAAAAAAAAAACATAATTCGTCACTGGATCCCATTTAACATTTCCCTCCCTCAACCAAGATGTTTTACTTGGAGGCCCTTCAGGGCAACTCTGGTAGTTGGATATTGTATATCTTAACACCAAACCCCCTTTCATAATCCTCCTTAGTGACCCATCCGAAATATCCATTTCTTTTGCCCTCTTTTTCATCAGTCTTCGTGGATGTCCATTCATCCTCCTCTTGACGAGTAACTTATTTTCCTGGTATGAACCGAACAGTTCTTCCTGGAATTGGATTTGACGGCGTATTTGCTCTTCTTGAAACGTTTCTCCGCAAATATTCAACTACTTATAACCTGCAAATTCCTCAATCTAGCCATATTCAATGTGTCAGCTTGATTTCGTTTAAATGCAAAATTTGAAATTAATATTACTAATAGTTATATTGAAATAAAAGCTAAATATTTATCCAGAGCCCATTACATCAAAGTTATTGACTTTTCCTCACGCAAAGTGACACAATTAGAACAGAAACTGAGGATGTAACTGATTATGATTCTGAACAATTTTTTGTGATTTCAGTATCGAAAATTGTGCTCTCTTAAGTCCCTTTGTAATTTATCTCATATCCGCTGACCCATAACGTTATAAATGACGGAAATATTTCAACTATTTTTCTATTACTTTGGTTATAGTTAAATGACTTGAAATTGAATGTATTTACTGCTTGAGAAGTAAATGTAATTATTTATGGATCTTTATCAAGAAATGAAATCTGGCTGTGTGACCAATTAATTACATTGGACATTATATTATAGATTCGATTATTCATTTTTTTTCTTTCTGTTTTATACACAGTTCCTTTCGTGCCTCAACCAGAGATATAAGGTCAGAAATGGCTTCATGATATTTTCCACTCATCATTTTTGTAAAAAAAAAAAAGAGGAAAATCAAGCAAAATTAGACACATTTTGCATATATAATGTTCTTCGTAATGTGTGAGCTGTAATTGTGAGTACAATTTTTTGTGTTCTTTAAGGCCTAGAAATCCATTCACTGAGTCTATCGGATCCTTTTCTAATCAATTCAAGATTTTCAAATACAACTGGGAATATTGATATTCTCATTTATCACATTTTTAAACTTCCAAGAAATTTACAAGATCCTTGTATTTTGATTGTTTTCGAAGATCTTCAAAGATACATTGCAATCTGCAAGGAATACCATGCCAATAATAATAGTGATATTATTATTATTATTATTATTATTATTAATAGTAGTAGTAGTAGAAAAAGCGACATTGTACTTAGTATTAAAAAGAGACAGTTGAAATTTTGTGTGGGTATAATAGGAAAAGAGGGATAGTGGTATATTGACCATCGAAAGCCAGTGGGTTGGGGAAGAGGGAAACATCAAATGACCTACAAATCGAGTTTGTGTATAAGAATAGTAAAACCGAGAATAGGAGGAAGAGTAAAGGTACAAACACTGATTACAGGTAAAAAACTACAAGTGATTATGGAGAATCTTTATCGCCCAATATCTAAAGGGACAGGATGCATGTGAAATAAAAAGCATGGCGATTAAGTTCAGCACATTTTTTCCGAGTTAATCAACATCAGACGAACTAATTATTCGAATATTTATATTACTGAACAAATTTAAATGGCGAGTAATCACTGCAAATGACCGAGTATTAACGAGAATATAATTCCATGTCATGATCTTTTAGAATCTACCGAATACATTTTCTATCCGAAAAATACAGTGGGAAAATTATTTTTTTTTTTCTCAGTAATTTTCGCTTTGTACGATTTTTTTCTTATTATATATAAATAAATGTAAACGATGCAGTTGAATAAAATGAAGTATTGAGTCCCTTGACTAAAATCACGTTGTCTCTTTAATCTATATATTATTCTTGTTAAAACGTTTTTTCAGATGATGCCGTTTCATAGGTAAAATACGTAGAAGTAAAATTTTTCTAAATTGTCGTCCACCAAATATATATATATATAGATGTGTGTGTGTGTGCGTGTGTGTGCGTGTGTGTGTATGTGTGTGTATGTGATTGTATATATGTGTATGTATGTGTATGTATATATGTATGTACATATATATGTATGTATTTATATATATTTCGATAGATATATATATATATATAAAGATATATATATATATATTTATATATATATTTAGATAGATAGATAGATAGATAGATATATACAATATATATATATATATTTAGATAGATAGATATAAACAGATATATATATATATGTATATAGATGAATAGATATATACAGATATATATATATATATATATATATAGATAGATATATACAGATATATATATTTATATATATAGATAGATATATACAGATATATAGACATATATTTATATATATATATATATATATATATACAGATAGATATATATATTTATATATATATATAAAAGAAATATAGTCTTAAAGGTATATTTATGGGATAAAGTGCAGATATAGTATATAAAGTAACATAGATAGATAGACAGTCTGTTTCATGCTATATGCAGATACGATATATATATAGATATATATAGATAGATAGATACAGATATATATATATATAGATAGATAAATACAGATATATATATATAGATATATAGATAGATAGATACTGATATATATATATATATATAAATAGATAGATATAGATAGATACAGATATATATATATATATATATATATATATGTATATAGATACAGATATATATATATGTATAGATAGATACAGATATATATATATAGATAGATACAGATATATATGTAGATAGATACAGATATATATATATATATAGAGAGAGAGAGAGAGATAGATACAGATATATATAGATAGATAGATAGATAGATAGATAGATATACACTAACGACTAAAATTTTTCGACCATTCTGAATTGTTTTTCTCAGTTCACAAAAAAGGATATTTTTTTTACATATTTGGATAAATAAATTCACATATTGTGTATATATGCACACTCTATATAAAATTCAAATAAAGTTTTTTTTTTCTAAAAGCATTATAAATATTTGCATAAGCTTTGAAAATATTGTAACAACCTGATACCTTTTCTGAACTGTAGAGTAGAAATTTACAAATATTTCAACTCCACTGCTGGATAGAGGTTCAATTCTATCTAAATTAATGTGTGATTGAAATTAATTTTCAAAAACCGCTAAAGTGACAAACACTAAATAGATTACTATTTCAAAAAAAAATAGTCCAAGAGGATATTTTTCTATAGAAGAGTATTCTGATCATCAGATTGCATTGTCTGCAGTGACATGCGGAAATCAGTGCAAATGTTGACAGAAACAAATCTGTGATGCCCAGAGTAACTTCTATTACGTACGATAAACAGATGATCGTGTCTAGCAAAAGTAACAGAAGAAAAACAACTCTGCAACTAAATGCTGAATTTAATTCTACATGTCAACATCCAATATCTGTTACGACTGTTAAGAGATGAGTAATTTCTATTGAGTTTAAAGGTTGTGTATCAGTTAATAAACCTATGTTAAAAAAAGGGAAATTTATACATTTACACACTGCTTGGGAGTAACTTCCACCAACATACTTTTACAAGTTACTAGAAAAGAAAGCCAAAGAATTTGATCTGCAGTAATAAATGTTTGTGATGGATTCTTTGATGAAGAGAAAATATGAATCTCCTTTAACTGAAGTTATAATTATTTTATATTCATTTTGATTTAAATTATTACATAATTGCCTACAAACATTGAAAAAAAATTTCTTTAAAGACATGAAACTTAGGCTGAGCATGAAACAGAGGGTCACCGCTAGGCGTTGGCCCTAATGTTCATTTTTATATTTACACAGGCTCTATCCTAGATATTGAGTACTTTAACCCATAAATAAAAGATACTTTAAAACTATATTTTCATCATATATATATATATATATATATATATATATATATATATATATATATATATATATATATATGTGTGTGTGTGTGTGTGTGTGTCGTAGGACACGTTATAGCCCTGCATCAACTCGATGTGTTATTGATTTTGCAAGTGATCGAAAGGCCTTGGAACATATACCGAGTCATGCCGGCACGATCGCTCCCTATATCTCCCAAATATCTCTATGTCAGAATTCTTCAGAATACTCCACAAACAAATTGTTGTTAAATTGGACCCGATGATCCACTGCTTCATCCCACTGGAATATCCCATCCTTCATGTGCTGTTTGGCTATTCGCCATTTATCGCACATGTCCACTGTAAAATTCAGTTTTAATACATTTTGTTCGGATTCCGAGCTATCCAAGGAAAACATTTCACAATCGATTTTCGGTTTTACACAAGAGGATTTTTTTTAGTCTAAAATATCCAAGTAAGTATGAATTACTTTCTGTCTGCTTCCTGACTTGACGAACGCTCGAATGAAACTGACATAACGCTTTACTGGTTCCTTACAAGTTTCTAACTACACCTAAATTATCCGCTTTGCTGATTGGCTAAGCCCTTTCATGTTTCAATGCTCAAACTGTCCAACCAATTTTGGATATTCACCATGATTTATTTTTATTATTCGTGCCATCCCTCATTGAACTTTTATGATTTTTTTATAGAGTAATAGATTAATCGCTTAATTTCAGAGTTTGTTTCATTACATTATTACTTATACAACGTTAAGAACTGATATTCAATGAAAAAAACGAAGTTAAGTGATTAATCAGTTTTTGTTCTGTGCCATCAAATGAAATTATTGTAAATTTTCCAATCCTCTAAATATCCCACATACTACTTTGATGCTAGTTTACTAGGAACTATTTAAGCTGGACCGGTAATAAACAATATTGTAATCTATAATGTCTTATGCATGGTAACCACGACACCAGCAATTGTTTTATCTAATATTTGAAACATTTTCCTAAATTATTGATACGGCTTTGGTAATTCATAAACTACATTTGTTTATCCCTGAATGAGTGTCAAAATGAGTCTCGCCAATCTAAAATTTGCTAATCAGTTTTTATTTGGCAGTAAATTGTATCGATAGAAAATCGGTATTGACGGTCATTTTCAACTATACCCATAATGTCAGAAAAGAACTGAAATATGAAGAAAAAAAACTCACATCCTTTGGAGGCAAAGTTAATTACTCCGCTTTGCTTGGTGAAGAGATTGTCAACTGCGCCATCAAAGGAAGTGATGTGTTTGGTAAATTCCATGTAGGATGTCAGGTGAATTTTCCCGAAAATAAAGATAGCATCGATGACGCAGAAAAGGGGAATGTGTGAGTTTAATAGCAGTAATTTGAGCTTTGCTAGCCGGAGGTTCTCTGTGACCGAACGGTCATAAGACGTCAGGTTTGATTCCCGCATATTTTCTACAAGATTTCTCGAACACTCAGGCCATTTTAATTAAAACTACAGAGCATTTAAAAAACGTATAAACAGAAAATATATTAAAATATTTGTCAGATTTAACCCATTTCATATAATATATAAATGTTTATTTCGTTGAATACGATGGACAAACAACTGTTTATTCAGTTTTTCTAGTGTTTTTTTTTCCTTTCTGATGTCTAAAAATGTACAGATATTTTCCGGATATAGATATATGATAAAAAATATAGTTTTTTTATATAGGATTTATTTAGGGGTTAAAATGTTCAATATCAGGAATATGGCATTATGCAAATATAAAAGTGGACATTTAGGTCAACGCTAGTCTGTTTCATTATTAAATACAATCAATGGCCTGACAGTTGTGTTTAAGCATGTCACGGACTGTCGCTCCTGGGTGCTGACCTCAGTGTCCACTTATATATACATATGACCGTATGGTCGTGTCAAGAGCGATCAAGCCAGTTACACACCTAGTTTTTTTTTGTTTTTTTAAAGGAGAGTAGCTAAGCACCCCCAAAATAAGGCATATCAAAAGGCGGGTGATACATCTTGTACGGTAAAATTTGATTTAGCAAAATTTGTGTAGACTGTTATCCATATCATGTTGTGTGTCCGGTAATGACATGGCAAAGCTGTGTTCGAGCTTCCTAAACTGAAGTTATTATGCTGGGCGAAAATTTATCCTGATGGAATCAACGACCACCTGTCCGCTACGAAGACTATCGTTCATGTTGGTAAACGTCTGCAGTGATTTGACCTGAAGAGGAATGGATTCCATTATGTCTACTCATGCAAGACACACTACGCATAAATGAATACCTCTTTAGCTTTCAACCCAGATATGTGGAGGGAACCGTTCGGATAAGGTTATGTGTGTAGTGACTTTACAACCACACCCAGTCATAGACTGAAAGTAATGATGATGATGATGATGATGATGTTATATTACGTCATATTTGCATGAGATCTTCTAGTTATAATATCACTCGAAGGTTGTCAACAATATATTTGGATTAACAGATAAGCCATGATTTCGTTTATAGGATACAAGTCAGCATAGGTACCTATTCTATTTATATAAAACCTTTTTTTATTATCTATATACGGTATATTAATAAATTAACATTTTCAGATAGTGACTTATATAATGATTTGTACATACTACAATATATTTTCCACATATTTTCATACAGGTATATATTATTTTAAACTTTACCTGCATAATGATTTTGGTTTGAGACTGTCATTTTTTACTGAATCCTACGAGCACATACAACAATGAATTATTTTTTTACAACTAGACATTCTACATGTTAGTTCCTTCGCAAAATATGCATTTGTTATTAGCCGAATGTTTCAGATAATAATTGGCTTAATTGCTAGAATAATTAGGTATTTAATTAACATCATTATTACTGACCACACATTGTATCAGCCGTATTATCTGTAATTAGTCTAATCAAGAGAGCATCTGACTTGTTAAACATCGAAATGTGTGGGCGTACTACTTCACTCTTCACTATTTCCTTCGCTTTGCTGGTAACATTACGCCGTACCAATACACATATATGCGCGTTACCGAATCTCAGCAACTATTCTTTTTGCAGACATGTTAGGCTAAAAACATAACTCCATCGACGCTTTTTTATCTGTTATATTTATTTACGCTCCAAGACTTCTACCAAACATTTGGAATGCATAGATTAATGTATTACAAGGCAGACGATGAGAATTGCAATCGCTGTGTAATTCTTTGTTAGTAAAGTCGGATATCAATTTTTCAAACACTACTGACATTATTCGGACTATTGTTCTCATCTTTGTTGCCATATTAGTCACAATGGTTGGAATGTCGAACTGAACCCTTTATTTTGCTCGCTGGGGTAGATTGTTCTAGTTCCACTAGTCTAATGAATGCCAGTTATCTCCTGCTAATTCCCCTCTCCAAGTTCTCTACCGCCTTAACCAGGTATTGAACTCACAGTCTTTGGGTTCTATCACTGGATCTAACAAACGCCTTTATCCAGTGTGCCATGTGTACGTGAGGATATCTGGGTATGAATTTCTGGGTATTATAAAACTAATGTCTTCAGCAATCATTTTTTACCAGTGCTCATATTGCAATTTTCTTCGAACGATATGAGGAATACTCTCACCATCCAAGCAGGGCAGACATTTATATAGCTTCCAGCTATCTGTTCGTCTTGTGTGTATATTTTAATTTTATTGCGTTCACTTTCTTGTTTTTGTAGGTTTACGCAATTTCTTCTCTTGAACCCAGATTATGCACTTTGTAGCTTGGAAGCGATCTTCTAGAGCAGCCCAAGATCTCACCCCGCCAGTTTTTTTTTTTATATTTTGAGATGACAGCAGTCCAAAATGTACTTTGTTAGGATGAACCCAGTAAATATTAGGGTGACCACAGATCAACATTTCTTTTATGAAATTTCGTAATAAATATAAAATTCGATTCATACCTCTAATATTTCCTGGCCTTACGTACTATATAGTCAACGATACTAGTTTGATAACAACAGCACAGTATCATGCACTACAAAGAATATATTTATAAGTCTTGTTTCCCCTTTTAATTTATGCATATCCACGTGTATGCTTCTAAAAGATTAAGTGTTTATTTCCCTACTGTTATCGGTTTTTCTCTGTCTGGTGAATTCTAATTTCCCGATCACACCTATTAGATTGAAGAAGAGTTATCAAATATCATAATTATAATAGGCTTGCCTAATCTATACGGCAAAACATCACAAGTGAAGAAGCGACAGAGATGAGCTTTAAAATGCTAACTACACTAGAGAGGGTATATTTGAGAAAGTCTTCAGAAAAATAAATACAAAACGGAAACATATTTGCAGTCAAAACAAGATCGCTGATATTCCCTGGGAACGGAATAAGAAAGGAAAACCAAAACAATTCAACAGACACGGGGTACACTGAAAGCAAAAGAACCTGGTGGAAATGGTGACTTTTTTTTCCTTAATAGAAGGCAGAACAAGAGCTATAAGGTAGCGTAGAGTGAGAGCAATAAAAGACAGGATGTCGTAGAGAGCCATGATCACACACGTCTTGAATCGACACGGCACATAAAAGTAAAGAGAAATATATGCGCCGTTTGATTTCAAGTAATTTCAATTCCCAGTATAAAACTTCTGAGATTGGACACCTCGGCGTGGTGTGATGGTTAGCAAGCTTCTCGCGCTAGAACAGTTACGACTGAGTAGTGAGTTCGATCCTCACTAGGTGCTCCATACTTTCGTCCTTATGCCACATCTAAGCTACGCTTAGAAAATCACCATAAGACTTCTGAGATGTTACCTGATCAGACGTGGCAGATTTCTGTATATTTTAGACCGATAGTTAATTTTGTTTGTGGAGAAGAGGGTACAAAACTATGCAGCCCGAAATTTGGCAATACTTTCGCAATAGTGTGTGCTCTGTTGGAATTATCGAGGGATACTAATAAAGCCAGAGTCAATCATTACTGGTATGTCATGACCTTGTTGCAAACTATACACGTCTCTTTATTCCCGCCATGCTGCACATTGAGGAGAGTTTCTTTCAGACCGATAACATGTTCTGCACCATTGTCTATGACTGAGACGTTAACGGTTCTAAGAATACTTGGCTGAGATCCAGGTACCCCAATAAATCACGCGCTAACCAGATTTTGACCTCATCGAGCATTTACGAGATATGTTATTGATCTCATTAAATTTCCTGCGGCCAAGCCCAAAATGCAGTACTCAGTCATGGACAGTGCTGAAACAAGCGCGGATAGATGTCGCCAGCTAGACACCTGTACCTCATGCGCACCAAAGCACGTCACGTAGCTGACCGTTATTTAGAAGAAGGGAGGAGTAATATAGAAATAGGGAGCTCTATCTAATCTTTTGGTATCTCAGTCTACAGGGTGTAACAGTAATATTGACCAACTCGTGTAACAGCAAAATTGTCCAATTGTTAGATTAAAGCTCTTAACCGTTCTATCTTAGAAACAAAGCTATCTTACTGATATTCTCCGAGATTTTCACAACCCTATTGGGCTCTACGTTGACTAGTAAGAATGTATAATTACTCACAGGTCTCACGTACGATTTCATTGTCAACTCTTTTTAACTGCTTTTTGGACTGTCATAGATGAAATTCACGTGCCAAACATCTTAGGAATTGAGATGGATCTTATTCATTTGATCGCTTTAGCTCTAAGTTGAAATGAAGTTCCCTCTTCCTCGACTTCCTTTTCATCTCTACTGTTCGCTCATTTGATTTACCGTTCTCTTGATGGCCCGTGAATAGTTTGTGTACATGATAGCTAGATTACCAATTTTGGTATCTTACTGAAGGCCTGAATAAAGTTTTTTTTCCTCACATCATTGCTCAGTTGGAAAGACAGTGAATCTGACACAAAACAATTTCAATTTTTAGCTGAAGACCTCAAAGGAATTTTCAGTGATTCTTGCAAAGGATGGCGTCGACTTATCTGAAACCAGAAAAAAAGAAACTCAATCAATTTAGCGGTGTTATAGATATTAAGCATTTTGTAGGGTGGATAATTATGCTGTTACACAATTTGGACAATTTTGCTGTTACACCCGGGATATATATTTTAGAACGTTATTTACGATTCGTTAATATCGATTTAATGTTGCTAACATTACACGACTGGGTAAATTAGGAATTTTCATATGCATTTCTGTCTACTGCTCTTCTTTGTTACTTTGAATTTTTCTTTCTATTAATAAATTTCCAGCGACATTTAAATTTCAATAGTAATTTTTCCACAAAGACAAAATTATATTCACCTTTTTTAAATATTTGAAGGGTTTTGTTAGGAATAATGAAAGGATATCAATTTATTTGGAGATTAATATGTAGATTAGATTACGGCATTGAATGTTTATTCAAATTCGATAACCCTCAGAATCTGTTAACTAGCAGCTATACTTAGCTAGTCGACCAGAAAAAGCGTTCAGTTAGAATGGAGCAAAAACGGCATCATGTTTGGATGTAACAGAGTCTATCTTCTTCAATTACTTTAAAGTATTTTCATTAAAAAAATAAAATTTTGAATTAATGCAGTTACTGATATAAAAAGAAGTATTCTGTATTTATTCAATCGAAGTTAACCGAGGCCATGAATGCGTAAAACAGGCAACATGAAGACCCACTTCAGACCTCAATGATTTTGGAGTTTTTGAAATTCAATTTTACAGTGTGCTGAAAAGTGTTTGAAAGATCAACGAAAAATAAGCAAGAAACCAGTAAAAATCGCCATTTTTCGCTATTTACGAGGGCTTTCCCTATATGGATGGACTCAATTATCAAATTAAATAACTGTTAAACAATCAGCTTATGGTTGGCTATAATTCAGTTTGTATTTGATTGCTTGAAAACTGAGGCAGATTTTTGTTAAAAACTTGTGCTGAAATCGATTTGTGTTGAAATCGATTTTTCGTTTTACGCTAAACGCAGTGATGGACAAATAAGAATGAGGTATCGTTGCGCTCGTCATGATGTAAGTAACCTACACACCGAGTTTGAACGAAATCAGAGGAAAAATGTTGAATTTATTGAATTTTGGTCGGCTTTATCGAATATTGATTTTTTTTTAATTTATCGATTTTTTACACTAAAATCCTATCAATTACACTGTACAATGTATGTGCCAAAATCGGTTAGATTGATTTTGAGTGAAAAGATAGCACACAGACGGAGAGACACATAAACAGACACACAGACATCTTCTGTTTTATATATAGATAGATAGATTAATAAACATGGAAAATATATTCATTAATCATGAACGATAAGTCACCAGAGAAGAGAAAAAAAAAACAGCATCAAATTAAACAAATACTAGCTTAACAAATATCAGTACAGATTCGGTCAATTTCAACCTATATCGTCATCGGAGGTCATTGGAGATACTATGCAGATATCAGTCTTTATGATACGAAGCCAAACAATGAAATTCTTGGAAGGAAAATGGTACGTGCTGGGAATTGTTGGAAAAGAAAGATTATAAGATAAGTTACTGTAATGTCTGAGATTGTTTTATTTTAAAATGTTTTGCACACAAATGAATGAACTAAATGTTTACAGTAAACGATTTTTCAATTATTTAAATCTTTCTCAGCAATGGAATAATTAATCAGATTACTGGAAAATTTTTAAGTTTAAACTCGATTTCTTCAATGGTTTGTAATATTTAAAAAGAATGATACAAAAACATAGTCTCTATGAAGTGTTGAAACATTACTGCGTTAAGACTTGTTGAAGTCGAAGTAAGTAAATTGATTCTGTCGCATCAGATTCTTGCAAGGTTTCAAGATGTACAAATGAACACACATAATTCTGAAAAATTCTGAGATTTGTCTGAAAATAATTGTGTTTTACAACTATCTTGAATTGGTTGGATGTTCTTTACACAACTAAGAGTTGGAACACGTCCAACAATTCTGAAAATTATATCCGTCGAATGTGAGCATTGGAAACTTATCTATTACTTAAGCAGTTTTACCCAGTTGTCATCAATGTAACAATCTAACATTAGGAAAAATAATGCCGTGTTAAATACCAGAAACCTTGAATTTCCTTTTGTTTCCAAGGGACTTCCGTTAACATTATGGCAAAAATTGGTTCTGAACACCAGCATGGAGTAAAGATCGCTGGCCTCTACCAAAATGATTAATGCTCTTTCCATGAACAAATCTGTTATTCTTAGATTTGACGTACAAAAATCTGACACCCGATTGGAGAAGCATTGTCCTTAGATACCCATAAGACCTGTCAAAGTAAGGAAGTAAATATTTTTTGTTCTAGTTAACAGAATAATTTTCAGTGTTACTCGATTTTCCATGTGGCACTAATGTAAATAGTATTTCTTTCTATCATCTGTTCTTAAATTGTTTTCCCTTGTCTAACGAAAGTATATATTTGTTTTAATATATACTTGAAAGAATTTTTTGAAAGAATATTTTACAATCTAACCACATACATCCGTATTCTTTCTTCTTTTTCTCTCCACCACCTTTGTCCTTGACTATCCCATACTGTGACAACAAATAATCTAACAAGAATGCTGATATGTTGTTAGAGTCTTGACGCAAATTTACCGTGGTTGAATGTGTTACTATGTGCGATCGTCAGAGACAAAGGTGATGGAAAGAAAAAGTAAAACAATACAGATGAATTTGGCTAGATTGAAAAAATATTCTTAAAAAAAAAAATTCTTTCAAAAGTATTCTTCTAGAATTTTGAAATTACCAGCGTTTCTGGTTGCTTGCGCATGTGTAGACATGGCTACATAAAAAAAAAACTCAGTCCGATGAAATCCTAACGGAGGGAAACGCGTTCCAATTATACAATATCTATCTATATGTGTGTGTATAAAACAAATAAGCATACGATAAGAACAGTGCTCAAAGTAAAATGATAAATATATAAACAGAGCTAATATAAGATATATAAAACAAAATGATACTCAAATATGGCTGCCTTTTCAAGATATAAAGTTTCATGTGGATGACAATAGTTTGTTATACGGATCTTGTCCCATAAGGCAACTGAAGATTGTGAAAAGCAAACTGGGAGTTCACATGAAACTTAAAAACACGGAAAAACATCAAATCTTAAGTAGCTCGCGTTGGGATGGGCATCTTCGGAAAGTAGCGAAAAACCATACCACGGTTGACCCAAACCTTGTGAGTGAAATTGCGCAGATGGAACTATTTGGAAGCGGTCGATGTTTGAGCTAACACGAAGTCGAAATTCATCGTAAACGAAAGTTTTTAAAGTTTTGACCACGCTAGGTAATGCACACTGTCCAGAAACTGCAACTAATGTCCGCTCATCATAGTTGCATTAAAAGCAAATGGAGGGTAATTTGTGTGTTTGACAAATACAAATATGCTTGTGCAGGCGTGTGCAATATGGATTTGTTTGTGTTGTGACCAAGTAAATTGTCAAGTACACCAGAAGAGTATTACACCACTAGAAAGAGTGTTTCGAATGAAATAGCACTTGATCTAGTGATTTTCCAAGCGTAGCTCAGATGTGGCACAAGGCCGAAAGTATGGGGCACCCAGTGAGGATCGAACTCACTACTCAGTCGTAATTGTTCTAGCGAGACAAGCTTGCTAACCATTACACCACCTCGAGGTGCCCCAAAATTATTTTCTAAGCGTAGCTTAGATGTGGCACAAGGCCGAAAGCATGGGGCATCCAGTGAGGATCAAACTCACTATTCAGTCGTAAGTAACCTAGCCAGACAAAAAACAGAATTACGCCATTCCTAAATTACCATAGGAAAATTTTATTCACTGTTCCGTCTCTCCTACTAAACTTATAGTACTCAGCAGAGTCTAACAGTCTCTTAGAGGGAGAACACCACGACACTCGCTTTTTTAGTCTGACTCTGTATGGAGTCTTTTTTTATAATTACCACACAATACTTTTTATTCAATTCTTTTTTACAAAAAAAAAAATCAGAAACAACCACTTTCAAAAAGCTATATACAAGAATTACGTTTAGAATTTTTTTTCTTTTTTAAATGATAATAATTTCCAATAATCCAATACGTATTGTGCTTTTCTAGTAAGTCAAAGTTCATAAGTAAGATTTTTTTTTCCTTTTTCCCTTGACATGATATAAAATGAAAGATATTCAATATCTTTTCTTTTTCCGGTTAACTTCTAAAGGTTCCGTGTTTAATTACATTTTTCTTTTGGGCCTTATGAGCTCTCAAACTGCATTCTTGGAACAAAAACGTTGTAATAATTGGCAAGACCTAAAAAGCTTTGAAGAGCCGACACATTTTCTGGGGCTGGCATATTCTTTATTGCCGTTGCCCTATCTGGGTCGAGACATCTTCCGTCTTTGTCAATTATTTGACACATTTACTTAATCCTCTCTAAGAAAAACTCACACTTCACGTCTTTTAATTTGAATCCGTAATCCTGGATTCTCCTGAACAATTGCCAAACGTGCGATTTGTGTCCCTCAATGCTCTCGCTTTTCATGAGGACGTCATCGAGATAGGCCATCGCAAAATCAAGACCATTTCACATCGTGTCCATGACCTGTTGAAAAATGGAAGGAGCAACCTTTACCCCGAAAGGAAGTCTTAAAAATGTGTATAAACACTCGAGGGTGTTTATGCAAAGGAATTAATCGAGCATTCCTCGTCTACGGTTATTTGTAAATATGCGTCGCTTAAGTCGATCTTAGAAAAATATTTTCCTCCACTGAGCTTAACGACTATCTCCTCTGGACTTGGAAGGGGATAATCGTGATCCTTTAGGGCGCTGTTTCGCCCCGTAGAGAAGTCAGCACATACACGAATTTCTTTGCTCTTTTCTTAATATAAACTGTGGGAGATGCCCATTCACTATATTCAACTTTTGCCTAACTTAGCTACGGTATGCATGCTCATTGGCCCCTTTTATTTTCTGTCCCTATTTTTCTTTTGTTTAATTCCCCATCTTTGTTAGGTGGTCAGTGATGTCAGTTCTCTGGTTGTTGCGGGATGACTTTCATTTCGTGTGTGTATTTTTGTATTTGTTATTGTGTCTAAATGAGTGCGTGTTTGTGGGCGTGTTTGTTTTTTATAATGTTATAATTCCGCAATTATTTCGTCGTTAACTGATGTTTCTGCCACATTTAGGGGTGGGGGTATTACTAACCCTATTTTGTTTTGTTTTATGTAAATAGTATTAAATCATATTGTAAATAATCATTGTTTTTTTTAATTGTTGTTTTTACTTGCCCTCCCCCCACAGACTTTGAAATGTACATATGGGGACTAGTTAGAATTTCATAGAGAATTTGAGGTATTATGGTGGATGTAGTAAGAAAGGTAGGAGAGAATGTGTTGTTTTGGTGATAGGACTATTGTTGGTATGTTTGGGTCCGTGTCTGTGACTAGACAAGTTTTAGAATTAAGACAGAAGAAGACCGTCCTTCCATAACCCCCTTTTTTTGGCCTTGTGCCACATTTTGTACATTAGTACAAATAAATAACTATTCAACCTTTGCCATAAATCTCATTTCCTCAAGTCGATTCAATTCTTCGTCAATTTAATTTGAGGCAAATGGAACGTTACGTTATCTTATGAAAAACTGGGTTTACGTCTGACTAACTCAAACTTATCAGACATTTTTGTACATTTTTCTAATATTCCACTGAAAACGTCGGGAATTTTTTTTTAAGTTCACTTTTCAACTTTTCTGCTTCGTCAGTCACATTTTGGATTTTTGGCATAATGAGTTAATAAGCATATCCCAAAGCTGAAACTGTTCCAACCAATCAGTCAGGTTGTGACACAAAGTCGATTTTTAACGTGGGGACCCGAGTGTTTTCACTCGGGCCGCTGGTCCAAACTGGTCTTAGCTGGTCATAGCTTGTCCAAGCTGGTCAGAGCTGGTCTAAGCTAGTCATAGCTGGTCTTGGCTTGTCCAAGCTGGTCCAGGCCGGAGCCGGTACAAGCTAGTCCTAGCCGTGATACCACCAGCCCAGGGACGAGCCCTGTGCCAGGTAGGTATTGAGAGATCATACATAAAAGTATGATCAGTCCTGTTCTAACCAATCAGTCCCGAACAAATTACCGGTATTCTTCATAATATACGCTTTTAGTTTTAACGTTTTACATTTGAATGACACGTTCATTATAAGTTCGCCTATAAACTTATAGGATCGCCAGTCATACTTTTAGTTATTCGGTTCGTTTTTAAAGTCGGCATACCCACATTTTTCCATGTTTGATAATTAATTATGGAGAAGTCTGAACCCGAATCAAGCTGTAGCTTTATATTTTTGTTAAATACTTCCACTTCAATATATTTCTTGATGTCACAACGCTCTGGTTCATCAGACTTGGTAATGTTTAAAAGATTTTTTTTTCTGCTTCTGCAGTGTGAACATTTGTGTCCCAATTTATCGCAATTAAAACATTTTTTTTGATCAGCCAACTTTGCACAATCCGTATTGTATAAGCTTTCGTAATGTTTAAAGTACGAAGCAAATGTAATTTCTTCGTTAGGTGTAAACATGAAGTTTTCAATAGCCCTCTATATAGCGTTTTGAGTGACACGTTATCGCTGTCCTCATTTTGTTTTTTTATGGACATATACAAATGCCTTTGCTCATTCTGTGTTTAATGAAGCATTTGTTCCAGTTTCTGTTGTCTAACCTGAATTTCTAGGTGCAAATCCTCAAATTTCTTCTGGTATTCTGCTTGTTCTCGTTGGAATTCATCTTGTTTTTCTTGATATTTCTGTTCCAACAGTAGATGTTGTTCCTTTTGGTGTTTCAACAGCTCTAGCATTATACTTTTAAATTCGTCCATTTTATAGCGGTGGTACGTAATATTAAGAAATGAGAGGTGGTATTTTTTTCTCTTTACCCTCTTAAAAAAGTTTGCTTGACTTGTACGATTCTTTTACTGAA
>CAHIKZ030000613.1:1817500-1887500 GCA_903632075.3 Acanthosepion pharaonis | reverse complement strand
CATAGCTGATATTAAGTCATTACTTAATATGAATTTTTTCCTATTTTTTTTTACATTTTAATAGGGATAGATAGGCTCACGTATACCCCAGTCCGCACTCCTTCCATGTCAGGAGTAGAGGTTCATCCCTTGTTCCCTGTTCAAGATATGGTTTACCAGTAGTCTTTTTTTTTCATATTTACCAGGGCCACAAAGATTTAACTGCCTTAACTCTTTGGGGATCAGACTAACCAGCGGCTGTGACTTTCTATTATGAAGCTACCGGTTTGGCAGTTTGCTGGTTGTTTTTTCCGAATTGTCGTTAGGACCCCGAACTCTTTGGTAGCGTTTAAGGAAGCTGCTCCGATCAACAGTCGCACAATATCGGGGTACCTGTAGTGTCATCTTGCACTTGGGTAGGTGTACCTGCATGTATTTCCAGTGGGAAACCCTGATGCCACATTATGCTCTGTTCTCAAGTACACTCTGTATTGCTATTGATGACAGATAGTGGCAACTTTTCCTCACTACTCAAAATATATGTTATGGAAATCACAACGGAAAGAAATAAAAGTAAACCAGCTAACAAAAAACACCTACCCGCCTCAATGTTTCTTTTTTCCAATATTCGCGGTATCCGTTTCAACTTCTGCAGCGTAGAATCCTTCCTCCTGAAACAGTCGCCAGATATCTTTGCCCTTTGTGAAACCAACTTGAGTTCTACCATTGCGACCAATGAATTATTCGTTCCATGATATATCCCTCTGCCTAAAAGATTCCAGAATTCACATACATGGCATTGGTGTTTAAATCCGGGATAATCTGCCGATGGCCAGAGAATTGTCTCTAGAGGTCTCTGATAATTTTTTTCTTGTGCTTCCGTCTTTTCGCACTAAACTCTGTCAACTATCTCTTTTTTTCCTTTATCGCTTTCCCCTCTCCTCAAGACTGCAGTATATTAGGCGCAGTAAGAGACAGTATAAAAAAGTCCCTTTCTCTTCCTTCATCTGCAAACTTCTTTGCCTTCGGTGACATTGACACGAGACTGAAACATTCTAAAGGTACTGATGTTGACGGTATACAGACATTAACTTCTTCCATTTCCCAATCCCTCAACAAATTGTTAACTTCCCCACTCGTTTCCCTATCCAAACTGAACAACACACTTCTCTACTGGATCTAGTTCTTACCTCCTCACCTCATTCTTGCCAAGCTTCACAATACTGGCAACTCGGACCACACTGTGGTAAATATTGATATCTCCTTCCAGGCATCCATTAAACAGAAACTCCCTATCCACAAGACCTCATTCCGGTACCAGCATGCTGATTGGGATTCATTCCTGGATTTTCTTCGTGACGCTTTTTAGACTGACATCTTCAACCTCCCAATTGAAAAATGCACCACTGAATTTTGTTCTTGTGTCAAAACCGGCATGAACGCTTTTGGCCCATATCGAGAATACGAGGTGAAATCGCTATCCTCTCCATGGTTCACATCAGCATTCTCGGCCGTCATGACACACATGAATGACTATTTCCGTCTATACCAGCGGGAAATCTCTCACCATAACAGGTGTCTATTTGATACTGCTCGTAAATGAGGTAAGTCGTCGATGAAGCTAAGTCCATGTTTTCTGAGAGAATGAGGCACTGCATAGCCGCTAAAAACTTTGGCTCTTGGAACTACAGCGTTTCTGTAATAGGGTACTAAATAGGTTCAAGGTCTCTATTCGTTACTCTTCAATCGATTTGAATTGTTATCGCCCTCTTCTGATAAAGCTGAATGCTTTACCCGTAAATTCTCCTCAAATTCTACTCTTGACCCATTTGCTGTATGCTTGCCTGACTTTCCACTTAGAACTGATTCTTTGCTTAGTGATATGCATATAATCTCTACCATGGTTTCTCATATCATCTCTAACCTTGAGTCTCACAAAGCATGTAGACCCGATGGCACACCTCTAATAGTAATTAAGAAGTGTGCTCCGGAATTAGCTCCTGTTTTCTTTAAACTGTGGAATAAATGCTTCGCTGCATCCTTCTTTCCTGCTTGCTGGGAGTCATCGTCCGGTTTTTTAAGAATTGTGAACCGTCTGACCTATGCAGGTATCGGCTGATTAGCATTATGCCGCTGCTTGGGAAACTCCTGGAAGCCGTAATCAATGCTGAATTGGTTCGTCATCTCTCATCACAGGGCCTTTTCTCGGACAAGAAATACGACTCACGATTCTCTAGATCAACTGCTGATGTACTAACAATAATTGCGGAAAGATTGTATCGTGCTTTAGGTAGCCCCGGCTGTAGTATTGGACATCTCGAAAATTTAACATTCAGGTCTTCTGCACAAGCTGAAAAGCTACGGTATCGCCGGTCACGTTTTTGAGCTGAACCAGTCGTTCCTATCAAATCGTGAAATTAAAGTTATCCTGAACGGCCACTCGTCTACATCTTTTCGTACTAACCCGAGTGTCCCCCACGGCCCTATCCTTAGTCCTACCCTGTTTTTAATCCTATTTAACGATCTTTCCGTTGACATCAGCTCTCAACTATCATCTACACTGATGTCACTACAATTTACTCCTGCCTCAATTGTCCGCCTAGTGAGTCAGACAAGATCAAAATGGCAACCGATGTACAAAACGACCTCAAATCATCAACCGGGGAAAAAGATGGCTTGTCTATTTTGACGCCTCCAAAACTAAACTGCCCTCCATTAATCATCTGAGATACCCCTCTCTGCCTTCCATCAGCATGACTGGTGCTATACTCCAAGAAATGATTTCTTGCACATTCTCAGTTTAACATTCTCAGCTGACATGTGGTGGAAAGTCTATACTGGATCCCCCGCTAGGTCAGCTGTTACGAAAGTCGGTTCACTGTATCGAACGAGACAATTTTTCTCTTCGGTATCTTGCATATCTATGTCTAACATTCATCCATTCTAATAATATTGCTGCTATATATGGTCCGATAGCCTTGCTATTTTTCCTGGAGCTTCTAGATAAGAACCAAAGAAGAATCAGCAATATTATTGGACCTCAACTCGCGGATCGGTTTCAGCCACTTGCCCACAGAAGAAGGTTGTCTCTTTGTGACATTTTAATAAATACTTTCAACTGTTTGGATGAGCTCAATGCTCTCGAACCTAATCTGTATGAATGTGAGCGCAATACTAGTCTGGTGGCAAGATCTCCAGGAAATTTACAGTTGAGCCCCTTAGATGGCGGTGTATCTTCTGTACTTACAGTTTCTTATCCTGCATCTCTCGCTTGTGGAAGTCTGTTCTTGCTCCATGTTTTACATCCAACTTAAATCTGCAAAAGTTTAAGCGCAATATCAATCGTTATCTACTGTCCTCCTGATTGCTTTTTTTCTTTCTCCTCATTACTAATGTTTCTGTTCTTAATTCATCCACACTCTGTAACTCCTTGTGTGCTAGTGGCTGTATTGCCTTGCTTGGGGTGATGCAGATTAATCTATCTATCTATCTATCTATCTATCTATATATATATATATATATATATATATATATATATATATATATATATATATATATATATTCATCCATAAACAGACTGTTTCCTGCATCACAGCTAATCCGTGTGGTAGACACGCACACACATATATATTATAATATTTTTATTATGATAGATTACAATAAAAATATTTTACATGTTATTCATGTTTCGGAACTGTAATTTTCCCTCATCCGGCGATGGAAGATATCTTATGATGAAAATGATTTAGTAAAAAAATAAATCATTTTCATCCTAAATTATCTACCATCGCCCGATGTGGGACAATTATATTCCGAAACATGAACGTTTTTGTGTAGCAATGTAAAATGTTTTTATTGTAATCTATTATAATAAAAATATTGAGCATTTTTTAAAAATGTAAACACTAAGAGCTATGGATTCCTAATCCATCTGTTTTTTTTCACTTTATTTGTACATATATATATATATGTGTGTGTGTGTATGTGTGTGTGTGTGTGTGTGTGTTATAAGTTGCCGTGTATAAATATATGACTAACATAATATTAAACTTGTGTGACTGCTTTATTTTTTATTAAACGGCAGTCACATTCCACAGACGAAACTTCGCAAGACTATCATTACTCTTAAGTTATTTCCGCTGTAAATTTTCAGGGTTTCAACATAATATGTTACACAAGTTTGGACTGATAGATCTTGGAATCTTTCAACTTTCTTACACAGAGTCGAATCATAATTACCACTTCGTATTTCTATTGGTGAAAAAGAGATTCCATTCAGGCAGCTTCATCCCCAGACCGCTACCCTGATCACTAAAGTCTTAACCTCTTCAAGTCTAGTGGCATTCATTCAGTAATTTTATATTGAGTGAATCTAGTATTAGGTGAACATTCAGAACAAACAAAAACGTAAATTTCACTCGAACCATTTAACAGCAAACGTGTGTCTGTCGAAGAAAGAATAGACTTCGAACCGCAGCGGAGAAAATGTATTTTAAGTGGCTAGCGGTCGCTATCATTGCTGGTAATCGAGTAATTTGTCTTACTAAACTAGGATTGTATCATTATCGCTTAAAACAAAGTTTCCCAACTCTCTCTCTCTCTTTCTCTCTCTCTCTGTCTGCACGTCTGTATGTCTCTCTGTCTCTTTCTCTGTAGAAATTGCCCAAATGGTCCGCAATTCCGAGTGCTTTCGGCTATAGTTTTAGCCATTATCAAATATGTTTTTTTTTTATTTTTTACCTGGTTTTATGGGTTGTGTGTTTGTATCTAGAGTTAGAGGGATGTTTTATTTTCCGAACAGAATCGGCACAATATGGCCGTGTTCCTAGTTAATATTATTGATTTTTTTATTATTAAGGCATTCATTATTTTTAACCTTTTCTTACATGTGGATGAGGATGACTTGTATTTTTTACTAGTATGTTTCAGATTGAGTCTGATAAGTTAGTGTGTGTGTTTTAATGTGTTCTGGTGGAGCTATGGTCGGATAGGTTTAACGTAAGTCGTCTGGATAGGCATGTAATAATGTGATCAATGTAATTATTTATGAGTTCGGTTTGATCAGGGACACAGTTCCTTAATGGTCATTTGAAGTCGTAAATAACGTTCGATATTTGTAGTTTTGATTTTACAAGTGTATTCGTTACTTTGGAGAATAAGATTAGCTGTTTTAAATTATTTGTTGTAGAAAAAATTTAAACTTAAAATTTAATACAACTTTATAAATGTTAACACAATTTTATATAATTTAATAAACCTTTATAAAAATTAATAAAATTTTAGAATTTCAAGGAGCTATAGTTATTCTCAAAAATAATAACACACCTACAAAATCAAAACGAACGAACATTATTTACGAATTCAAATGCCCCTTAAAGAACTGGTTTTATATGAGCCATGTTCTGTAATTATTTAATTCTGAGTCCTGTTGCGAACGAAGGAGACTCGCTTTTGGTGGATGTCATTGTTGTATATGAAAGTAAAACTTCAGAACGTTATATGTGTGAAAATAGCATTTGTTCTTGCACATTCTGACGTCTTTTACTTAATAAAAATAGGATTGTCGGTTGATATTTTCTTTCTCGTGTCTCTTAAATAAATTGATTAGACGTATGTGCCAAATAGGTATAATATTAGCGTATGTAGAGAAGTACTGGCTGTTTTCCTATAGTTGATTGTTACATCCTTTCCTTTCCGTTTGACTTGTTTAGTTTTGTTTTTCTCGTATTTTTTAATGATAGGCAAGCTTTTCTGTTGGAGACACTTTCTTCATT
Organism: Acanthosepion pharaonis; assembly: GCA_903632075.3. Lineage (NCBI taxonomy): Eukaryota > Metazoa > Mollusca > Cephalopoda > Sepiida > Sepiidae > Acanthosepion > Acanthosepion pharaonis. The sequence continues at coordinate 1,881,747 of CAHIKZ030000613.1, read as the reverse complement.
TATGATTTCGATCCTCACTCGATGCTCGAGATTAATTGCCTTGTGCCTGACAACGCTAATATTAATAACTAAAACCTTCTCGCCTTGGAGAAATAGTATGCAATTTATCCGTTATTTCAATAATTCTTCAAATAACAAACTCTGTGGAACTTCAAAACCTCATGTCACGAAACCTCTCATTTTACTTTGATTCATTGACATTTTGAAGAATTAAAATTGATTTCTTAAATTCACAATGTTTTGGAAACTGAATTTAAAAACAAACATTTTTAAATTCACAATTTTTTGTGTTTCTTTAGCACATTCTAAATTTCACATTCCAACCTTATCCGGACATAAATCCCAATGCTGGATATTCAAGCACCAGATGAAAGGTAGATTTTCAATCCTGGGATCATCCTGATTCCAAAAAGGTATAAAATGTCTATGTAGTGCAAGTGTGGCCCGAGTTAGTGGTTTCAGACACACGGATGGACAGACAGAAATTGCCCTTTATTTATTTAGATTTCTTTGTGCACTTTGAGGTGATGTAATGTCTAGCAAGCTTTTCTCACTTGATCCTCACTATAATTCCATACTTTCGGACTTGTGCAATATCTAAGATACGTTTAAGAGGTCGCTATACCTACTATTTTTTTTTGCTCTAACTAGCGACCAGGTTTGACTAGTGTTTATAAAAACATATCTCCGTTTGCATGTATTTATCTGTATGTACTTCTATCTTTGTACGTCGTTTTTAGGTGTGCAACACAATATAAACGTAGAACAGCTTCTGAAATTGTGTACCTCTACACAGAGGATTATATACTCATATACCTGACATATATTTCCTGTTTGTTTTATTAGTTTTTCTGTGCGTCCAATTCTGCAAGTATGTGTGTTTCTTCTGACAGAAGTGAATTATAATTAGAAGCCTATATACTCACTGGACAACCTAATATTGTTAAAGCGCTGGTCGTTATCTCCGAGTTTGTTTGTTTTTTCTCCATCTTGGGAGGCATACATTAAATTTACGTTTTTATATTCATAAGGCAAGTTATCATTGCTTTTCAACAGTTATTCTGGGAGAACACGAATACATTCCACTGATTTTATTAAATGTAAATGATCAGTAAATTCCATTGATTCGAGGAGAGGACAATCCCAAGATAGTTCGTATTAGGTTTGTGGTACAGGGGATCTTCAGAAACGAAATAACGATTTTAATTATCTCAAAAACCGGCTGTGAAGATATCATAGAACTTGTCAACGTCTGGCATAAACAGTCACTCACCCATGAGGTTACTCAATCGGCTAATTGGTTGATTTATTTTATATTATGTCACATGACAGAACGAACAGATACACTCAAGGTAATGGGTTACTGAATTAGTTTTGTTATATTCACGTAAGAGATAGAAGACTACAAAGTTATGGTAGATATATAACAACTGACCCGAGACATGAAGCGATTAAGATTATAGTGTTCTGCAAAGTATCAACGCGAGAATATGTTCCATAAAATATCTGTTCTTGAGAAGAAACATACGAAATGAAACGTGTTTCCTACCAAAGGGATACGGGGAGAATAAGGCAGATTAAAGCCTGAGGATGTGGCAAGGCGGATTTGGCTGTTATGTTTGGTTTTGTCAGTCGTCACTTACTGACCATGCATTGCTCCCTATGACAACCGTTCGTTCAAAAAGCTAAAAGCGTTATTAAAATGGTGTGGACGAGATTAAGGAGAACATCACGAGACAGCTGATGGTCATTTCGAAAATTTATTTATGGGGTGTTTTGAGGAGTGAAACAGATGCTAGTGGATGATATCAGCTTTAAAGGAAATATTTTAAAAAGTACATGGTATCACCGCTTTTGTCTAGTTTACGTTAATATTAATTAGCTTGTTAGTTTCCGGACAGTCATAGTATAAAAGCAGGGTTACTGCAGTAACATGTACATCCGTTCGTCGAAAACGCAAGCGAACCTAATGATTACATTCATAGAAAATATAATCACAAAATGACTTCAAACTCCAGTCAAATTCAAAGTTCACTTCGCATTATTCCTTATTGCATTACCAACTATCTTAAGAAAAGTTCCGTTTTGTTTCTAGCATATCATGATGAAGTAGCAGAAAAAACTTCTCGTCAGATGAAGATTTTCCCATGGATGTCATATATGGTGCCAATCCCATTCAGAAATATTTAAAATGTCAGCTGTATACAACCGTTTACTCAGATCGATGGTTACAAATTACTTGAAGCAAACAAAAACTGTAGGTCTTTAAAAAAGCATCCTCTTCAAACGACGTGGATTACCACTGAAAATGACAAAGAACTGCACAAAATAGCAGAAACCACAGCACTTAAGGACTTACAGCAACAACTAAAATGGATAGCGTATGTACCTCAAAGGTAAAAGAATCACATAGTCAATATTGGGATGTTCCACACTATTTCAGATATGAGGTTAGAGAGGAAGCTCCCATTAATACGGGAAAGCTGCATAACCTATTTTCCTGAAAAAATTGTTTAAAGGGATTTTATACAAATCAACCGAAAGTACTCAATGAATGTAGAAAGTTTCCTTCATTAGATATTAGGAGAACAGATGCTGCACTTTGATCCGAAATTGATGGCCAGAAAGTAAAGTGTATGTCGAGCAGTACTGGCCGTTCGGTCAAGATAAACCCAATTTGTTCGAATAAGGACACAGTTAATATTTTACATTTACTATTTTACACTGTTTAATATGTTTTATATCCTTGTGTACTAAATGTAATTTCCCATTTGCTTACGCCCAGAAATTATGAAAAATGTTTAATATTTTCTTCACATTTTACTTTTGCGACCAAGATAACGTTATTTCTTAAATGCACATATTCCCATTGAGAACACTGGCGAATGTGAACTTTCTTGTTCATGAAAATTAGGAACAAAACAACGTATGATTCTGAAGTAGCATTTATATGTTCTCGGATTGCACAAGAGTGACCACAAAATATTTAGAAGTGAGTATTTTTTCGTGATTTACGCTTATACTGTCAATTAGTTTCACAAATCAGCCACCCAAATATAGTCTGTCGTCATGTTTTCGTTATCGGATCCTTGATAGCCAGAACGTTCTAGAAATTCTTGAAATATCTTGAATCTTGAAAGTTCTTACTCAGCATCCCCGGATTGAATCTGTCTGGAATGTAATGGAAAATAGGATAGTTTTAAAACATCGATGTACAGGTCACAAAAGCAAAGTATAAATGGAATAAGAATCATTTTCTTTGCTTTCTTGACAGAAGCAATTAGGAAATAATACTTAGTTACCAAAGATCAAAAAAGCCAAACTTGAGTTACACAGTGAACCTTGAGAGGAATTATTCATTGATAGTTAGTTATACATGTTATACAAGAATGCCATTAAATGTTTCCTAATAAAATAATTTCTTTAACAATATGAATATTATCTAAGTCCTTGAATTAAATATAATCATCTAAGAACATTTGAATGTAGTTATTGTTACGATTATAATCACCCTTGCTTAAATAGGAGTCGATTTAATAGTCGCGCAATTATAAAGAATATATGAATTGTCTTCTTTGTTGGTACCGATTACTAACGTTGCTCACATTGTCAAACAAATTTGATTCCGATCAATACTAACTAATATTGTATTGACTTAATAGACTCGCTTTACTTTGAAAATAATTCTGTATTCTATTACTAATAGACATTAAAAAAGGTAGATAATTGTGAATTCTCATACCATATGCTGATAATAAAATTATCTTCAGTTTGATCGGTCTCTGTGTGTTTCTATAATAATTATGGTGAGTTATTGACGAAACCATTCTTTTTTTATATATGCACGTTGATGACTATAGTTCTCTACAACTTACTTTTTTGTTATAAGTAAATATTGTCCTTGTACCAGATCATTCACAGAGATATTTCAACGCAACAAAGACATACGGTAGTAGATGCTCAGATCTGTTGTGCGTAAACATTATGATTATATGGGATACTAATGATGATGAAGATACTGCTGCCGCTGATGGTGATGCCTGTGATACATGTAAATCGTGTACAGGTGTAAATGATGACATAGCCAGAAGGCCAAAACACATTTGTGTCGCGTGCTGTTTTTGCAGAAGTGAAAAGAGAGAAAAAAATAAAAAAAATGGATAACTATTGAATGAGGTCAGCGAGTTCATGTGAATTAGCTTCTGCCAACCAATCGGGGTTCAAGTTTTCCTGAACAGAATGGTTGGTATAGAAAAATATGAGAATGCATTTCTGTGCTTCAGAAGTTGAAAACCTGATAAGGGTCTACCGGAATGCCATAAAAACAAATTAATTTTTCTTACAATGGGGATTTTTTGAAGGTTGCGTGTTGTACATGGAGATTTGGACATTTTGAACTTACAGTAACATAACCTTATAAATATTCAGAGATCGTTGTTCGAAATCTGCATTTTTTTTCTAATAATTTTAAATGGAATTGTAGCTCTATATCTGTTCTGTCAAGGTGATAAAAAATAGTCACCGTCACGATGGAACTCAGAGAAATATTTTATGGGACCAACATATTTGCTAAATTCATTGTAATAAAATTTTCTGATATGAAAACTTTTCATTGTAATTTAAATTTTGTAGTCTTTCTTTCATGTTACATTTAATATTTTTATACTTATTAGTAAATGTTGTAACCTAAGGAAGGTTACTGAATAGAATAATCAAACGAAGATTGGTAATGAACGATAATACTTAGGACAAGAACAACACATATAAGATTCGCCAGCGGCGCGTAGATAAATTAGTCAACTGCTAGAAATGAGTCAAGTTAATTCCACAATGAATCTCCAAATGCAGAATATCTACCAACCGTCCCACGCATTCGGATGTGGCACAAGGCTGAAATTAATGTGAGATATCCCAACCCGTATTCTCGATCAAACTTTCCTCGTAGACCCTGTATAAAACGGAGTCGGGTAGCTGTTTCCCGACTCGAGACTCTGTCCTTCGACATAGTCTCGTCTGGGAATCCTCTCTGTCCGGAGGCAGAGAGTTTGACAAGCAGAGCTGGCGACGAATGTCCAACTGCAGGATAACTACCGACCGCCCCACACGCTCAGATGTGGCACAAGGCCGAATTTAATGTGCGATATCCGATCCCGTAGGCTCGGCTAAAAATTCCCCGTAGACCTAGTATAAAACGGGGTCGGGTAGTTGCTTCCCTAGACGAGACTGTACCCTTCGACATAGCCGCGTCTGGGAATCCTCTCTCCCTGGAGAGTTTGACCAGCACAGCTAAGAGACGAATCTCCAATTGCAGGATATCTACCAACCGCCCCAGATGTGGCACAAGGACTAATTTAATGTAGTGTATCCGAGTCCGTGGGGTATCTGAGCCCTGGTGATATCCGATCCCGTGGGCTCGGCCAATAACTCCCTGTAGACCTTGTATAAAACGGGGTCGGATAGCTGTTTTCCGAGACGAGACTGTCCTTCGACTTAGCCTCGTCTGTGTATCCTCTCTGCCCGGAGACAGCGAGTTTGACCAGCACAGCTGGAGACGAATCTACAATTGGAGACCAACATACAGTATTTACTAATTTATGTGAATGGGGACATAAAGAGTAATAGATGTAAAAAAATTTAAATTGATACGACATTTGAAAGGATCATTGTCATTAATATTCATTTTTGTGAAATAATTTTAATGATATATTTAGTGCTTGTTTATTCCTAGTAATACATATACAATAATCCCAAGTTTTCTGATATCTTTAGTGGACATTTAGCATAAATTTTGAACCGTTTTCTTTCATCATCCGGTTTCTTTTTTGTCTCTGGTGTTTTGAAACACTAGAATGTGTGCGTGTTCAGTTCTACATGTTCTTTCTGAACATCGTTAGATAATTTTAAAAATTTGCTCGTCATTTGCATGTCAACAAGTTTGATGCAGTAACTAGAGGGTCCGTGAATACTTGATCAATTCACTTTCCAATAATTATCTAAACTTCAAAAGTAGTAGTACAAAAAACTGTTACACCTGTTGTCAATGTTGGTTGAGTACTGAGAGAGTCAGCGTTCCGTTACCGCGTCGTCTTGGGAATGACGATAAACTACATCCGACAGCAAAGCATTTGGCCGGGATACTGAAGGTTTTCATGATTGTGGAAGTACCCTAATTGCTATTGTTCTTGGGGTGGTAGCACGTTTAGGGTCCCAGCTATGATCAAATAGTGAAACCCTAACAAAATCCCCCAAAAATGAACAGTATATTTTAATAATAAAATGAGCAATACATTTTTATAGCAAAATGACAATCAATACAACACTTAAAAAATATGTAAATATCAGTATATCTATCTATGGTAGAATATTAATCTGTTTGCACAGATATATACAGACAGGCATTATAAATATTTCTTTTTTATTGTTTGGTTAGGAAAGTGTAGATATATGTGAAAGTGGAAATGCTTATGGTAGTATTTTTTGTCTCGTTATAAGAATTATTCATGTGAAAAGATTTACTATTATATTAATATTTTATATTTTCATATTTAAATGAATATATGTATACATATGTAGATGTCGGTATCTGTTTATATTTAATACTGAATTTCTCTTTCACAATAATCATGCACATGTATAAATGTTATTATATATAACATATATCTGTCCATGGATGTATGAAAGTTTCTAAGTTTTTCTTGATTCACTAAGAAAAATATACAACTTTACATGTATGAAGTAATTTTTAAGTCTTTATATTTTGCATATGGAAATCTAGTTTCATGAATAAAATAAGCAACAATATATTTTTATAGCAAAATGGCAGTCAATACAACACTTAAAAAATATGTAAATATATTTTTTATGGTGAAATTACCAACAATACATTTCGGTATTAATCCATATATCGCTAAACAAAACTAACGAAACGAAACAAAACTAACGAAACGAAACAAAACTAACGAAACGAAACGAAACCGGGTTGGAATCTCAGCATGGTCGAATTATCAATTTATTATTCTTAAATATATCGGCCTGGGGATACGACCCCAATGGGAGACACCGTTTCAAAATGCGTGAAAACTATACCAATGTCTGGCCCAAGCCTTGCGAGTGAAATTGATCTGATGACTCACTTCGGAAGCTGTCGATGGTTTTGCTACCAGGAAGTCAACTAAAGGCCAGATAGAAACAATTCAGGTTTGGTTGGTAATCTATCCTCAGTTGGGGTCTCGATGAAAATAAAAATACATCCATCCTCCAGTAGTCTGGTATTCGCAAGGGAAGAAGTTCGCCATGACTAAAATTCTTCAATAAAAGTATTGTCACGTGATTTCGCAATCTGCAGCAGGCGTAAGTAACAAATGCTATGCTTTCTTTTTCTTTTTTTTTCATTTCTGTCTTCTTTCATTCTCTACTTTTTTTATTATTTTATTTATCTTTCTTTCTCCAATCTGAACGCGAGAGTTAACAACCTTCTACAATATCTCCAAGAAGCGTGGGCTTGAACAAGTTTTGCATACATTACATCCATCTGCGACAATTGGAATTTTCTCAATGCATAAATAACTTTTAAAAAAGACGCTAACATCGCTTTGAATCTTGGTACTTCTTCATATTTTTCTTTACTATTTTTTTCTTTTCACTAGATTTCCTTTAATTTCTCTTCTTGAAAAATCTGAAAATTATGAAATGTCATCTGCAAATCCGAATCGAAAATCTTTCTAGGATTAATTTTTAGCTTTCAAGAAAATCGGTCAGTGATTTTGGAAAACAAGCTTTAAGATAATTGGGCTAAATTGCTGCATTTATCCTTCTTTCTCGTCACACTCCCTTGACTTTTTTCTCTCTCTCTTTTTACTCTTTTTCTTTAAGTTCTCCTTTTCTTTCTTTCTTATTATCTAGCTATAATTCCTTCAAGCATTGCTTCTCTCTCGTTCATTCTCTTTTCCCACTTCGCATTTGTCTTAGTTTCTTTTTGGCAGAAATCAATTTCTGTATGTGCGTTCTCAGCTCCTCCACGTGACAATGATTCGTCGTAATTGTTTTAACATTTAGCGTTCTTTATGCTTTCACTCTGTTCATTTCCCCAATATTCCCGCCTTTCCCGTTCATTACTAATAATCTTCCTCCACGGCCTGCTGTGCTTTTCTCTCTTGATACAATTCTTTGTGTCTAACACAATTAGACTATCTATCGATATAAGGATATTTATCTCTTTGTATTCAAGCAACTATCAAGACACACACACACAGATATATATATATATATATATATATATATATATATATATATATATATATAGATATAGATATAGATATATATAGATATATATGTAAAGTAGGCTCTGGAGTCGACACCGAATGGTAAAAGTCACACGCTTTAATGCAATCTTCAGACCATGTGTGTTGGGTAGTAGCTCGACTATTTATATATGCTAGTTGTGGGGGCTTTATGGTTAGCAAGAGCAGTCATTGTTATTTTAACTGTTATTACTTCACCGTGTACACCTACATGTTAAAATAATACAATGGCTACAGAATAGAAATAATTATAGGCCAGTGTGTGGTTAATTTATAGTTATTTTATAGATGGCTGTTAACATTTAATTCATTTCTTTTCCACTCAGTGCCTTCTCACATATTTACACACGTACTATACCAGATTGAATAGTGTTTCTACATATGGTCTGGTGCCCCCGCTGTTCATCCCGACAAAATCCAAAGATATGCAATGTGATAGGTCCTGACCTGGCATCGCGACTACAGTCACTTTCTCACAGACGTGATGTGGCTTCCTTCTGTCTTTTCTGCAAATATTTTCACGGTAACTGCTCTGACGTTTTATTTTCAATGGTACACTGACTGCATGGATTTAAGCATGCTACTAGGATGGTATCTCGGTCTCATTCTTCACTGTCTGATGAGGGTGATTTAACTCTGTGAACAAGGCACGGTAGATCCAAACTATGAATGTCTGAAACTGGCGGAATTAAAGAATTATATGCTATAGAAATTTCAACTAGCTCTTTCTCATTTTAAGTGTATCCTTTTTGTTTCCAGTTTCAGAAGAAGTAGAATGTAACCGCCACTTCCACTCCAAAAGATTCTTCTCTCCCTCGCACTTCCCGACAGTGGAACTCCCTACCACTAACTTGCTTTCTTGATACCTAAAATCTTCAAATATTCAAATGTAATGTCAATCTACATCTTCTGATGCCATGATATTGATCCCCGTCTTTATCATTTCCTTAACCCCCCCTCTTTATTCTGATATTCACTCCATGTAAACGCTTGTATGCTAGTGGCACTCCGCTTTGCTTGGGGTGAAATGTTTAAAAAAAATATTGAGCACTGTTACCTAAAAATATAGTACACCTTTAAACTTTACTTTATCATATCTATCTATTCCCTCCTCTCTCTCTCTCTCTCTCTCTCTCTATATATATATATATATATATATATATATATATATATATATATATAATGTACCCCCTGTCGCAGTTGACCTACGAGGGTAAAAGCAGTTCAGTTCCTAATAATCGACAGCCTAGACAACAGCACATACGATTTGATTATAGTGGTGAAGGCTTTGTGCAGAACCAACCACACCATTTAGAAGTGGTTATATATATATATATATATATATATATATATATAATATCAACTTCACCAAAACGGAATAAATACATATTGAGTGAATTGACTTTTTTCTTAGTCGGCCCAAGAGATTTTCAGAAACCATTTTAAATACACTTTATATATATATATATATATATATATATATATATATATATATATATATATATATATATATATATATATATATATATATATATATATATATATATATACAGATTGTTATTCAAAATTTTAGGTTAATCTTGAAACAGTGACTACATTGTATCAGAATTATATTATCGATCTGTACGAAGATATAAATATCTTCCGAGTATGGAAAACTATTGATAGATAGATAGATAGATAGATAGATAGATAGATAGATAGATAGATAGATAGATAGATTTTGAACTATGTCATTAATTAGATTACAAAGAATGAGCCTATTCAAATCAAGATGTTACTGGTTGATAGAGAATTTCAGAAAAAGCTATTAAAAGGTGAGGACTATAATAGACTAAGAATTAACACAGATAACGACTTACATTGAGTTTACGTTTTTGATGATCCAAGTTGACTGGGAAGCAAGAAGCCGGAAGAGATTTCCACAAACTTGAAGTCCAATACAAGAAACTGTTAACATAATCTTCCTACGCAAATGCACTCACGTAAGAAGATATTATAAATCGTCTGATGATTGGTAATTAAGTCAGATTATTGTTTAAGTTGGTGAAACTGTGATTTTTTCAGCCCATCGTCGTAAATATGTAAATAAGTGAATTGAATGAATTTATCACGGAATCCGAGAAGAAGAAAATGAAAAATCTTCAAACACGGATCTACAAATTTTAATATTTTCTTTATTTATTTGAGTATTAATTTTCTTTCAAATTGAAAGAAATGAATTACAAAGATTCTGTGCGGACAACTTAAGACAATTTTTTTTTGTGAACCGTTTTTGTTAAAGTACAACAAAATGAACTGTGTTAGATGAACAGAAAATGCATCTACATTTGTGACGATGTATGTGACACTCGGCTACATTGTTTTCACTAGCTGTATAAATACCAGTAGTAAACCACCTGAATGAACCGCTGGAATTACTTGTTACTGTCGCCGCATATAAACAAGTTAACGAAATGTCGTCACTATTGCTAAACATAATTTTTGTAATACTGCAACCTTGAATAAGTATGCGAAAGATGTGTGAAATTAATTGTGTGTGAGAATTTCAGTTTTGTTGGTGTAACAAAGAATCGAACAAACACACTAGCCAAATGTTCACTGAAAGACTAGTTAGCGAACAAGAACTGATCATATTTATTATAAAATAGTAGGTTCCGGATGAATCTAAAATTCAGTTTTATTAAGCTCAAGCTTATTGCCTAATATATATATTTAAATATTTCTTTTAAGGAAGAAAAATATTACTGACAATATTCTGAATATTTGACCGCCTGCCAATTCAAAGAATTTTCACGTACGCCGTTGCTGGTTAGTTAATATATATGAATACAAAGATTCAATTATTTGGAGCCTACCAATATACAAAAGTTGTTTTACTTTCTATGAACCGGTCAGTATACAAAAATTGTGTTTTCAGTGACAGTACTTAAATCTGTTAGCATTCTTCTAGAATTCTGCAATAGGGCACCATACTAGGATTAGGGACAGAATAAACGACCACAGTTGAAATTTAAAAAATCATTAGATATAAGGATCGCAAAACTAGATAATTTACACTATTTGAAAAGGCATTCAATTTATCATGTATTTCTTTTGTCTTAAGTTCGCCCTTTCTTTCTCTCTCTTTATACATACATACACATCTCTCTCTCTCTCTCTCTCTCTATATATATATATATATATATATATATATATATATATATATATATATATATATATACATACAGACACACACATATATATATATATATCAATTCAGACCATAAAATGCGATAATGGCACAAAGCTGCAAAGATCTATTGAATGCGAGAGAGAAGGAAATTAGTCTAGAACGAACCGGAAACCCAATCCTAAACAGGAAAAAATTAGATAAACCACTACTCTTGTTCAAAAAAACTATGAACCAGACGGTAGGCGAACTTATCTACTTCTATGGAAGGAAAACGAGTAAATAAATAGTAAATGAAATTGCAGGGTTTAGGCGGAGAAGTTAGAAGCATGTAGTTGAAGTATACTTTAGAAAGAAACCCAATCCTAACATGGAAACAAGGGAATTCTCTACTTCTATTCAAAACAATGGGGAAGACCACGTGGATCTGCTCATATATATATATATATATATATATATATATATATATATATATATATATATATATATATATGGGTTATTGAAAAGTAACACCCCATTTTAAATTACTCATAATTTATTTATTAACTATAATTTTTACAAGAAATGAATATAAAAGGAAAGCGTTCAGCATGATGTTTTTTTTTTTTGTTTTTTTTTCTAATTCGACATGAGCATCAGATTTTGCTACCAGCTCTTCGAGCCGATTAGGAATCGAGTCAACTGATTTCATCAGAAAATCTTGTGGTATGGAAGACGTAACTTCTTGTATTCGACCTTCAAGTTCTTCCAAAGTCTTGGTTTGGTATAGTAGACTTGGTCTTTTAACCAACCTACAGAAAAAGCTCATAGGTTATTAAGTCAGGACCACAGGCTGAGCAAACATGCATAAAATAGGGAGTTACTACTGCAATACATATATATATATATATATATATATATATATGTGTGTGTGTGTGTGTGTGTAGAGAGAGAGAGAGCGAGAAAGAAAGAGTTAGATAGAATTTGGATAGTGAGATCAAAACCTTATAGAAAAGAATGCGGCATGCTGACTGGCAGTTATCACTTAGTACGCGATCATTAAACTCGGTCTGATAATTTCATAATGTGTATAAATGTAAGTCACAATGCACCGTTGATTTCTATGTTCACACTGTTTGTATCTGCAAAAATATATTCTTGATAATGAGGACATTTCACACAAAGGTATAGAAAATTATAAAAGACACATTGTGTATATATATATATATATATATATATATATATATATATATATATATATATATATATATATAATGCAAGAATCTTCGGTAAATCGAATTGAGTTCTCTCAGACACTGTGTGTTTATCTAAAAAATAAATATGCTTATATTCACCTTCATCCCTGCTGTTCGCCAACGGCTTAATGGTAGAATCCCCGACTGATAACAATTCGGTCGGATGTCGATCCTAGCTAGAAGCGACCCAACATCTAGCCACAGTGATGAGCTGTGATACAGCGAAACAGTGTATCTGTGTATGACAATATATATATATATATATATATATATATATATATATATATATATGTGTGTGTGTGTGCATATATATATATATATATATATATATATATATATATATATATATATATACCATAACAAAAGATCTTTAACGCCTAAAAAAACATGTAAGTTTGTACATTACTGTAGGCTAACTCGTTTAAATGCATTTATTTTCTCTTAACTATTTCTATTTTCATATACATATATATATGTGTGTGTATGTGTGTGTGTGTATGTGTGTGTGTGCGTGCGTGTGTGTATGTACAGATCTCCCAGTGAGAGAAAGAAAAACACAGTGTATATGTATGTGTCTGTATGCGCGCACGCGTGCTTACGTACATGTGATGGACCTGTGCGATTACTACATTTTTTTATCGTGTCACAAGTTCATTGACCCTTTATCTGGTACAAGAGTAAACTCCTTTTACACATATTCACCTACTATTGCTACTTCTCTTGCCAACTCACTCTCTAGAGAAATTATGATATTTCTTTTGTGATGGCATTAGCAGATAATCGAAAATAGTTGAAATACTTTACCGTGTTTGTTCAACAAATAATTTAAATGGTGCCCTCACATATAACTGTCTTGTCTGGTACTACCTTCAAGGTGCTCTGGACTCATTTTACGAACACCTCTTCTGCCAGAGAGCTTATCATTATTTTCTGGCTAATTTATAGATATTTGCTTAGATTAAGATTGTAAAAAAAAGAGTGGGTGGGTTTACAGATATATGAAAGTTTAATTTCTGGGCTAATCATTTTCATTCACTTTAGCAGGAATGTAATTAGGAAAATGTGAATCCGTCTTTTCTACCCCCTAGTATGGGTTAAATAACCTGGTAAAATGGTCGCTCTAGTTTTGGTCGTCCACTATGAATTCAAAACTAAAAAAGGACAGTCATTCCTAAGGACACAAAAAAATTACAGTTAGTAAATATAAAGTAAACTAAGTAGCCATAAACCCTAAATCGTTATGTGGAATTTGTTAAAATAACATAAATAGTCATTAATGATGATTACACTTGCTACAGTAGTCTGTTAGAATAATTTATCTCTACAGCAAGAAGATCATCGTGAAATTCAAAGCCAATTGCTTATTCGGGGAGCGTAATTTTATCGGCGTAGAAATTTGAATCGTCCGAGTTGTCATTCTTGTCAGTTCTGCTTTCAGTTTCGCACATAACAACTTTGAAAAAGGTATCACTACATCTGTTCTATCCACTTATTTAAGTCTTATGGGTTAAATACCAGGAAACACCGTGCTCTCTAATTTTGTTATGATAACAAGTCGATAGACGGACAAAAACAGTGAGGCCAGCCAAAGAAAATTATTTCCTGAACTCTCCAAGTAGTCAATGTAATTCAGAATTATAAAATGACAAGAGATGTTGTATATACCTGTTATTGCCTGTGCCCAGATCGGACATGGTATTTTAAAATAATTAAATCTAAAGATAACGTGATTCTACTGAGGGGTGATGAGAATACAATGGACCGATTATGTTTGAAACCAGAATATTTTAAGAAGAATCTTATCAAAGAAACCGTTTGCTAATAATCAGAAAGTGACAGCAGAAACGTTTCTAAAGAATGAGAAAAGAAGGTTTGAAGAATTTAACAATCACAAGGAATATGAAATGGAAATGAAGTACACGCCAATAAATGTATTTGAAATGTTTTTGCAAATGGATAGAAGAACAAAATAAGTGTAAGGGGGTAAGAAGTACTGACATTTTTTAAAAAAAGCAGAAAGATAGCGTGGAGAGAATAGACAGTGTATTAGATTTAATACATAGTCAATATAAAAATGTGTCTTAAAATTGTCGAATAAAGTTACAAGAATTCGACTTGGCAGAATTTACCAACGTTGTATGTGAGAAGAGTTTCAGCAAATTCTATAATAAAATCCAACAAGAATGTTAATTTTTGAAAGAAATAATAACATTCGCAGATATCTAAATAAGAGAAGTAAGCCAAATTATAGAAGTCTGTTGAAGGGAGGTGCATGCATTATCGTTTACTTGCAAGTTTAGCCATAGGAGTAACGACTTGTCTCCTGCTAATCCCATGTTAGGTAAATAATAATTAATCGCCAAATGTCATTACATGAAGGTGAAAAGATACGAAATAAAGTAAAAAAAAAAAAATCGAAGACAGAAAGATAGACAGAAACACATTTAGAAGTGACAGAAACAGACCGAGATAGAATATATCTCATGTCATTTCAAATCAGCCATGCATCTGACTTCTTTGATAGTCGGGTATGAAATTAACTGCAATGAATATCGAGGAATGATTATAGATAGATAGATAGATAGATAGATAGATAGATAGATAGATAGATAGATATTTCTGTTTGATACTCCTACGAATTTATATTTGCTAGCTTTTGTTTCGTACCCGAAACGTAAATAACAGTATTTTTTGAAAGGATATTTTTAATCCGACATTACTTCTTATTACTATGAAAACTTTATTTTCAGTGTTTACACGTGTTTGAGTTGACGTTTCTGTTTATTTATATATTTTTTTTTATTCATTTTATTGAACACTAAATTAATAACAACGAACTTAAATTGAGATGTCCTACTAAAGAAAAACTTTGCCTGCGACAAGAATCGAATTCCAATCATTTTTAACCTTAGGGAACTAACTTACTAAGCGGAAGCGTGCATATAAAAGTTCGCTCACGAAGCCAGACTGACAAGGTAAAGTCAGATTAAACTGGTTAGAATATGAATTCTGCCTCTGTCAGTTTGGCTCCCTGATCGAACTGGCATGTGCACGCTTCCGCTTAGTAAATTATTTCTCTAAGGTTCAAAAGGCATGAAAGTTCGATTCCTTTCTCCGGCAAAGTTTTTCTTTAAATAGATAGATAGATAGATAGATAGATAGATAGATAGATAGATACATAGGGAGAAAGAGGAGAGCAGGAAATCTTATGGCTGATGAAAATAAAGAAAAAATATGTTTTACATTGTTAGACTTAATTACTATTTTGAATAGAGCTTCAAAAAACGAAAATAAGAAAAGGAAAAATAAAAATTCAATTTATTTTAGCATTTAATAAGGAAAATTTGATTACTGTAAAATTAGGTTAAATACTAGCTGATCAGAGATTTAAGACCTTAACTAAATGAAGTCCTAAACAGAGTAGGAAATGCCCAACAAAACATGTCTGTAGTGAGTTGCACGGCGACATTCTGAATAACTTCAAATTTTCGATTTGCCATGGTCGATATAAGCGTCTGCAGAAGGCTGGCTGAAATGTTGTTCCAAGTCGTGACTATGGCTTCACGAAGATCATGCACTGTTTTGAATTTGACGCCCATTTCGATAGAAATTCTCTTGCCATCCACCCCCAGACATTTTCATTAGGGTTCTGGTCGGGCAAACATGCTGGATGGCCCAAAATAATCACGTTAATTGCTTTGAAAAAGTTCTTTCTCCTGCGGCCATTATGAATTATTGTCTTGCTGAAAAATCCAACCATTTCTACTGAAGCGAGGACTTTCAGTCAATACGGATACTGTCTCCAACACCACAGTAACTAGCCGCTGTTTTCCGCCCTTGTATAACCTGAATCTCCTTTGTTCTTTGGAAGAAGATAGCACCCCAGATCATGATGGAACCTTCTCCACTTAGTCGTCTAGAAAATGTTTCTAGTGAGATAGCCTTATCGTGCCAGTAATATTGAAAGCCATTTGGAACATCCAGATTAATTTTCTTCTCGTCGGAACCTTCTTCTACTTTTCTATGTCCCATTTTTGGCACTTCTCAGCTAAGTTTAACCGCGCTGTTTTGCGATGTGGAAGGAGGCGTGCACATTGAAGACCTATACGGCGTTTAAAGCCTTTCTCTTGGCGATACCGTCTTATTCTGTTTTAAATACATTTCTGAAATCGTAAGGACCTTAATCTGGTTCGATAATCGACTTGCCACGCAACCCGTCCAATTCGCCTACTTAGCAGAAACAAAATGTCCGTTAGCTGACCACTTGAAATTCTCGTTCCTTTACTTTTAAAATCTTTTGAGAAATTTGCAATAGAAATTTTAATATGTCCAATTTCACCAGAGATGGCGCGTTGCGATATAACTTGTATTTGCAGCTCGACAATCCTGTCAAGTTCAAATACTGTCAAGCATTTAGCCTTTGCCATGTTTTTATCTAATGTAAACGCAGGAGATGCCAGTGGGAGATGTTGACTGTGATAATTCTTGGAGACAAATGATTAAATTGTGTTTATAAATTAAAGCTTCACTTAAATATGTCCTTAAACTTTTGATCAGCTAGTATTTAATTTCCCAGTGTTCAATTTTTTCCTATTAAATGCTAAAAACCTTTTTAATTTTTCTTTACTTCATTTTTCGAAGTTCTACGCAAATAAGGCTATTTATTAAGCGTAGCCCAGATGTGGCGCAAGGCCGAAAGTATGGAGCATCTAGTGAGGATCGAACTCACTTTTCAGTCGTAACTGATCTAACGAGACAAGCTTGGTAACCATTACACTACGTCAAGGATCCCGAAGTTCTACGCAAATAAGTGGTTGAATCTAACAACGCAAAAGGTATATTTTTCTTTATTTTCATTGGCCTTAAGATTTTGGCCATCAGTGTAGTTATGAACTGAATGGAATTGCCGGATATTTAGATCTTATAGGTAGGCTCATAAAAATATATCGACATATATATATAAGCCCACACAAAAATATAATGAAGCAAATATAATGAGATAGCAATAGATAAAGTCTATATTATCTTCTGCCTTTTATCCGGGCCACTTCACTTATTTAAATACACACCTAATTTTCCTTGATCGTAATATTGCTATTTCCAGAATTATTTCCTTTCCTTCTTTCTATATTCCTCTTTTTTTCACTCAATATTTTATAGAGTTGGTGTCTGTTTCATCGTTATTTCTCTCTCTGCCCCCCTCACTCTCTCTTTTGTTCCCCTTCTCTCCCACTGTCTGATTTTTTCCCTTTTACTTACCAATTGCTACTCAGCGTCGTCCTCTTCCCCCTTGCCCTATTTTTATTTTATGAATTCCCAGTATCCCCTGCACGGAACGAAGTAATACGCCCACTTAATGTCCGTTATATAACAGCAAATTTTCTTCGATTACCTAACGCTTTATCGGAAAAGCAAAATCGCTCCGGGAGCTTCAAATAAATCGAAAATAAATCGATCTGGAATCAAATCAAACAAAAAAGGTAAACGGTTAAGTAAAACGGTAAATGCTACGTTTGGTTGGAAAATATCTCCAATAGCGGTAAACAAATTCGAAATCAATCTTTCAGAAGAATGTTTATCACTGAGAAGCAATCAGTCAGTGTGTCTTACACACGGTGTATTTCTTATATTTATCCTAAGAAAACAATTCCATAAAAGTAATTTATTTCCCAAAGTCTGGGCTTTCATTTATACAAACATATAATGTAGGACATGTGCAGTGTGACATTCATTTAGCACAGAAAAAATAACTTTTCTTGGCTTATAAAAAACTACAAATTTAAAGAACTTATTATTTCCTTGGATAATACAAGTAGAAAAACCCAAATCAGGCTCCACAAGATATGTAACACTAATAGAAACTAGGTTGGAGTCCATGTATGTTTTATAAAATTAATTTAAAAGTAAAGTGAGTGGTCAGTTTAATTATTTTATTGGTATGGCTTTCCACTTCTATCTCTCAAATTCGGAAAATACAACTCGCCGCTGCCATATTGTTTTTCTCATTACGATAAAATACTTAGCTTCTACTGAATTTGACTATTTCTCCAGGGGATTTGAGGATGGTGCGACAATTACTAGCTCGAAAAGAGAATTCAGTAAGTTAAATTCGTAATATCCACTTTCGTGTAAACACTTTGGGAAATATATGAAACTATCACTTCTCCCTTCCGCCCAACTATGGCAAGATAGACACCGCTCACTAGCCATCTTGGCAACCTTTCTAGAAGGACAATTCCGAATTCAAACCGTATGTATCCTCTGCAAGATGCATACTATAACATAATGGAAAATATTTTGTAGTTCACTATTAATTCCGACTCGGAGTTGCGAACTATTTGATCTTGACTTAGCATTGCTCCACCGTCGTTCCCAATAAATAAACTGACAATCCCGTTGAAAGTTAGGAACCTATCAACAGGAACCTGTTTTATACCCTATAGTCGACAAAAAGTGAGCAAATGAAAGCACCTCCCTTTAGGTATTCAATGTAGAAAAGATTTTCACGCTGATGCCAGTGCGGTGTATTTCACCAGAGAAGAGAGAGTTCCATAAATTTCTATATTTTCCCAGCGATGCCGGTGCTGTGTGTTTTGCCACCAAACCCGAAGTAGCCGGGGGAAGAGTTGGAAATTTACCCATTGGAAATGTGTTTAATTTCGAGCGGAATTTATATCGTTTACGGCCATATAAATTTGAAACACCGGTTCTCTTGCGATCATTGTAGTTAAGCAACATCGACTCTGGTCAGTACCTATATAGGTAACCGCTTGGGAATTCCATGCGCTGCATTCTAGGATGTGTACGGATGATCTAATAGATAACGGCTCCGGATGAGACATTGGAGATCAGAGTTCGAATTCCAGTTGGTTTCGTTACATTCACTTAGGTGCAAATACACTTGGGCGATATGAATCGAAAAGAAACATAATCACCGAAGTGTGTCACATTCCACCAGCGAGGTAGTGTAATAGCCTATTCGTTGCCATGATCTGGGAAAAGGTCTAAGTTCAACCTATGATCTTCGGAGGCTGAGAAGGATTCGTGTAAAAAGACAAGATTTCGAATTCTTTGGAACGTAGACAAATATCTAACAAACTCATGTAAGTATCGAAAAGTTTCAGTAGAATTGCTTTTAAGATCTAAGTAATATCTGTACAGTTTATATTACTATTAGATTATATCGATAAGCTCATCCCAGTATCACATAACGGAGTAGTAGCATTTGTTAGCGTCCAAGCCATCTAGAAATAGTGAACCACAAGACAAAAGCAAAACACAATGAAAGTGTAAAAATATATTTTAAAAATACCAGCAATACATATTTATAAAGAAATTGCATATTTATAGTAAAATAACCAGTAATACATTTTTATAGTACAATTATCAACAATTCATTTAATAGCAAAATGACCAACAATACATTTTAACTGTAGTTAAAGGCATACAAATGCGTTCAGAATATATTTATTTGAAGCCGTAAAATATTGTTCTAAATATTTACATTTCGACATTAAATAACCGGTAGAGGTTGATAAGTCGCTAAACAAAATCAATCAACCATCTCACTAATTACTGTGGTATAATAATAATAATAATACCTCTTCTATTAATATCTATTTAATAGATATTATTATTATAATATATCAGTAAGGAAATCCTGATATCACGCAATAATTATCGTGACATGATAATAATGATACCTCTATTTTTTATGCAACGTGGAAATACTAAAAATGACTTTCACAGTTTCGCAATATATTTTCGGGGAATAACGATAACACCCGATTCTCATACAATACAACCACTCCCCATTTAATGACTGGGTTCCGCTTCAACTAAATAGTCGTTAAGTGAGACGTTATAGCTAAACTATATTTCAGGGATACTATGCATGCAACGGGTTTGTGTCGATCAGCTTTGGTTAGCTTTAATATCACTTATGTACCATTTGTAATATTTATTTCTAAATGTTTATACGCTACACTACTGTACTGAAGAGGAAACGTAATAAACAAATTTGGAAAACCAGTTCTCAGTTCTGTACATTATACCGTTTCAGTACAGTAAATACAGTACAAGAATTTTTGTTCACTTTATTTATTCATTTCCTTTGATTCAATTTAAAAAAAAAAAGACAAAACAATCTTATGAATTTCGTACGACGTAAAATACCACATGGTTTGATTTTTATTTATTATTATATCAAATTTTATAACTGGACGTAAATCTGAGTGGTCGCTAATTCGTTAAGTGAGGAATAAGTGTATACAAGGTTCGGCTAACAAGTTCATAGGCCGACCAATATATGTATCTAGGTGGCTCAATTAATTCAGTATACATAAAGTTTAAATGATTTTTTTTTATATATAAAAAACTTCTTGAAGCTTTCATTTTAGCTCTACTTGAAAGCTAAAAGATCTCAAATTTATAATTCCAGTAAGCAAATAGTAGTGTATTTCAAATAGAAATTATATTGATAGAAATCGATTTTTTTCATTAAAATCGATCAAAATAGCCAATTTTGACACATTTGTAAATAAAGGTTAATCCACGGTTGTAAAAATCGTGCATCTTTCTGAAACCTTATTTGACGAAAACTAGCAAATATAACGTTAAATTAATCTGATTTGAAACAAATATTACATACTTATAGCATAAAAGGCTATATACAAACATTTCTTAACTACGCTGTCTTGTTTTTCTAAAGTGTTAATCTATTTATTTACATTCGATTGACAGCCAAACGTGTTTTTAGTTAAGTATGGTGAAGCAGACAATATTTGTTTTCGTCGTAAGAGGGGACAACACTTAAAACACGTTACCTAGATGCTAGATTTATCAGTTTCCATATCCATACTTCAGAAATTCTGCACGTAATCACCCATACAAAAAAAAATCGAAATTCTTTTTAAAATATTCGGAGTTCTCAGATTGTAATGTTTTACAATATATAATTAGTAAATATAGTTTCACCTTATAACAATATTTCCTAGGAATTATCTCATTGAAAATAAATTTTAGAAGATTTAAAAACTTTATAAATTATTCAATTTAAAATTGTAAAAAAAATCAAAACAAATCTTTATAAAAATTCATTTTTCGTCGATTTTCTTCTTCAAACAATAATGTCTTTAATATATATTATTCGTATAAGCAATTGTGAGCTTCTCTATTTAAAAATGTCTTAGTTTTATTGCATTTTGGTTTCGATTTAGAACATATTTTCGGTAACACCAGGTCCGATTTTACAGAAGAAATTGAAACACATGTAAAAAAAAAGATTTTACCAAGACTTTCTAATAAAAATAAGATTTTACCAAGATTTTCTAATAAATAATTTCAAAAATAATTTAATTCATTCATGAATACGTACTGAACATTTGATTAAAATCTGACAATTATGTGATTTTTTGCAAGAATATCCAAATTATTGTGCATGTCACCGCAAAAAAGAGGCGAAATTTCGCTATGCCAAAAGTTAGTGTTGTACTAACTTTTGGCATAGCGAAATTTCGCTGACGAAAAAAAAACATGTTTTTATCAAATTTTCGAATGTTATAAAAAAGAGTGAAAAAATTAGTTAAATATTCAAAAAATGCGTTGATCTTTCCTCTTAATAACAACGATTTTGACGATAAAACTCTTTTCGTTACATTTGAAGCATATTTCCATCACTGTTGATTTGTTAGCGTTTTCGTGGAGGTACCTATATAAATATATATAAATGGACACATCAGTGCTAAACTAAAAGACATGCAATTGTACCAGAATAGAACGACTGGTTTCTACTTGCATTTATATTTTGGTCAGCCAACGAAATGTTTAGCCAACCCTCTTATACCGTCCGTATAGCGATGACGACTATACTCATAATTTCAGATAATAATATTCATCAAAGAAGAAATTTGATAACTTATCTCGGAATTTCACACTATTTGTATATAATAATTGTTGTCATTTAGAAATGAAATAACAATCATTCCTTTTTTTAATATCACAAAACTACTAAGTCCATTTTCCTCATTACACGTACTTCATTGATAAGTAATTCAAATTTACTTTCGCTTGGATGCCTTAGCACATAATCTTTTATCCAATCAAATCTCGAAATCGGTATGTACGCCTCAGGTAATACTCTTCTTCTTGCATGCTTTTATTAACTGCAACAGCAAACACAACATTGAATTGATTATATCTTTTAATTGTTAGTCTCAACCTTTCTTAAAAGCCTTTTATAACAATAGAGATATAACAACTATCTCATTCATACTATTATACGCATGGAATCGATTCTCAAGTCAATCAGTAAATTCAATAATACAAGTTAGCAGTCAATCAACAAACCTGCGCCCTTTCCCTATTTACCCTACCTTTTACATTCGCCTATCTAAAGTTGCGTGTAAGTTATAAATTCGATTGTCCGGTCTGATCAGTTAATCAGAGAGCCAACTTCTTAAATAAACAATTCTAGCCTGAACTTCCACCTTGAATGTCAACGCTAAACCAGTTTCATTCGGAATTCGCCTGAGACGGCCATTCGGAAGTTTTTCGAATTCATTTGAACTATTTTATCAATGAAATTTGCAAAAGGTTTATAGATGGAGCTTTGTAGAATGCCAACCGCCGACTTCTTCGACGTCACCGACGTTCAGGAACCACCACCAGATGGCGTAGTTTTGTTTAATTTTATTTTGGGAATTCATTAAACGTTTTTTTCTACATTTGACTTCGGTTCATTAGATTTTAAAATATCATTATAATACAAATAGAGACGTTTCTTTTT
Organism: Acanthosepion pharaonis; assembly: GCA_903632075.3. Lineage (NCBI taxonomy): Eukaryota > Metazoa > Mollusca > Cephalopoda > Sepiida > Sepiidae > Acanthosepion > Acanthosepion pharaonis. The sequence continues at coordinate 1,858,254 of CAHIKZ030000613.1, read as the reverse complement.
CTTTCTTTTTAAACAATATCGTTAGAATAAAAGAACTTAGACAAATCTCTTAACTCTATAAAATGACACTGAATTTTTCAATTCAATGCCACGTTTTTCTTTCTCTGTATTTTAACATTACTCCCTTCAATCTTGTTACGTTTGCAGAAAATTAATCGGCGTTCAGGATTAAGACATTAGATTAAATATTTGCTTGTGAGAAATTTATTTAAATTCTATTTTTTGTAACTTGTGAAATCTAAATTTCTTTAATTTAACGCAGTTAAAAAATTACGTTGGTTTAAAAGATTGATTTGATATTTAATGATTCAAAGAAGTAGAGAGAATTTAATATATTGATGAGGCTGTCAGAAATTGGATAAAAATGAACGCCAGTAGAAGGAATGATTCATTCTGTGTAAATATCAAGAATTAATTACTTTACAGTTCGACATTTGCACTGAGTTTTTGATATCATCGTGTCAAAGGTAAGATCGGGGTTAGTTTAGAATTTGGTATTTATGGAGTACGTGAGATTGATTCGGGTTTAGGCCTTTCCTAAATACATGTGATTAAAAAAGTGTGAAGTGTACTAGAATGAATGAAGTAGAAATAGAGAAACAAAAATAAAGAGATAGAAGGAGGAAAGTATTAGGAAAGTGATAGGGAGAGATGGAAAGAAAGAGAGAAATACCTTAGGGTTTTGTGTCATTTTACAGGCGGATCAGAACAATGTTTATATTCTGATGACGATCAATTTTATTTTATGTTTATATTTTGAATTCCTTAACCGAAATCGTGATTAGATTCATTCCACTCTAAGCCCAATACATTTTTGCATGCCATTTAATAGATGTTTCCATTCTTCAAATTCTAGTGAAATGTTCGTGGTTGCTTCGAGCTGTGCTAAAGTAAATATAAAGATTTAATGAATAGAACTTGGTTCTCATTACTGCCGAAATCAATTGCCTTACTTTAATTGTATGTCGATCGCTATTAAAATCGAAGAAATACTATATGTAGTATTGCTTGCTTGACAGAACCAAGCCCTTTTCAGACTGTTTTAATCAGTTTCACTAGAATACTTCCAGACAGAGCAAGAATGAAGAACTTGCATTCTTATTTAACCCATAGCTCGAAGAGGATCAATTCATGCCCTTCCCAATAGTATTCGTTCGAAATGAACGATTGAGACTCCGTCACAATTTGAACGCGGCCCACCGATTTCACTTTACGGGTTAATAACCAACCGCACGTCCTTTTATTATTATTTTTTTAAAAAGCATTTCACCCCAGTCAAGGAGAGTGAAATTAGGGAAGATACTGAGTATATTGGGGATTGAGGAAAGCACAAAATGAAAAATAAGGATCAGATTAACATTGAGTTTAACTTTTTGAAGATTATATTTATCAGGGAAGAAAGTTAGAGGAAGAAAGTTCTACTGACGGGAAGTACGAGAGAAGAAGCTGTTGGAGTAGAAAAGGTGGTTACATTTAACTGTTTCGACAGTAAATGGGCGGAACCTAGTAGCAGGCTTAAATTTATGCAGTCAGAGCACCACCAGTTGCTTCTGTTCATCAGAGCGGATGCCATGAAAATATTTTTAGAAAAGACAGAAGGAAGCCACTTTACCTGTTTGAGAATGTGACTGGAATCGAGATCCCAAGTCAGGACCGAGCACATTATATATCCGTCTTTGGATTTTACCGAGAACCTCGAGTTGAATAGCGAGATATAATGGACTACACTAAAATTATATTTTGTTTAGTGAATTAATAAGGCATCGCTTCAATGTATGTGAAAAAAAGTAGAAAGTTTCATTACTTGTGACAAATCTAGAACTCCCAGGTGTTATAATTCATCTCATAGTTTTTTCATGAAATTGTCGATACATTTGAAATATATTTCGGATTAATTTTCGGATACTAAAATAAAGCTAGTATATATGAACTTGCGAGTAGACATTGACTTTAGGGAAGATCTGGACAAGAAGATGTGCCTTTCTTAAAAGGTTAAATGAATCTTGCTGAGCTGTGAATATCTTTCACCTCTTTAGAACACACCGGATATTTTTTTTTTGTTCTTGAGAATTTGAAACAAATATAATAAACACCATTGTTATATGCCAGGATGTTGGGATGAACAAAAACGAAGTAGAATAAAAGACGTATGTCTTAACACGTAAATAAACATCCTTTATTCATTCGCTGCCTGACAACAACAGGGATTGCATGGATTGAAACAATGCATTTCATGTGCGTGTCAGCTTGTCGCCAGGATCAATTCAGAAATGATTTGAATGTCTTCGGATACAAGGGAAGTAACTCACTTTTATTTTGATTTATTGTCCTTTATAGAGGAAGGAAATTAGCTTCCCCTAACAACTATTTATTTTTTTTAGATTGTTTACTGGAATGGTTGGCAAAGCATCGGCTAATTGGCAATTTATTCGAACATAAAAATAGCATGATAATAAGGATTACGCGATAGTTCACATATTTCAATAATTTAGTAAATCTTTATAAACTTATGAATAAAAATGGTTTCATGCGTGTTTCTTTTTAAATTGAAAAATGTAGGATCGCATTAATTTTATGTTGTAAATATAAATTTATTCTTATAAATAATCAATATAATATATTGTGTTGAATATTTTGGTGTCAATTCACAAGATAAAAAATCTATAAATTCACTTTCATCATAAGTTTAGGTTTCATTACAATTCTAATAATTGCTTTTTAAACAATAAACATTGCCGAGGAGAGAAGGTAGTTAAAATAATAATTGGACACTATATATTTAGTCACATTTTTAACTCCCGAGAAATTTTCAGGACTTTCGACTATTTTCAATTGCATTATCTATATCAGAATTCTTATTTTGTTTACTCTGTTATATTGTTAGATGGTGCTTCGTTTTTTTTTTTTTTTTTATTTTGGGGGGGGGGTCCTTAGGCATACGGTAAGATGAAAATGGAATGTTGATTTATCAAAATATATTGAATCACATTTATAGTCGTAAATGTATGTCTAGATACAGGTAAGTCTATTGAAGAACACTTGCTAGATATTGTCCAATCTGTCACTGACTACAAGAATGAAACAGAAAGTTGTTTTTACCTGCAAGCAAGCTTTGAAAATCGACATCCCGAGTAGCTATTTATACCCCTCTACGAGAAGATGCAAACAATGAGGAGGCTGCTGAATTTCCTGGGACACATAACGATGAAAGAGGACCTGGAGAATCTGATACTCACAGGTCGAATAGGGGGAAAGTGGGACATGGGAAAACAACGCATGATATATCTAGCGGCCTTAAACAAGTGGATGACAGAACGTGATCTGGGAGAGGTGGCAGATGGAAGGGGTAGAGGAAAGTGGAGAGTCATAATAGCCTACGTTCTGGAAGGACATGGCACATAGAAAGAAAGTCGCCCGTATTATTTCTTGTTTTCGTCGCGTCCGAAATTATGACATTCCTAGCAAGAGAAAGAATGTTCAGACCTGCAAATATAAAGATAACACAAATTAACCGTTATTTTCCCCACATATCCCCTGTGCCTCATACCCTGTGACCGTCTACCTCGAGTGGCTCCTGGGCCTTGTACAGGTTGAATATCATTGTAAAATAAAACTCACATTTTAAGAGGTAATTAAATTTTTCAGTGGCACAGAATTCAAATTTTCATTCATAAATTTGCGTCAGGCTAAATTTTGTGTCTGCATTCCCATCTTATATCAATCAAATACTACAGCCTAGCCCTTTCCGCTGACGCTATTTATTCAACTATCCCCGTCCAATGATATGCCATATGCTCTTTTTAATGTGGGGGACCATGTTCGTACACGCAGACCATGATAAACCTTATTTGTTCCCGAGATCACTGTCGTTTTTATATCATCAAAAATCCCCCTTTAATGCAGGTTTGAAAATCCGGGGGAACAGACAGCGCTACAAGCATTTTCATCAACGGACTGAAGACAATGAGTGAATAAAAGAACTACACTAGGATTTTACTCAGAAGAACAAATTATCTTGCGATAGTTGATGGCATGTAATCAATAATGACTTTAATATATACGCCTAACAAACGCTGTTTACCAGATATGTCGTAACGTTTAATTTGCATAATACTATTTAAAAATATATTTTAATAAATACTTATTCTGTGTTATTTATTTTCAATTCACATTTGAAAAGTTACTATATATAAGCAATGTACTGTCAATTTTAATTCATCTTGTTTGCATATGAATAATATACATCGAACTTTTGAATGTTACGTCATAAGCTAGAAAACCTCCAGCTTTAGCAATAATAAACATTGTTGTCGTCTGATAATACTTTTTCCTACATATTAGTACAACTGAGTCGAAAACATTTTATGAAATTGTCTAAATATGTCTGTTTAATAAATTAGTCTTTTTAATGAGATATTTTTAAAACTGTACCGCATTAAACAAATGAAACACTTACTGAAATAATAATAATAATAATAATAATAATAGTTATTATTAGTATTATTATTATTATTAGTAGTAGTAGTAGTAGTAGTAGTATGATATTTCCTTTGATTTATGGTATGTACTGCATTGTTTCCGGGTCACAACCAGAGACCTAAGGTCAGAAATGGCATCATGACATTTGCTACTGAGCATTTTTTAAGTAAAAGAAAAAAAAGATCATAAATATTTTACATACATAAAGCCCTTCAGAAGATGCCAGCTGTACTTGTAGGGACAACTTTCTGTATTTTTTTAAGGCTTGGATTACCAGGAATCCCTTCAATGAGACTAAACCGTTGCGAATCAATCCGAGGAATTGTTGATGTCCACATGTGCCACATTTTTGAGATTTCTATTTAAAGATGCTTGTATTTTTTATAGTTTTTTTTAAAGATCTTCAAAGATACATTACGGTCTGTAGGGACGGCTATGTCAATAATGCAGTCTCTGATCCCGATGTCTGGTTGATTAAATTTGATTGTTCTGACTGTGTGTATTGTAAAGGCCCATGAAATTGTGAGAGGTCCTATGTCTGTAACCGGGTCTGGGTCATGTTCATACCAATTTCTTGCTGCTCCTTCATCTTCTTCTCCTTCTTCGTATTGTTATTATTATTATTATTATTATTATTATTATTATTATTATTAAAAACTTCTTCAAAAGTTTCTTTCATAGTTATGTTCAAAATAGGAAATTCCAGTGTACTTATCATAAGAAAAAATTTAAAATAGATATTGTACTAAAAACTTAATGAACATAGGTAACTGCCACAATTTTATATTTCAATGTTCTTAGAATAATAGATAATATCTGTTCTAAGAACACTGAAATAGGCAAATCAGGAATATACGAAAGGAACTATAAACTGTAATTTGATTTTTACCATTTCCTACTGAAACCATGAGACATTTTATAAGGCATCAAACACAATGTGTAGCTATAAAATTGTTTTAGGGATTTCTGTTTTTACTTTTTTAAGTACAGACAGACATTAATGTAACATAATGCTGCAAGTCTTAAAAGGAGTATCATCTTTTAAATGAATTGTCTTTAAGTAGAAGACTTGCAGAAAACGAAATATGTATCATATAATGTCCAAATTCAATCTTTCTCTCCTATCTCACATTATCGTCCTTTGCTCCCACCTACATTTCAATACGTATTCCTCACTTCATTCACCTTACCATTTTGATTGTAACCCTCTACCTTTATTGGCTTTAGAGCATTGTATTGCGTTACATATATATTATATTGTATTTTATATACATATATATATATATATATATATATATATATATATATATATATATATATATATTTTATGGGATAAAGTGCTCAATATCAAAGATAGTGCGCATGTAAATATAAAAGTGAACATCGAAATCAACATTTAGAGGCGACAGGCTGTTTCATGTTAGACGCAATATTCACTTTTATATATATATATATATATATATATATATATATATATATATATATATATATATATATATGTGTGTGTGTGTGTGTGTGTGTGTGTGTGTGTGTGTGTGTGTATGGGTGCGTGGCCGAGTGGTTAGAACGTTCGCTTTCTGACCATGAGACCCAAATCTTACGTGTCTTGTGAGTAAAACATGGGCCGTCGATAGCCTTGCTAGCACGAAGCTAAATGCCATCAAGCCTGTTGGCCTTGTTCAAATAGTTGATCACACTAGATAACACGCTCTCTCCCAGAAACTTTAACTAGGGTCTGCTCAGCATAGTTCAAGTATAAACCACATACGCACCGTGGTGTTGAGCAAACGCAATTGTGTCTGCAATAAGGATTGGCTAGCCGCCCTAGTAGACGTGTATCCTCGAACGCAAGTGGTTTTATATATATATATATATATATATATATATATATATATATATATATATATATATATATATATATGTGTGTGTGTGTGTGTGTGTGTGTGTGTGTGTGTGTGTGTGTGTGTGTGTGTGTGTGTGTGTGTGTAAAGGAAATTATAGGTAGTAACCACATTTCAGGGGATAATGTAATCCGTAATAAACCAAAAAAAAAACAACAGGATTTTACCAACAATGTAACAACAAAAGGAGCCTATGCTGTAACCATTTAGACACCCCAATTCGTTCACTAGCTCCAGTCACTAAATCTACTTTCAAAATCTCTCACGACTCTAACTGTAGAACTCATAACATAGGTACCTCCACGAAATTGCTACAAAAAACATATAGCATGAAAAAAAACGATGTAATAAATTTTTATCGGCTTAAATATATATATCATTCTTAAGAAGAAACACCAAAGTATTTTTTGATTATTTTTAAAAATTTTTTACTCATTCTTATCAGGTCCGAAATTTTATTTAAAAAAGTTGTTTATTTCTGTCATCAAAATTACTTAAAAAAAGTAGCTATCAGCCATTTTTTTTCTAATTTTGTAAACAAGTTAAAATCCTTGTTTATAATTATTCCAAAAATCAATTCTACGTTTTTCAAAATTTATTTGACTAAAATTAGCAAATTTAAAGATTAGTTAAAATATTTTGAAAGAAGCTTTTACTTACTTTTTTCGAATAAAAAAATTGTTCGAAATAAAAAAAGTAAGCGATCTGAACTGTGTTGTCATTTCTCAGTGACAAGTGATACCTGTCATCACATATCGACAGCTCACGTGAGATTCGCGTTATCATACAGATGGTCATACGTGACGTAACGTTTTTTTTTTTTTGTGTGAATCAGCTTATGTACTACCCCGTAATTAGTAGATAATAAAAAAACAAAAATTAGCATTCCAATTTCCTTTATTTTGTTATTTTATTATTACTGGAACTTAAAACATAACTTTGTTGATACTATCTATTGTTACGAGGATGCATTTTCTATAATAAGGGACCTTTGAGTTCTACTTGTTATTACAAAAAGTTTTCACTCATGAAGTAGTTGTAAAATAGAGAAATTAGAAATAGAATGTTTGGAAGATTCTAGATCATTCTAGTATATTCGAGAAAAATTTAGAAATATGCAAATTAGGTGTTAGCCCCATTTTGGAAAAGGGTTGTCAATGCTGTCAGTATCAACTCCGGCTTTTGATTCAAGGACTATTATATCCAGCCGAAAGAATCTCTATAAAAAGTTGCCGACCAACCAAAACCCAAAAGAGAATTTCATGGAACAAAGTTGGTAAATAGAATTTTGACTAATTTTCATTGACCAAACTAAAATTAATATTTATTTACACACCTTTGTGGATTTCCAAATATAGCATAGATTACTTCACTCGCCCTAAAAGTGATTTGACTCCTTTCCTTCTTCCTCGTAACACTTCAAACTCTGTGTTTTCTGTTTTGTAGGCTACAATTGTTTATCCTGTATATGTTTTGTTCTGTTTTAGTAAATTAAATATTTGTTTGTGATTTAGCTCTGTGTTGTGGTAAATCATTTTTTTCCTTTGTTACAATTATCAACACGTAACACTAGAGATAATAAATACTATAAATAATGAAATCTACGCTTACACTCAAGCCACGTGACCTTCCGTACTTTTTAAATGACAACCCATTTAAGCGCTTTTTATCAAAACATAATTACATTTTTTCATTAGTGGGTTGTCATCGGATGGGTCCAAATTATACAATTTTCAAATCCCTAGACAATGACGAGCTAAGAATGAGAAGTACAAAGGTTGATGGTGCTGTTATTTATTTTTATAATTTTTTAAAAAGTGTAATGAAAAAGTGTTAAAATTTCGATTTAAAATTAAAGAAATGAGAAATAATTGTATTAAAAAATTCAATTTTCATTGAAAAATTTTTTTTTTTGCTTTCAGAAAATATTGTCCATATTCATACGAACAAATAAAAAACAAATAAAAGCGTTTGAGATTAAATAGTATATTTGTTGTTATTGAGTTTTGTATGTTACAATTCAGAGCTGATTTTCAGGTACTGAGTTTCTTAAAAAAAAAAAAAAAAAATATGATTTACATTCTTCAAAGCCTTGTGCTTTAAATATTGTAATCACTAAAACCCGATGGTATGGAATTTTTTGAGTTTTTCATAAAATTAGATATGGGGTGTTAATAAAAATAAAAAAAATATTTTCTGCCATGACTTTAATAAAAAAAACATATTCATAATAATTTCGATCATTTGTGAATATTTTCTGAAAGTTTCATTAACATCTGACAATTATTTTATTTTTTACAAAATTTTCCAAATTAATAGATATAAATACCAAAAAACGCGCTAAAATTTATCTATGTTATTTACCTCCTTTGTTTGCGAAAAAAGATAAACAAGGTTTTTTAATCAAAATTTAGAATATTCTAAAAATATGGAAAAATTTTGAAAAATAATTAAAAAAATTTGGTCTATCCTCTTCATAAAAACATAAGCATTTTGACGATAAAATTTTGTTTTCGTCAATTTTGGCGTCTTTTTTCATCAGACTATGCTCTATTTTTCGCAATTTCGTGGAGATACCTATCATAACATAATTTACCTCCTAGAATGCACGCTATGCCAGAAACAATATGTGGGAAATCTGAATGGCCCTTTCACTACAGAATTAATAATTATCGCAATCAAATTAAGTTGGCTGCCCATGAAAAATTATTACCTGTAGAAAAACCTTTTCGTCTACGAAAATTTAAAACTTCAGGCAAATTCACTATAACTGAGAAAATATAAATGTTCAGAGCAGATAACATGAGAAGAATTTAAGAAGATCATGAAGACAAGAGGAATCTCCGCCTAAAAGTGCTCCATCGAGACGGGCTTAATCACAAATTTAACAACATAAATAGAATTAATATATAACTCCACAAATCAGGCCCTACCCATATTTCTCACCCACACAAGACAGACATGCTTGCGGAGGTGTTGAGGCCTCATACTTATACACACACCCATGATAATATACCCACTTACTATCATATTCACTCCCGAATGAACTAAATGATAACACACACCCATACTAATATACACACTTACACACATCATACTCACTTACTCCCTAAGAACCAAATAAGACACACTTAACAAAGACACACCCACTTTCCAGGAATCAATAAAACTGACAAAATGACCAAGGGAATACAAAGCAGCATGAATCCGTCTAGCTATTATCTTAAATAACAACTTAAACAAGGACTGACCAAAATTCATGATAAAAAAATAAAATATATATAAAATCAAATGAAAATTACAGATAAAATTCATTTTCTCCATCTTGTCATTCATTTTTGTAGTTAACTGCTACTAACAAGCATATTTTTTCCTCCTGATGCTGCCTATACTGGCCACAATCTAGTTGAAGAATCTAACTGAAATAATAAAAATGAAAGAATATTAATATTAAACCCAGTGTGTCTGAAGATTTTAAGTTTTTAATATTTTTATTGTTCAAATCACATACACATTCACACACACACACACACATAAATGTGTGTGTGTGTGTGTGTGTGTGTGTGTGTGTGTGTGTGTTTACACGCCCTTAGATATTTGATAATTCCTTAATCGAAACATGAAAATTTACTTAGAGAAAAAGAAAATGTGTTAAACTTCTATTTCATATCAACTCTTAGTAGGGACTTGGGTCGACAGTGATTTCGTTCTTCAGAAAGATGCCAAGGATGCCATGGACGGAACATGTAAGCAACGATGGAATTTTTAATGAAAATTCAAACGAAGTGGACACTTAGAATCAGAAAGAGGCAAAGTCCCTATATATAATGCGAATAGAGGGCTTGGTCAATTTGATGTTTACATGAAACATTAGAAGTAAGATGGTCAGTTAATAATAAACATAACGAACTTGTTTAAGTCGATGGTAGAACGGAGTACGAAGGATAGTAATTGGACAAAAAATTTCTTAAAGCTCCAAAGTATAGGAAGTTGTGGAGTCCGAATCACCCACATCCTGAAGAGAGACTGAACATAAAAAGAAGAGATCAGTTTCAGTTTGGAGTTTAAAATTCTCAACATCAAATGTAACATGCTCCTTTGTGCTTCTCAGTTACTGTTCGACTAAATGGCTTCAGGAATAGTGTCGTTTCGTACATTTGAATATGCTGTACTGTATAATGTCAGATGCCATTGTAGACATTTTAATTGAAAACAAGGAACATATAAAATTAAATTTCAGTTTTGAATATTTTGAAAGTTTAGCCATATATGAATTTTGCCTTTAACTACCACATTGCGCCACTGCACAGTATAAAAAACCTCCAATCGTTTTAAACGATTACCACAAGTGCTATTTGTTTTTGGTGATAGTATTTGACTAAACCAAGCACTGTTTCTCTTCCAATAAAATATCATGATATTATTATCATCATTAATGAGTTCCACTTTTACACGTTACACTTTTCTATGACTGTGCCGTTTTTAATTACGCATACTCTTTAATATTGGAGTGTTTATTCAAAAATGGAGAGATGACAAAACCTATTCAATGAGCATTGCTAATGTACAAACTTCGACTCTCCCGATATTCATCACTATTAGGAATTTAAAGTATCTCAAATTAACCTTAGTAAATACTTCAGACTGTTATTTTTGGACAACTAACACAAAGGTATTTTTATTCAAACTGTTTTGCTTATCTCATAACAGATATAACATTCTAACTTTCTTCCGGTGCTAGATATATTCAATGAATTTCTGCTAATTTCAAACTCTTTGCCCAGTCCACAGATTGTTTTCTCTTTGTTGCCCACATGAAGGGAGATAACTATTATTTAATTCTCTTAATGTCACGTGTCCTTATGATAGTACTTCTGTTCGTTACAGCTAACACTGTTACTAAACGAACGGCATACACTTAACCAACCAATGAATTCAACCATTTTTAATGATGATAATCTCAGATCATCTCCGCAGAAAGCTTAGCATAAGATTAAATATCAAACGGGAATTTTTGAACCGGAAAGAATAGACATAATACTTAAGACTCCAAACTACGCCAAGTGACTGTTCTATGAAATAATGATAGATATAAGCATGACGTATGAGGTTTACAAATATCGCAGTAGTGTAGCCGTTGTTGGTAGGGTAAGTGAAATCAGATTAGCGAGATTAAATTCCAGCCTAGGTCGTCGCGTCGGACAAACAGACTAGGGAAATATAATAATCTATCTCTACTTCCCTCAACTAGTTATGGCTTAAAATCAGAGCAGATTGAACTTTCTAGCTTTACTTGGCAACCAGTCTACGAAAAGGACAAATAGACTAGGGAAATAACCCATTTCTGCTTCCCTCACCTAGTTATGGTTTAATATCAGAGCAGATTGGACTTCCTAACTTTACTTGGGAACCAAACCTTGTGAGGGCTGGAACCGGTGAAACTGTCCATTTACCTAGCCAGTGAAATGGCGATATTCAATGTTTAATAGAGACAAAATGCTAGGATAAACAGAGCTAACCCGTGTTTAATCAGTCAAGCTGATCAGGGTGCTGACATTTATCTCATGGTGTGTCAGTTCTCTCATATTAGAAGCAAGCAAACTGAATAATCCTGGACAACAAACTGGATAACCCTTAATCCATAAAAGTGTTATTAGTAGCCTTCTATTTTCAAACACCCGAAGAATGAATTCAAGAATTGTTTTGTATTTGAAACAGCCACATTAGTCTGGTGTGGATCATGTGCTGTTTTTTTTTTTTCTAGATAATGATTAGATGCACTGGAAATACAAACTCCGGAGCAACATCTGTCGCAAGACCAAAGCATCTGTTATCTCAAGTCTCTTGAGTATATGAGTAAGCCGGCTTCAAGTAGTAGTTTAAATGTAACAAAATATGAGTGAATTTTTACTCTATAATCTCAAAATTATATGTTACATTAGGTTTTTAAAGATGCTAAAACCGGTGTAATAACGGATGTAGACATATCACAAAAATATAGGAAAGAATGCTATACAATATATATATATATATATATATATATATATATATATATATATATATATATATATATATATATATAAAAACAAGTGAAATGACATTTTTCGCACTACAACATTAGGATGAAACACGGCATATTGAAAGTCTTTTCATTATTTGCGATTTCACTTAACCTAGATAACATTTGCTTACTCGCCTGGTTAAGAACAAAGGAAGAAACGTTTAAATGATTAAGAATCGAATGCGAAATCTATCTTTATTCCGTCGTGCCATCTTGGACTGTGACTGTTAGTTGTCTTGTGACAAAGCGTAAACCATTTCTGGCGTATTTGACAGTTTTCTTCCCATGGCTGAGTAAATTCTTCTAAAGAAAAAGGTGGTGCAGGAGTAGGGGGTGGTGTAGGAGAGGAAGAAGAATTCGTTTGAAAAGAAGAAAAAAGCGAGGACAAAAAATTTGCAGACGAAGAAATATGAATGTTCGTAAAGGTTTTTGCTTGTACGGCTTCGCGATGCACGAATATAACGGGATAATGGTTTCAGCACATTTACAAACAGCACACTCACTTCGATGACATCCATTGCGACACGCCAATAATAGGGCATTTTGCGAAGTTATTTGGCAATGGGACAGAGTGTATTGAAAAGTGGGTTCAGAAATGCAAAAAAATGATTGTGAATAACAGCTGCTGGAATATGTCCTGGTTTCATCGATTCCATGTTCGATTCTTAAAACACATACATACATACACACACGCACACACATACATACATACATACATATATATATATATATATATATATATATATATATATATATATATATATATTGGGGAACCAACAGGTAACTTGCGAAATGACGTAAATACACTTACACAAGATAAAATCTAGAAGAACAGCAGCAATAAGGAAAAAATACTGAGTAAATTAATGTGCTCAATGTCTAGATTGCCTAGCCAGACCATAAACGCTAGACAACGTTAATGCCTATGATAGTATGGCCCTAGTTATAACCCGAGTTTCACGCTCACATGATCTTCAGACGATTCGAATGTATATATATATATATATATATATATGTGTGTGTGTGTGTGTGTTGAGGCAAGTTTCATTGAATAATTTAGACAAGTTTTGCGTGCTCATTTTCAATAGGATCCGTTCATATTCTCGGATCATCTTTTTGGTGTCGGTATTAAAAGATGAGAGAAAATTTCAGATGACCCAAGAGGTATTTTGACCAATCACTTGACATCGTTGATCAGCTTCCACCTTCAATAATAAAAATAAAACCAACTAAAAGTACATACAACATCAAAATAGACATTATAAAGTTATTCGTATAAATATCATGAAGTAAATAAAACAACATGAATGTAAAAATAGTCCTTTGTGAAAACGGAATAAAATTATGTTTTCTTTGTTCCGATAAAAACAATTGATTTTACACTCTAATAATAGATAAATACACATAGACACATAAATAAATATAGATATAGATGTTACCAAATATGTCGTTATGTTTACTAAGCGCATCTTACAGAGGAATTCCTACGTGTAGTGAGTTCGATCTTCATTGGGGTCGTCACTTTTGTATCAGAAGATCATGTGATATTCGTGTTCTTCGACATGAATTAATAACACTGGAGATATTCTAACACGTATTTCTTAGTGTAGTGTGTTCAGTCAGTTGTCTCAGACATAATCCCAACATCGTAAATGATTTCAGAAGTCGCTACTGGTAAAGAAAAAGCGGAAAATTTATGTAGGGCTATATGTAAACCGAACCTGTATCATTTGTACATATAGATTTTAGATTCGGTCGCACAGGACAGTGTTTTTAAAAGAAAAGTCTCATAAACATTCTGGAACGCATAAATAAAAGAAGTCACTAAAAAAAAAGAAAATTAATTATTAATTCCGCATATACAGTATCTTTACAAATAACAGTATGTAAAATTTTAGATTGCTAAAGCTTTTAATAGAATTCTAACCCTTACATTTCAGGTCGTAAAATGTTCTTAAAAAAACAATGTTCCGTGATAATGCTTAACTTTTTTTGCCGTTATTTGAAAAGGGTTAAATTTCGTTGACACAGAGATTGTTATTACATTAGCAGATATCTTTGCTTTTACAATCGACAGTTTAGTTCCCAGCAGAGGTTTTCTCCTTGCCTCAAGTTCTTGCTGTGTGACAGACTGACTGATTGATTAATTTCTTCTTAAAAGAATCTGAGAAGATCTATGGTCATGAATATAACAGAACTTCTTCCTGATATTTATTTTTCTTCGCAGAGATTTGAAAACCTGAATTTTCTCCCAGGGTTCGCTTGCGCATGCGCATCCATATACGTATACAAGACTGAGAATGTTGACGTTTAATGAAATGTATTTAAAATCCAAAGAATGATCGATGATAATAGAGAAAGAAAAATACTTCAGAAATGAAACGAAGATATCGGAGAAGTCTTCCACGACGAAATTTAAAAACCGGCAATACAGAGAAATATCGACTCGAAATATTAAAAATCGAACTGGAAGCAGCACAGAAACAAAGCGGAAGGACCAGACGGAATCGTATTAGAGATGCACGTAGCCTTAGATGATTTCAACATACACAAGATTACAGTGGTGTTATACCTGAAGACTCAAGTACATGTATTTTCATTAGCACTGTCTCAGAAACTAAGGACAAACGAATGTAAACTCCATTAGACTATCAGCCTAATGAGCCATATAAAAAAAAAACTCTGATTTCTAATTAAAGCGTACATAATAGAATCAGACCGGAGATAGAACAAGAATAGCGCGGGTTCATCGAAGACACATGAAATGCTATATTTAAGCTCAGAATGTTATTAGGAGCAATACAAATGGACGTGTAACCGTGCTTTATAGATTATGCAAAGCCGTTGGATATGATACGTCACACATATCTTGTAGAATTACTCAGCCACCTAGATATATTGGGGAAGAAAATTACCATAATCAATTACCTATATGGGGAGCAAACCGACTGCATACGGATAGAAAATAAGTTCAGCAGACATACAAAGATAGAAAGGGGTGTAAGACAAGGATGTGTCTTCTCACCGCACTTAAGGAACCTATACAGTGAAACATTTCTGAGAGAATTAGATGTCCTATCAGGATTCATTATTGGTGGCCACAATGTTAACAACGTAAGATGTGCTGATGAGAGTGTTGATAGGAGACACGGAAAGAAAACTACAAAAGCTCCTACAGAAGGTAGCTAAGGAAAGCGAGAAGAAAGGACTAATCATAAACATCAAAAAGACAAAATCCATAGTTTTTAACAAAAGTATCAGCTCAAAACGCAAATTACATATCGAAGATACCAAAATTAAACAAGCACAAAAATTGAAATATCAGCGAAGCGTTTCAACAGAGGACGGAAAATTAGACACTGAAATCCGAAGATGCATTGGGATATGCAAAGATGCATCCCAAAAGCTAAACAGATTATTAAGAGACATAAAACCTTCGTTTGAGTACTGAACTGTTACGTGATATTTGTCGTCCTATATAGAACAATTTACTCAAAGGTGAAGAAGAGACTTGAAGCAACATAAATAGTGGTTCTACAGAATGATACTGAGGATGCCATGGACCAAACCTGTGAGCAACGACGAGGTTTTAGATAAAATGTAAACAAAATGGAAACTTATACTTAACACCCGGAAGAGGCAGTTGCAATTTCTGGGATAGATAATGAGGAAGTAGGGCTTGGAAATTCTGATACCCACAAGACAGATTGAAGGAAAAGTGGACAGATGAATACAACGCATAATAACATACTTGATGAGCTTGAGTAAAAACAAAATTATTAAGAGCTACAATGAATATAAAACTCTGGCGATCCATGATCGC
Source organism: Acanthosepion pharaonis (assembly GCA_903632075.3). Classification (NCBI taxonomy): domain Eukaryota; kingdom Metazoa; phylum Mollusca; class Cephalopoda; order Sepiida; family Sepiidae; genus Acanthosepion; species Acanthosepion pharaonis. Next base: position 1,841,990 of record CAHIKZ030000613.1, on the reverse strand, counting down.
TTACGACGGGAGTGGCCAGGAAATATTAAGAAGAATTTATTATGGATAGAATTTTACTTATGTTTTGATTGGAAAAAGACGTTGCATATACACACAAACACATCCATATATGTATGTATGTTTCCATAAACAATATATATATATATATATATATATATATATATATATATATCCGGGTGTAACAGCAAAATTGTCTTAACCGTGTAACGGCAAAATTGTCATTTTATTTAAATTAAGATATGAACCGTTGTATCATAGAAATGATTAAAGAGATCTTACTGGAATTCTCTGAGGTTCTTATAAAGCTATTGGACTCTACTTTAAGTAATAAGATTGTATAATTACTCTCAGAGCTTAACAGAATAATCGTGATGAAATTGATCATAAATGAAAATGACATGTTCATCAATAATTAATCATATCTAAGTATAAGAAGCTCATGAAGGATTGAAATAAATTTCATATATATATATATATATATATATATATATATATATATATATATATATATATATATACAGTCAACGACGGAATTATTCGTACACCCATTAATTTTGAATATTTTATCCATTTCTCTTAATCTAATGCCCGTATGATTACAGGTTTTTTATATGTTATTAAGAACAAAAACGGGATATAAAAATATGAAACTCAATTTTCAGAACAATAGGTTAAATACAACAAATTTGACAGGCAAATTATGCAAAACAGGAAAAGACAAAATTATTTGTAGAGTATGAAAAATAGAAAAAATGAGCAATTTTCACAATATTAATAGTCAATAGCATGGTCTCTCATCTTCATAATTTGCTGCGATCATTTTCTAAGGTTTTTCATGAGATTTGAACAAATCTTTTCTGGGATTTTCTCCCATTCTTCAATGGTTACACGTTCTAATTCCTGAGGTTTTTTGGTGACCGACGATTTATTCGAACTTTCAATTCTTGCCTTAGATTTTCAAGAGTTGATTAAAGTCAGGAGTCATTGAAGCCATGGCAGAACTATAATCTTCTTTTTCTGAAGCCATGTAGTAATTGATTTAAACTTATGTTTGGGATCATTATCTTGCTGGAAATTAAAGATGTTAGATGAAGATTTTGCTCTGATATTTGTAGATTTCAATCGATAATTTTGATAGTCTGCATATTTTATTATTCCTCTTATTTCAATTAATTAACCAGTCCCCCTTGAAGTAAAACAACCCTAAAACATCATCTAACCGCCTCCATGTTTTAATGTTGCCACTGTGTTCTTTCGTAGGAAGGCCTCACCGATATTGCTCCAAATATTCTGTACATCATTATGTCCAAAATACAAAATTTTTGTTTCATCATTCCATAGTACTTGTTCCCAAAAGCCATTGTCTTTGTCCAAGACCGTTTCAGCAAAATTAAGTCGAGCAACAATGTGACATGGATTGTTGAGTGGAGTTCATCGTCGTTGGTTTTCAAACAAACTTTTTTCTATTTAAACAACGTTATACTGTGCGAGTACTTACGCTGATATACACCGTATCCAAACTTTTGGCGATGTCTTTCAAAACAACACTTGGCTTTATATTAACCTAGGGATACAGTTTTCGTGCAGTTCTCGGTGACAATTTGGGTTTTCTCACCACGCCCAGGCAAATTATCTGTCGTTCCAAACTGTATAAACGTATTTATAACGGAGTGTACCGTAGATGTAAGAATAGCTAACCGGTTTGAAAATAGTGCTATAACTATTTCCCGACTTGTGGAAGTTCATAATTCTCTGTCTCAAGTCAACGTTAAGGTTCATTGTCTTCCCTCATCGTGTTGTTAATGTAAGAATAATAATGGTGATACTATAGGCACGATAGTCTACTGTATGAATAATTTGTCTTTTCCTATTTTGCATAATTCACTTGTCAAATTTGTTGCATTTATCCTATTATTCTGAAAATTAAATTGTTTTATATTCTTTTTTGTCCTCAAAGATTCGTCATATATATATATATATATATATATATATATATATATATATATATATATATATATATATACACACACACACATATATATATATATATATATATATATATATATATATATATATATATATATATATATATATAAAAATGTTCTTTCAAATACGTTTTATTTTCAAAAGTACTTTCAATCCCATCTCATCTAAGAGATAAGCTGTCTGTGAGTACGTATATGTGTTTTTGTAAATTCAAATGTAGATGTGTTTGTCTGTGTTAATTTCAAGAATCCCGTTCCTCGATGTATTGATAGAATAATATTGTAATAATAATATATTTACTACTTTTGCTTATAAAAAAACAACTAGTACAAAAACATGTACTCTCAACTATAAAAATCGATGTCCTAACTATTAAAAAATAGATACTATACGAAACTATAAACCGTGCAAAATCAAATTCTTCAACTTAAAAGATTTACGCAGTTGGTTTTACTACGGCAATGCTAACAAAAAGGATTACATTTCATGTCTGAGCATAGTTCAATAACTCAGCATTTAAGGGAAGACTTATCTTCACACACACAGATAAGACGGACATTTGTTGAAAATACATCTATATTACATAAAATCAATAATAAGCAAAATCTAAAATTCCTTGAGGCCCTTTATATAAGGGAATTAAAGGCCAAAATAAAGTTAACTATGAGTATAGCAACAAAGTCCTTAAATGCTTATAAATGGAGAGAGAGAGAGAGAGAGAGAGAGAGAGAGAGAGAACTTTAAAAATGAGAACTGGACAGAAAAAAGAGAATTTTTGGAATAATGCAATATATTCCTTTGTGAGGCCCGAAAACTTGACTGTGAAAAATGAGTGCTGTCCTGATTAACGTTTCAACGCCATTTTGTTTGCTGTCGATCATAATGAAAGCTGAGTCAATATGAACTGATCAGAAAGTGTGTTTTAATCCTTTTCATCATTAACAATCTGTACATCATGACATAGGCAATGGTAAGGGAAGAATTGAGGGAAAAACCTGTCAAGTTCAGAGAAAGTGTTTCAACGATTTCCTTTGACAGTAAAGGCGTCTTCGCATTCAATTACCAAGGATTATCTTACGTTCTTTCCGTTTAAAGTCAGGCCGCTATTTATGAAATATATTGTGTAGAGGTGACCTTCATATAGAATAAGTTAAATTCATTTCAGACGGAGACGACCAAGCATTTCAAAGGAAATCAATACAGACATATATATATATATATATATATATATATATATATATATTTGTAAATTTACAAATATGTATATAAATGGATTTTATATATATAAGAGTGCGTCGTTATATTTGATGGAACAATCATTAAATTTTCAGTAGATTTCAAATTCTACAATGACTCATTTCATAGAATTTATATGAAACTATCCACATGATGTTTCTCTTATTAATCTCACTTTTTTCTCTGACTTTTTCAGAGATGAACTGGAAAATTTTTTTGTAAAATAGCCTTAAGTTAGATTAAGTTAAATTTTTTGGTCAACCTATTTCAAATACAATTAAAATCAATACTGCCATATATATATATATATATATATATATATATATATATTTGTTACGCCGTAATCCTTAAATATAATACTTCATACACACACACATATATATAAAAAATTTTATCTAATAATTTATGGGCAGTGTGCAAAATTTTGACATGAGACGCTCAGAAATCAAGACTCCAATTCATGCCCACAGGCAAAAAGCTAAAACACTGAAAACTACAAAGACACCGCCCGAACTACTGCGACACAGTTCCCAGTAAGAACTAAATTCTAAATATCTTCTTTATCCCCCTTTACTACTAAAAAACACGCTCTGTCTCTTTTACACAAAAGAAGACCCACCCGTCCAAAAGATAAAAAGAAACATATAACAACATTTCACTGTTTCTAAAATATGTACATAAATTATATTTATTTATTTCTTCCTAATTGGCCCTAAAAAGGAAATAAAATACAGTTAAATTTGTGAAACAAATATTCAACACGACTAATGTTGCCCCGTAACTCATGTCTGCCTCTCATAATTTTTATTTAACTAAAGATCATTTTTACCGAAAATAAATATAACGTAAATTTAGGCTGGTGGGCCATCGTTAATTTGCACACTTCCTCTCAATTGTCACACAGGAAAAATTGTACTTGGATTAAACGGAATTTTCATACAATACATATACTTATAATGCATTCTTCTTGCCGTCAATTTTAACGGCACAGATATGCAAGGTAATTAATATAAAATAGTGCTAACAATTTAAAAATATGTTGGTTTTAAGCGGCTACTTTTCTAAGTAGGTCTTAACGTTTAAAATTACATCTGATTCAGTAGACATAATAAAATCACTGTGGGCCATATTGTCGGTATATTTTGAATGTCTTCAGTTATTATATAAAATAGACGTGATTTTATAGCACTTTTTTCTAACCAGTCGCTATTAAATAATTCGAAATGATTTTCTTCGAAACCTCGACCTTTTCTTTGAGTACTTTCTCTGGTGTGTATTAGTTTTCCTCCAGAAAGACAAATCCATTAGAATTATTGGATACTTCTTGCCGTAAAATCACTGACTGTTTAATTAAGTACACATGAATAAATCCACGTTTATGTAAATATCTAATCAGCCAATGATTTGACAGCAGTTTAATTTACACAGGCATTTAAACATGTCATGGCGACTTGCTTAATATCATTTCCTGCATTAGTAATTAATGTAAGTGACTTTGTACGAGGCTTGATTATACGACGGATAGATAGAAGTATTTCCCAAAACTGCTGATCGACTGTGATTTTCATGTGCAACCACCCCGACAGTTTAGAAAGAATGGTCATAAAATCCACTGACCCATAGGTCTGTGGGTGAAAATTCCTTTCTGATGAACGAGAGTGGAGAATAATAACTAAACTGGTTCAAGCTGATATATTGTTAAGAGTGACTGATGTAACCACAGTTCAATGAAAGTTGGTTCTATCATGGCATCTCTCTTTCAGTTACTGTATCACCACCGAAATGTAGCTTCCCTGTGCTTTTTTCTACAAATACTTTCATCATAATTGTTCTGATGAACTCTCCTCTCTGACTTCATGCATCTAAGCGCAATACAAGATTGACGGCAAGGTGTCATAATTTTACAGAAGAAAGTAATGCAACCTTAAATTCTATGCTAACAGTTTCTTCTATTTTGGAACTAACAAATTTGATCTTCAAAATTCAAATCTAATTCTAATCTTGCGTTCTAGAAGTTGCAATGAAAACTTTGAAAAATGAAACAAAAACTAATGAAAAAAATGAATAATAAATAATAAAAATCTGAAACATATAATGGGTTCAAACTCAGCCATTTATTTTGTTGAATTGTCCATTTATCACCAGAAGTTTTTTGTTTTAGTATCTTTGCAATCATTAATACGAATTAAAATTTTATAATGTATTTTTTATAGTTGTTCCATAAAAGACGTTTTCAGATTAGTTTAATAAATTATGAGTATGATATTATAGCTTATATAAAAAAAAAAATCTAGCTTCAAAACAATATATCAATTTAGAAATATGTAACAATTTTTAAATACGCGCTAAAATGCTCGGTTTAAAAATTTATCAGGTACTCTAAATTTGATTTTCATAGCTACTCATTTAAGGATATCTCAAATTGCTTTGAGAATAAGCGTTTCTGTAAGTATACACAATCAGAAAACGATAACCACATACAGCATATATATATACATATATATATATATATATATGTGTGTGTGTGTGTGTGTGTGTGTGTGTGAAAGCCTACAATGGCCGAAACGTCGTGAATATAGCAACAAACATGAGGACAACAGTTCGAACAATGTAAATAGTCAAAATAACACACACACACACAATATATATATATATATATATATATATATATATATATATATATATATATATATATATATAGAGAGAGAGAGAGAGAGAGAGAGAGAGAGATAAAAAGATTCTTTTACAAATTTTCGGAGCAGGTTCCTCACACCAAATCAAGGACAATTATAACTATATGTCCGAAATCCTTCGTTTTTGAGTTAAGTTTAAAATGGTTTACGGCAGATGGCTCTGTGTTGGCATGCAGACTATGTTACATTTGTCATTTGTCGATAGTCTGTCTTCAACGTTTAACGTGTGTAGTAGTGAGTTACCTGAGAAGTGTTTCGTTTAATAATGGCAGCATATTCATATTGTGAGCAGGCTGATATGATTTTTACATACGCCCGCGCGAATGGTAATTGACGCGAGGCTGCCGGGCTGTATCAGATTGCATTTCCAGGACAAAGACAGCCGATTCCTCCAACCTTTGCTATTCATCGTCACCTATGGATCGAGGAAGACTGAGATTCGCTTGCACGCCTGACCACGAAGAACACATTTTACAGTCTGTCAGTAAAGTGGCCCTAGAATGTCGTACATTTCAAATGAGCGCCTGGTGGGTACTTCAAGGGCAGCTCCCATATCCGTATCTTTTGCAACTTGGGAAGGGTCTTTTGCTCTATTCTCAGTCACGACGGGAGAACGTTTATCGATGGTTTATTTTACCCTTCAATCATGTTTACGGATGAGACAACATTTGAAAGAGACAGAATAACCAATTTACTCAATAAACGTTGGTACAATAGAGGACAGTCATCAGCATCAGTTTACGATTAATTTGCGGACTGGATTGTAGGTGATTGTCTCGTAGGTCTATATGTTCTCCCAGTATATCTTGCAGGAGCTGTCTATGGAGATATTATTTCGGACACTCTTCCAGACCTGCTAGAGGATGTACCCCTGCTAATACGAAGACACATGTGGTTAATGCATGATAGGGATCTAGCACATTTTAGTCACATTATTCACAATGCACTAGCTGATATCTACCATGAAAGATGGATAGGTAAGTGAGGACCGGTTTATAGCCTGTGCGTTCCCCGAACTCAATCCTTTGGATTTTTTTTTTATCTGTGGGGCTACGTAAAAGAACTTGTTTATACAGCGGATATTAATAATGCATAGACGCTTCTTTAACTTGTTATGGGTGGCGTTTGAAACTGTTCGACACTGTGTGGGAGTTTTTGAAAGTGCCTGATAATCAATGATCGGACGGATGCATGCGTATGTAGAAGCAAGTGGAGGACATTTTGAAAATTGTTATGAGTTGCTGTGTTGAGGTACAACGATGGCCTTTTAGCCATATGTTTATATGGATAGTTTACCTTGTTTTAGTTTCAGAAACCGCACCCAAAATTTATAAAAGTATTTTTGGACTGAATCTTGAATTGTTTTTTTTAAAGCGTGTACCGTAAACTTTAAACTTAATAAATCAAAAACGAGGGATTTGCGGACATGTTTATATGCAATTTTTTCCTTGTCTTGAACCCGCCTCCTAAAAGTTTGTAAACCTATTTTTGATACAACCTATATATATATATATATATATATATATATATATATATATATATATATATATATTGCATGCATATGGCTAAAATGTTTTTTTATGGGAAGTTGCTTTGATGTCTGAGGTATTTAGAGATATGAGAAGTCCAAAGGAATCCACCATTAAGCAATCTTCAGATCAAGGACTATTCCAATATGCACACCATTTATACATTGATGGCAATCAACTCTTTTAAACATATATCGTTGTCAAATTTGATCGATGTTTGGAGAACGAAAATGGCTCCTGAAAAGACTTGGAAATCATATTACAGATGTGGTGTATTAAGTAGTACTGTAAAATGCTTGGCTTGTTTTGTAAAGTCTGCTCAGAGTTTATGCGAATTTTCCTGTGACAGATGAGACCGGAGCCGTTTCTGAAAATCTTCTAACACGCATCATATGTTGCGTTATTCCCAGGGTAGTACTGATCATAATTTATCAAAAGTTTACCAATGAGACTTCTTGTGGGTAACGAGGCATGAATTGGAGTTATATACACAGCCACATACATCATATATAAATTAATGGATTGCTCGATCTAGCATTTCCCCTTTCCTAATTGCTTGACATTTGTCCAGCACATGTTATTTTCATGAAAGATCTTAGTGCCTGAATATCCAAAAAAGAACAGTTTCGAAACTACACACAGAACAATCTTTGAAAACGAAAAAAGTATCATCGGAAAGTACTTCGGAAAAATATGAATTTTAGCAAATTAAGCGATAAAATTTATTCGGAAATTTGAAAAATTTAGTAAAATATTCCATATCATTTAACAAAACATATTAGAAAAAATTATTGCTGCCAAAATTCACCTTATTTAAATATATATATATATATATATATATATATATATATATATATATATATATATATATATATATCTACGTATGGAAGGGAATTCCATATAAGGATTTGGGATGTGTTTGGTTGTTATATATATATATATATATATATATATATATATATTTTACGCGGGTGCGCGCGCATGTGTGTGTGTGTGTGTTCCTCTGTGCTAATTTTAGGAATATCTCCTTCGAATATCTGAAAATGTAAATGTATATATATATATAAATATATATATATATGTGTGTGTGTGTGTGTGTGTGTGTGTGTGTGCGCGTGCGTGTATATATGAGATAAATATTGTTTTATGTTATGGTATATTTATGAGTTAAAGTGCTCGGTATTAGGGATAGAGCATATGTAAATATTAAAGTGGACACGGTGATCAACAGCAAGTAGCGACAGTCTGTTCAGACATGAACCTTGCGTTCAAATCGAAAACAGACTGTCTCTTCTTTTGCAATTATACAGATATTTTCCCACTTTTATATTTATGCACAAGCACACACACACCCATCGATATATGTCCCTATGTGTGTTTATGTGTGTATATTATGTTTATTTCGAATTTCTTATATCATGTTTATGCTATGAATAAAGATGAAAATATTGAAATTTGACCATTTTCTTTATTAATAATGGCGTTATGCATTTGTTTCGAAATTGACAATTACTCTTATACATTGAAATTCGTATAAGATTTTTACCATATAAAAATATTTTATCAGGACTTAAAGATATTGTTTGAACTCTTCCCAGTTAAGATTCAAACCTTTCAAAAATATTCTTTCAGGTTAACTTCTTCATCTTTTATTATTTATTTATCATCTTTTTAGTTTTAACAAATGGCTGTGGCCCATATGTACTTAGCCATTTCTTAAGTATAGGTTACACCTGCTCGTTATCTATCACTTCCTATTTCCTCATTTTTTTTACATCTCTCTAAATTGAAGAACTACTTTTATCAGACATACAGAACCGTGTTATAGTCTCGCGTTAGTAAGTTTAATGGGAGAAAATACGAGATTAATAGTTTTGCTTGTTATTACTGAGTAGTCATTTTTTCACCCTTCTTATAGAAAGAACTTAATGAACTCATCGTGTCATCGCCAAATTTTTTCGAAAAGCTTTGCGTTGAAATGATACGGAAGCTTTTACATGCTATAATTTACATAGCTTTTCTGGGGATGTTGTGATTTCCGCTCTGTTTGATTTATACATTCCTTTTTTGACGAATTTACAGGAGTGGTTTGGTTTGTTTTACAGCATATCAACCTCAATTGGTTACTTAATGCCGACAAAGTTTTTTATTGCTGGTAATATTTTTTCAAACATGTAATGTTAGTAATATTTTTCCTTCAAAAAATCTATTTCTGAAAAATATTTGTTTTCAAAAGGTATTGCTGGTATTTTTGAAGACCTATTTTTACACTTTCATAATCTTTTGACCCCAGTTTGGGGGGGGGGGTTAACTATTTGTTCATAGATGGGATTCTAACAGATGCTACCACCCCTAGTCAGGGGGGACCTGGGAACACTAGCAATTAAGATGTGTGTATTCGTGGTCTTCTATACATTTTTTTCTGTTGCTTTCATCTCATTCACATGCGAAAGTCATGATTCATGCTCCCACTATTTAAAAGCAGTATTTTTTTTCTTTTCTCCTAGAGAGAACTTTTTGAGTTTTTGAATGGAACCAGTTCTTACTTCGCATATAATTACAATATCACGGAAATTATCTTTTCACTTGGGAACTGTTAATATTTCATTATCTGTCTCCTTGACCAATTATAATATATATAAATTATGGCTACAGAGGAAATAATTTATATCTATCATGAAAAATGTTTGACAATCTAGCTGCATTTATTGAAGGTGTCTCTTGTCAAAAACAGCTTTTTATGTCACGGTAGATACGGTTTAGAAAGCAATGATTAGTATATTATTCTTACACTTAATTAGTGCTCAGTTATTTTAACCTTGTACCTGACTAAATTAAGCTTTTTAAATATTGATAAAACATTTTATGATGACAAATCCAAATTTCTTGGCAGTGAAATTTTTACAATATACTTTCATGTAAATAAGTTGAAATTAATCTTTTTAAAAGACAAATAATTTCAGTTTTCTCAGAATTCAAGTTTCAGGTAGTAGAATTTACTGTTCAGATAACAGAATTCAAGTAACAGAATGCTTAGTTCATGTAGCAGAATTCACTGTCTAGATAACAGAATTCAAGGTTCGAGTAGCAGAATGCAAGGTTCATGTAGCAGAGTTCAGTGTTCAGATAGCAGAATTCAAGGTTCAAGTAGCAGAATTCAAGTTTCAATTCGCAGAATGCAAGGTCATGTAGCAGAATTCACTGTTTAGGGTGCACAATTCAAGGTTCAGGCCGCAGAATTCAGGGTTCATAGCACAGAAAATTAGAAAGCAACACGTTCGTCTGGACAAAATGAAGAGAAAGCAAAGAAGGGATTTGTCTTTTCACACAGCATGTCTCGTCACTTAATTCCACGAGGAGAGAATAATAAATGTTTTAACTTCCATTGCTGAATTTTAGTTTACATAATAATTTAATACTGAAATCTTTACAACTAGGACTCACCATGTTACACGCACGGAATCGAATCACTCTCATTTCCCCCGTGTTGAAATGTAAACAGAAAGTTTCATTTAGCCAGCTTTGTTCCAATAAATGCCACTTCATGGAACAGGCCCCCATATTGATACTTCTATGGACCTTTTAATATTGACATCTTCAAATCAAATATCAGTGATCATCTTTCAGCCATACCCTCTCATAATCTTCATTTCCTACCCACTACTCTTACTGCCCCTCTCTCTTGAGTTAATCTCGAAACGTGTACTAGGTGAAATTTATTTCTAAAAAGTTGTCAGTTTTTTTTTTTTAAATTAACAACGTCTACCAGATATCTCAACTTGAACACAAATTCCAGGTGATATCTTTTAGGTATTTACCGAAGAAAAGAAGAGTTTTATATACTCTCAAATATGGTAAATTATGCAGCTTAACCTCACAGTCCATACTCCCGAAAAAAATTTTAACCATTACAATAAACAACTATTATAGTAATATATAATAATAAATTGTTTTCATCCATAATTTTCCGGTGTGGTTTTCTTTTACATTTATCCCATGCTGTACTGTAGATTAAATTAGTTTAATCTTAATAATAATAGTCTAAGTTATTTGGAGATTATGATATGAGTTACTTTCCTTATTCTTTTTGTTCTAAATGCCATGTCTCTTCATGTGGTTTGCCTCAACAAAATTTCTTCATGTGATAAGTATCCCGCCTCCTCTTCTTCCATCTATTCATACCTGCTGGTCAGGTTGGTTGCCCGCTATTTCCTTTGCCCTTGATATGTTCTGTGAGAGTTAAGTTTTCCAAGACCATTTTCGAAATTATGTGTCCCAGGAACTTCATCTCTCTCTGATTCTGAATATGTGTTCTTTTTTTTATCATTTTCTCTGATACTCCCCCGCTGCTTATTCATTCTGGGGTTTATGGGATTCTCATAATCCTCATGTAAAATGATATTTATGATAACCCAGGCTTAGCTTAATCTCTGACCAGGTTGTCCTTCATTCACTGCCTTATATGAATAATCAAATCACACGGTAACACAGCGCACTTTTCTTTGTTTCTACTGATAATTTCCTGTTTCTTTGTCCTCTGTTTAATATTAGAATGCATCTTTACCTAATCCAAAGCGTGATCGAATTTTGGTGTCGAATTTTCCATCATCTCATCAAATTTTATTATCCTGCTTTTTTATAGACAATGTCCCTTCAGGGCGTAGGTAATTATATCACTTTATAAATTCCTTTTTATTATCTGTTAATTTTCATCCATTCTTAGAAAGTGGAATTGTTTCCCGTAGATTAAGTTTTGGATTTGAGATTTTGCCTTCTTTTTAAGTGGTTCTCAAACAAGGCTAAGATAATCCACTCTTCGCTGCTATTTAACACATAGATACTGGGGGGGGGAACAGACGGATTCGTTCCTTTCCTAAGTTGAATTCAGCTCATCGAATCCCTTATGCGCATCAACTTCCTACACATCCATGCGGCCAGAGTTTACGGTTGCATTATTGTTTCAATTTTATTGATGTTATCTTGTTCACGAATTTCACAGCAAACACACACACACACACACACACACGTGTGTGTGTGTGTGTGTGTGTGTGTGTGTGTGTGTGTGTGTGTGTGTGTGTGTGTGTAAAAAACTTTCAGATAGAGCATGTTTGTAAAAGGAACAGATGAAAAAACAAAAGGAAAAATTATCTTAGCCGATACGTTTCTCTTCTAAGGGGTTTTATACAGCCAATAAAGAAATTTCCGGTTAAGATTACTATTCCTTTGGTTTATATATATATATATATATATATATATATATATATATATATATATATATATATATATAATATATAATATATATATATATATATATATATATATATATATATATATATAATATATATATATATATATATATATATATATATATATATATATATATATATATATATATAATATATATAATATATATATATATATATATATCCCCTGCCATGATTCAAATATAGTAACAACGAGGCTATGATGATGTTTGAATACAGGCTGCAATTAATGTAGAAATGTTAACTCACGAAATTTTAATATTCTCAATTTCGATAAAATCTGATTTTGTTTTTCAACAATTAAGGATCTGTTACGCCGATTTAAATAACGAAAATAAATTTATAGCTTTTGGAATATTTTATGTTTTAACACGACAACTCTTACTTGAACTTCATGATTTTATCATGACATGCATTTTCTTTACAACAAATAAATATTTCGTTTGGAATTTTAAACTCATATGATAAAATAATGTACGATATCAATGTATAGTGTTGAGGAATATGAACCTTTAATAAAGTAGGCATGTTTTTCCATTTACTGTATTCCGATATGATCTTGAAACTCAAGAAACCGGACTAAACTATTAAGATTCAGGTTTCAAGATCTGAAGATAGAATATTACCATTCTCAGAATAAACTAAAAGAACCACTTTTTTCTACCAAGAATATCGCTCACAAATAATTATTTAAATCGGCACATTTATACTAAAAATGTAGACATATTATAAAATTATAAAATAAATTTAAATAGATATGTCTAGATTATTCAATCAAATATGCTTGAATAAAAATTATATTTGAATAATTTCAACGGATAACAGTGTCTGTTGCCAATGTGTCTCGTTTACCTTACCTAGCATACGCCATCTTATTTTACGCTATTTTGCACTGGGGAAACGTGTCTCTTCACCATATTATCGATTTATAGTTATTTCTTAACGACCATAGCTATGGCTTTCGACACATTTTAGGCATTTTAAATCTTTCAATGTAGCTAACATTGTAAAGTTTTATCATTTGAAAAATACTAAAATTATTTGTTAAACCCAAATAATTTCATTCGCTTTTTAATATTACTATAGCTAATATGGATGCATTCAATGAATAATAAATTGTTTTAATAAAGTTATATATTGCAGAAATATCTAGGCAAGTGTAATTAAATTTTATTTGCTAGCCCTCATAGACAGTCCTAGGGTTCAACTAATAATTTATTATTAGTTTTGATTAGTTTAAACATAGTTTTGTTTAATATTTTCAGTTCATGATTTGATCACCTAAAAATATCTTCAATCTCAAAATAAATATCTAAAATAAACGTCTTAAATATTTCTTTTCTATGGTGAAGATATATACAATATTAATATTTAAATAATCAATTAATAAACTCCCCTAAGAAATAAGCAGGCCATGACACCCAATTGTTTTAGATATGCATGTATTTAATTAATTTTCATGGCATAAACAGAGATTTTTATAAAATTTCTAATTAGTAAGAACAAAAGACCAAAAAATGACATTATTCTAATATGCTCATTTATTAAACGAAATAGGATGTAAAAAAACAAACAGAATCTAGCACTAAGACAGTTTTCATCATAAAATTAAATTTATGTACCTTAACTGCAAAATTATGCTAATTCTAGTTAAGGTCGCTTAATACGAGACATTTCGGTCAGGTGACAAACACTAGAGAAAGCAATTTCATTGTGAATAGCATAGAGGTGGCGCATTGGGTCAAAGTTTTCGGTATCTGGACATTTAAAATTTATAATTCGCTCAAATGGTTTATACGCCTTGGATGTTAAATCGTGTTTTAATCTACATTTTCAAGCGTAAAATCATCGTATAGTTTACAGATATTATTTCCAGTGATGACATGATCCCTCTAAATTAATACACGAATGTCAATATATTCAAAATTAACGAATCAGTCGCTTCGAGTTTTGTCTTATATCTTACACAGATTTTGTTCTACAGAGGTCTGTTACGAATACCAAGGAGAGAACATGTGAGCAACGATGGTTTCAAGAAAATAGGTGAAGGACACTTATCCATAAAATAAGAACCAGGTAGAAATTTCTGGGATACATTATGAGGAAAGAGGGATTGAAAAATGTAACACTCACAGGACATGCTGAATGAAGTATGGACGCTGCAGAAAAGAGAAGCATGATTCGTAACTAACTTCCCCAAAATCCCTGGAAGGTGGATATGATCGACGTGGGAAACTCATTATTAGATGTATTAAGGAAACTTTTTTCCCCAGCGAGAGTCTATTTCTCTACTACTATTTGTTATAGTTAACTATAATTTTAAAAAGAAAAATGAACTGAAAAGAATAGTAGTTCATCACCACAAGAGAAATGGTTAACTAGCTCAGATAGATGAATGCCATAAAATTACTTGCGATAAATAAGAAAGAAAACGTATATCCACTTGAGCTGCATCTTCCTGTGAACCACTGCCCCATGGAAGCGACTCATAAATGGATGTTTCTCCCATTACTACAATCTTAACTTTATCAAGGCTGGGGTTAACTGTTATCTTTTACTACTATGCACACAATTAGTCTCCACACGTAACCCTCTACTTCGAGTGGCTCTCAGGCCTTGTAAAAAGTGAACCTCACTGTAAAAATAATTTCAGCCAAAGATCTTCCATTCGTGGTCATATCCACTAAGCACTTCCCCATGTAGTTTCCATAATGATCTTGAGCAGATTAAATGTGAATGGGTCAATTGTTGCTTATTTAGCATAATGTTTCAGGGTCTGTTTTCTTTTTCATTGTTTTACATTCTAGGATTTTTCATTTCTTCCGATAGTTTGGATGTTATGTGTTCATGTGTAATGTAGTTTGGTAAGGTTCTTGTACCAACATACATGGATTTCCTCTTGATCTGACACCTTCCAAACGGTTAAGAATGTCTTTGAACAAATGAAGCCTGTACGTCTTGGCAAGTAGCGCCTTCTTCGCACCTGGTGAACTGGTGCTGCAAAATAAAAAGAAAACAAAGGCCTGAACCAAATAAGAAAAAACAATCACGTCATCTGAGGATTTCCAACAAGAACAACTATTAAATATATATTATATGTAAATTGAAGAGAAAGCAATGCCGTAATCATGATAATGACATTCCACACAACTTCAAACAAAATGTTTGGAAAGAAGAACTAAATACTGGAAAGAGAAGTAACAATTTGAGATAACTATTTTCTCGAAACATTCTCTTAATAGAAGGTTTTATAAATTTCCAACGACAGTAGCATTGACTTCTCAGTCTATGAATGTCTGATTTTTTTTTATAAGGAAACGGCTAATATTAATTCAACTATTATAATTGAGGAGAAAAGATACTACACTTTGATCCCAGTCTGATGGCCAGAAAGTAAATAAAAATATAACCTGAGCATCGCTGGCTCCTTGATTAACGAATGCCTAATGTTTCCTTATAAGGAAACTACTAATATAACCATTACCATATATTGGAGTTTTTATGTGTAGATGAATTCATTTAGTGTTTTCTCAGACTTTATTAATTACAATATCGTTTTTAAATTGTTTATTCCATTTTCACTCTTGATTTCATTTCTTTTTTCAGAAGTTAATTATATTTGTTCAGTTGTCATTGTTATGTTTTCTTTCTCGTATCCATTTACATCGTTGTAATTATTTCCGGACTGTCCTCATTAGATACGTTCTGCTTGTTGCAAGGATAGCTATGTATAATCTCATTTACAAACTAGTATCTTTTGTTTTTCCAATTTTGGAAATTTACTGCTTTTCTTAATATTGATCTACTTAATAAATCTATATATTGCCGAATATTATAATTCGGAAATTTGCAACGAATGAAGAAATTTATGAAAAGTTTGTTTTAGAAAGGAATCTTAATTATTGCTCAGTTTGTATTTACCTGTATTTTAGGCAGGTGTTCTCAGGTATTTTTTTTTCTTTCAGCATACCTGTTCTACCTGTCCGGCAATGTTGGTGCGTTCCCTGTGTATAATATAGGATAAAATGTACAGATATCATAGCACAGACATGTACAGTTTGCTAGTAATATAGTTTAATGGTGTATGTTTAATGAAATTCATGAACCTGATTTTTTTCTCCAATAAGTAAAGTGCCAGAGCAGTTTCAAAGAGGTACATTCTTGTGTTATTTGTAATTGAAAGCCCCGAAAAAATGTTTTTGGTTATACGGTTGTGGCAAAAGTAACCGTTTTCATAGTGGAAGCACTTGGCATGTTTGTTGCAGAGTGTTTGTTGAAGATTATGAAAGATTTTTACTAAAAATATTTTTTAGGAAATGAGATTTCGTAAGTCCACTAACTGTTATAGCTCTTTTTAATAATGATTGTATATCCCTTTCAAAGATTTTATTTTAGTGTAATAACCTAAAAGCTTCATGATATCATTATTTTGTTTGCTAGCTACAGTTATTTCCTTTTGCTTCTTTTGAAATTATTCAAATGATTCAAGTATCTATTTGGTAAAGATTTTCGCTAGTAAATTTCGTAACACCACTCCTAGTGTTTTATGATCATCTTCTTTAAGATTTATGGGATTATTCATTTGAAGTCATTTTTAATAATTGATCTAAGAAAACGTTTTATGTAGATAATAATATTATTTTATTTATTTTGTTGCATTAAGTGGTACAGATTTTACTCATGTATTTATCTAATCAAAAATAAATTGTATTTTATGGAACTTGTCGTTACCTACAACTTTTAAGCAGTAGTTTCGTGGTTATAGCCAAATTATATCAAGCCTCTTTAAATATCTTGTACGTTCTTCTCTATTCCCATCGACGGGATCTGCACATTTTCCAAACTCTCCACAAGGGTTTTGCCATTGTCATTTTGCTCAAATGACGACAGGAACGTTCTCGATTATCATAATGAACAATTTTCTAGTTCTTGAATAAATTCTTATTCTTTACCTCTATATTTTTAGTTCATGGTTCGAATGATTGCGAAGAAATCCATACAGAAGTTGGGGGGGGGCGATTTCGATGGAGGATAATTTAATCAACAACAGGATTAGTAAATTCGAAACGATTATTGAGATGATTGTTGTAGTGTTATATTTTGTACTGGGCACAACCCAGATGATGCCGGAATTTGTTTTGAACACTTTCCTTCAGAGCAAACAGGTGCAGGTTGACCTGACAGACAAACTTCCGCCCAACAAGCGCATATGTATGTAATAGGCTCCAGCTGCGCCTGGTGTGCACCTGATATCTGGGTAAAAACCATTTGACAGGTAAATCTAAAAATCACCAACCAGAGATAGGACGGAGATGACCTCACTTAGCTATCACAAATGAGGATGTAAGGTTTACTTTTCGGATGATGGGCCGGTGACAAACTTAATTTCCTTGGTAGCCTTGGTATTTTTTTAATATTAAAATCTATTGCTAGAAATGATTACTATAAAAATGTATTTTTATATTTTCATAGTGTTTTGAGCCGAGTTTTGATTTTCACTATTAGCCAAAGCTAAGAACCATAAGATGTGCTAACACACCGGGTGTCATGGTGGACCAGAGAAAAATAACAATTAAGAGATGGTTACAAGTTCCTTTAAAACCTACCGATCAGAGGCCTTACTGCTGGATATAGTTTATCTTCATAATCAGTACTTGACGAAGTCCGGTGTTGGATAAAATTTAATACTACACCTGGCAGATGGAGGTGTTTTCATTGTTCAGCGCAACGAAAACATTCGAGTACAGACGAGACGTGGTGTCACTTGCTTTCCAGTGAACGGCATCAATTGTAACGTAAGGATTTAGCTAACACAAAGCAACAAAAGACAACAGAAATAATAATAATAATAATAATAATGATAATGATGATGATGATGATGATAATAATAATGATGATGATGATAATAATTATGATGATGATAATAATAATGATGATAATAATAATAATGATAATAATGATGATGATAATAATGATGATAATAATAATAAATATAATAATAATAAAATAATAATAATAATAATAGATAAAATAAGACTGACATAAAAAAAATTAATATTGAATAGCAAAAATAAATAAATAAATAAAGGGAATTATTGATCAATGGTTTGAGAAAAACTAAAAGATGCACAAGTCTTTCTTCCACTGAGATTTTTTTTCTTTCTTTCTTTCTTTCTTTCTTTCCTCTCTATTTTTCATTTTTTTCTTTATTAATTTTTTCTTTCGTTTTGGCAACCAGTACAAAACCTGTCGCCGACGGCCAATGTAAGATATATTGTTATGCTTCAGAAATACTGCAATTGTTTCCCTACCGTCTTCATCAACTTCATCCCCTCCCATTCGCTGTCTGAGCGCTGCAGTATGTCCCATCGAAAAAACCGGAATCTCTGGTACGGAAACAAAAACTTGGCTCTATTTTAAAAGAAAATAAAATAGTTCGCACTAAATCACTCACAGTAGCAATAGTTACATATGTCTGTAATTATTTGAACCTAGTAATACTAAAAGTAGGCCCTTCTTGCTGTCCAAAAATGGTTACCAAAATAATTGCACAGGCTGTAATGACTGATTTAGTATCTATTATAGATTTGTGTCAGGCTAAACTAATTTAGGTAACTTTGTGTAACTCGCGAGAAGTGACGATTAGAAACTTGGACCATTTACTGATGTAAACGAAAACGTTCGTTACTGGTTCGCAGGAAAAACAGAAAATACTTAAATAATGAAAATATCTCTCTATATTTCTGAAATGAGGTAATATGTACACTATTTACATTAATCGAACTATTGTCCTCATCTTTGTCGCCATATTTATTACAATGTTTCGGCTGTTGTACGCCCCGGCCTTCTTCAGGTGGTTGAAATGTAGAACCAGTAATAAGGAGTGCCAGGGATAGGCGATAATAACAACAAAAATTGCAATATGAGACCTGTTAAAAACATATGTGATAACAGAAAAAAATTGCAATATGAACACTGGTAAAAATTATATGCTGAGACATTATGTTTATAATACCCAGAAATTCATACACAGATGTCCTCAAGGACACAGTGGATAAAGGCGTTGGTTAGATCCAGTGGCAGGACCCAAAAAGTGTGAGTTCAATACCCGGTTAAGGCAGTGGAGAAATTGGAGAGGGGAATTAACAGGAGATAGCTGATGACATCCATTAAACATGGCACGTGGAACTAGAACAGTCTACCCCAGTGAGCGAAATAAAGGGTTCCGTTCGACATTCCAACCACGTTGAGAAGCCCGGAACGTTGTAATAAATATGGCGATAAAAATGAAGACAATAGTCCGAATAATTTAAATAGTGTAAAGAAAATATTACAATTAATTTCATGTATATTCTTATCCTAATTATGATTACATATGTCATCATCAGTACATTGGTCATAGAAAGGGGAAGGGGAAAACTTTTTTTTTTTTTGTATTAGTTAATTTGTTTGGATGTGGTATGAAATACTTAAATGATCAATGTCTAACACTTCACATCTGTGCATGTATATGGACATAGTATATTCTTGGTAATGATTTCATCGTTCGGGGCTGTTCTTTCTTCATTTCGTACTCCTGATAAGGTTTAAAATAGAATAAAAAGTTTCGTAAAAATGCTTGACGTCGTCTTCAACACGAGTCCTCTAACCAATTAGGCTCCTCCAGACGCCATATTTACAAGAATTACAAAGCAGAAAATTTTGATAGAGTTTTTTCCTCACCAAAATGGTTTTAAAGTTTTATCCTTTACCTTGACTGGTTGACCTACAAAGGCTGAAGAATTTAGTTTACTCTATTACTTACACAGTTGAAATTCAGTGCATACCTTCTTTTCAAACGTCTGCCTTACTATTTAGCACATATCTAGAGCAAGATGGGTCCATGTGTATTCCAAGGGCAATAGTACGAAGACGGTGCTAATATTTGATCTCGGTACGACGATTTTATTTTCCTCACTGACAACCGTCATGCTACCTGCATATCCGTCGTCCTCGTGTCATTCAGTAACTATTTTTTTTAAATAAATGTTGTTTCCGCGATGTCAATAAAATTCTCAAGCCCGTTCCCGTAAGTGTGCCACTTGTCAGTTGATGAAAAATGCACAACATTTGGATGCAGTTATCCGAGAAATAAAGTGCCGAAATTTCAGTTCAAACATGAAATCTCTTTAATTCAGATGCATCACGCTCGCCCGCAAGATAAATAGTGTTTAAGAACGCTCCATGAACACCTTTTTTGTTTACTCAGCATTTCTAGCAAGCTGGAAATATCAAAGCTGCCCTTGAAGAATACAGCAAATCAAAAGCGGAATCGTTTTTTTATGATAGTATACACATTTTACCTTAAAGGTGATGTAATTTCATAGAAATCCGTGGATATTACGTTGATCCCAGAATAATGGTGCTATGAATTTGTAAGAATAATTTATCAAAAAATGCTGCAACTCTGTGCATCTGTCAAATATATGCTTTCTACACTGAAGCCCATTCTTTGTTATTCTTTCTTATTTATATGCTTCTTCCGCTGTCTACTTTCTGCATCTGCATCGCTTTCCTTTTTTCGTATTTTTTCGTATCTCTCGTTTATATTTTCTCCTTTGGACTCTTTCTTCTTTTACTATATTTTCCCCACTCTCTTATTCTATTACTGCTTCTCGACCACACCCTCCTTCCCGCTGACTTTAATTCCCCTTACATAATGTCTTCACTTTTTTTAACTTAATTTTCATACTTGCATCTTTTACTTACCTTCATGCTCACACACCTCATTCTTTTTCTTACTGTTCGTCCCTACAATTCTTTAACCCTTTTGAGGCCCGCGTTCTTCATCAATTTTAACCCTTCTGCCTAAGATCCTGAATCAAAATTCACAAATAATTGGTATGTAATTTTTCACGGTAGATATACAAATAGTTACAAGTGTTTAACAACTGTTCATCCGGTGGCTGGGCATTAAGTCATTTTTCTCTACCACCGTTCAACCGGTGGCTGGACATTAAGTCATTTTTCTTTGCTACAATTAAAGCGGCGGTCAGGGTTCAAAGGGTTAATCTAATCTTCCACTACCTCATTTTTTAACACTTTCTTCCAGTTTATATAACCCCAATCGTCTTTCTTAAATGTATTTTACTTACTTTATCTTTTATATTAAAAATACTCTCTTTTGACTACTTTCTTTTTTATGCTATAACTTCTCCCATTTTTTCCCTTCCTGCCACTCTACCTTTCTCTCTCTTCGCACCCATCTCATAAATTCTCTTCATCTTTCTATAATTCATTTACTTTCCTTCTGAATAACTTCCCTTCTCTTTATCTTGCACTCTTTTTCTTTTACACTTTCTCGCTCTCACTATTACTCTCACTCTCACACTTAGCAGTTTTATGCTTCCTCGATTTCTATTGAGAACCTTTATTTTTATTGCAATTTAACAACGCGACAAACAGTTGAGACCTACATTAATTACACATAACCTGTTTAACGATCCGATTAAATCATTTAACAGAGCTGAATTATTCGAGAAACCTCTTGGCTAATTTAAAGACCACCCCCCACCTTCTCATTTTTCACTGATCATTACAGATCATTTTCAAAAAAGACTTTTATGTATTCAGCCATTTTATCAAATTTTATCTTGACGTTAATCTTACACGGAATAACTCATCAAATGTTCTCTCTTCCTTTAGAATATATGACACGCCAATCAGTTTGGAGATGAACGAAATTATTGAAACGTTTCCCTTGTTTCCGCCGGTAGATTTTTCATCGACTTTTTCTGCAGTTCAATAGATTCACCCAGTTAATATTTAGCTGCTGTTTTGCTTCGATTATATATTTGCGCACGAGTCGATCTTTCAACCGGAAATTCAACTGGTGCAACACATAACACAAAGATGTTTCATTTGAAACCCGTGCACGATGGGAAGACTTGTACCTAAATCATAGCGTCAGACATTAAACATATTCAGTATATTAAACGATGTCGAATTACAATAAAAGTATTTTTCTATTGAATAGTGGAATGGAAATAAAGAATGTTTTTCTGAAACCTGCTGCGTTTCAGTCGAAAGTGACGTAATAATAAATGGTAAACATGTTTTGCTATTAGTGCCTGGTGTTTCAGACTCAGCAAGCTCTAGATTCTAAGACGAAGAATTATTTTTCTTGGGAGTTTTATAGAATGTCTTTTATATTTGATAAGATATGCTGGTATGATAATGCAGATTTTAAGGGATTAACTGAAACAACTTCGGTCAATCGATATGGCCAAAATTAAATATACGCGTGTATTTTAGTTATAATGATTTTGGACATTGTATCAAATACAATCCAACCATTGCTAAGGCACCAACAATAAATAGATTATTAAATGAGAAAATTATATATCAAATCCACTTTGACGGTAATCCGAATTTAAATGAAAAACACGTCCTCTTTGATATAATCAAATTATTAACAGGAATTTTTTTTTTATTTCACAAGTTTTATAAAAAATGTATCACCTACATTGTCGTATGACTACAATTACAACTTCTTTGTTTTAGAAGATTTCGAATCAAAGGTTAATAGCGAAATGAGCAAATTGATAATGAAAAGCCATTTTTAGATTTAAGAAAAACATGACAGATATATAATCTGATTACTAATGTGCAATAAGTCTTATTTACAATATTTAGTTGCAAAACAAAATAAAAAAAATCTAAAGGGAAAAAACGTCGTTACTTTAAGTTTTACGAACAAAGAATAATCTAATTCCTAAAGAGAAATATTTTCTTAATTGAAAACTTTAGGAATTACTTCTCTATTTCACTAGTTTTAAAACGAAACCTAACCGTGGCATAAAAACCTACTAACGTGAGCATGTTATATAAAAGCATTTCTAAAATAATATAACGGCCCCATCATTATTAATGAGAAACACTTCCACATCTCACAAATTTGAAAACGAAATATATCAGCCAAATAATAAATATATTAACACATAAATACATTAAACACAATTTGGAAAAGTTCTCTTTTTAATGAAAGTTAGTTAAGATTTCTAACGAAAAAACCCTTGTATGTTTCATAAGTTTTCCGAACAAAAAGTAACAGATACTTCATCAAATTTTTGTGTAGGTATACTTCTTTAGTTAACCATTTTTACGAATAAAAAGAAACAATTAGATCAACAAAATTCTGACGAGGGTTACTTCTTAATTTTAGAATATTTTCAACAAAATATAATAGTTATATAATCAGACTGTTGCAGTATGTTACTTTAGTTAAGAATTCATTCTTGCGTAGAAAATTAATAACTAGGAAGGAATAATTCTATATTTTCATGATTCGAACAAAAGGTGGCAATTACATCATTCGATTTCTAACGAGTAATATTTTTCTCTTTTACAAATTTTACCTACATAATGTAACAGCTGCATAATTTCTGACGGGTACTGATATTTTATTTTACATTTTGTAATGTAGTTTATGTTTTTATGAAAAAAATGCGTCAGTTTTTATCTGTTTCCGGCTCGCGTTTTTATGCCGCTAACTGCCGGAACAGGATTAAAGTTGATGTATTCGTAAGGATAGCTTCTGGTTGAAAGCACAACCAACTTAAACATTTGTCAAACATAATCATTGCTTCAGCAGTTGAAGGTGGGCGTTGGGGCTGTTGAACTTCATATCATTTATCTTCTTCTTCTTCTTCTTCTTCTTCAACATTTTTTCTTCTTCTTCCTCTACATCATCTTCTTCTTCTTCTTCTACATCTTCTTCTTCTTCCCATTTTTCTTCTTTTTA